>JAJHJA010000275.1:0-341285 GCA_021202915.1 Heliconius himera | reverse complement strand
TTTCCGATTCTCCAGAATCCGAACTGGATACCGGCTCGCATTTAATGAACTCAATCTCCTTTCTCTGCTCCGCTTTTCGGGGTCTTCCCCGTTTCTTCACAGTTTTCGCGGGGGAGTCCCCGTCGTCCATCACAGTTTTAACCATTTGGGATATACGCTTCAGGTGCTGTTGCTCGTGTCTTTGCAAGTGATTGTTTAGGTATCTCTTTATTTTGAATTTCTTGCCACATTGCTCGCATTCATGCTGATATTGACTTTCATCCACTTCTACGTGAACAGAATTATTGTGACGTCGCAAGTAATGGGCGTGGGCAAACTCCTTATCACATTTTTCACATCTTATCTTGGGTTTATTTGGATGTACAATTTTTTTGTGTTTCTTCAAACGCACAGCCGAATGGAAGAATTTGTCACACAAATCGCATTTCACCTTCTTTTCGAAGGAAGTATGCACTTGCATGTGTTCTTTTAAGTATTGGTCGTTTTTGAACTCTTTTAGACATTCCGGACATGTCACTTTGGACTCTAGTGGAGGATGAATATTGAGGATATGACGCTTCATGTGATGCCTCGACTTGAATGTCATCGGACAGAACACGCATGGGTGTCTCTCGACTTGCGAATGTTGGAAATGCAGGTGTCGATTCAAATTCAGGTGACTTTTGTACAATTTCTGGCAAATTGGGCACTTATATTTATCTTTGTCTGGTCTGTGGCAATTTTCGATGTGATATCTCAGCTTGTATGGTACTGCGAATTCTTTTCCACATTCAGGGCATTTAATTTCAGGCAGTGTGTTGGGGTGGATGCGTTTCACATGCATATGTAGAGCGCGTCGCGTCCGAAACTCTTGAAGACAGAACTGACAGTAACATTTTTCCGATTCGGAGTAATGCTTATTCATTCGATGCATGTACAGATAATGTTTATTTTTAAAGGTTTTGTCGCAAATATCGCATATCACTGCTGATTCTTCAGAGGAATGGACCCTCGTAGTATGAAGGTATAGATTTTGATAATTTTTAAACTCTTTATTACATTTTTGGCAGATGTATCGTTTAGTTCTTTTTGGGAACATGACTGGTTTCCAAGTGGACAGGACCGATTCGTACATAGCTCGTTGTTCTTCTGTGAGGGCTTCACTTGTTACTGATACGAATTTAGTGGGAGGCCTGTTCGGTTGGGGACCCGGTCGTGGGATCATTTGTTCTGGAAGTGGCGGAGAATCATATGTGGGTTCTTCGGTTTTAGGCATAGAATAGTTTTGTGGCATGCTCGGCTGTGGGTATTGTTCGTCGGTGTTTTGTTCTAGAAAATGACCTTCGATTTTGGGTGGAAAATTCTCCAACTTGGGTGGAAAATTCTCCAATTTCGGTTCTTGGTACATCCCCTCCTCCATGGTTTCTGTAAAGAAATATTAATATTAAATAATTTCAAATAATCAATTATTTTTATCAGTTTTCATTAAAGGTAATTTATTATAATTTATTTCCCACGTTTGGTTTAATGAAAAGAAAGAGCTTTGTCGGCGGCTCTTTTTCTCTTTTTCCCTTAAAAATTAAAATTAATTTAATTAGTTTTGTATATGATATAATAGAATCGGATATATTTAATTAAAGAAATGTTTAACTAAGTAATGACCTCTACAACCGGAACAAATTAGTAATTGATGGTGTCAATTCCTAAATTAAGCAACTAGATATGAATTAGATGACACTTATTACAAACATGCCTTCTATGAACAATACTTTGCATAGCTTTCGCTTGCGAAAGCAAGTGACCGAGTGTAAAAAAATAAAGCAATAACAGGACTAGTAGGGTTTTTCTGCCTATATTTTATCCTTGCATTTTTTGATTTTTCACAAAAAAAAGTCTGCTCGCGTGTGGAATATACATACTGAAAGACATTTAGAAAAATAAAGGTATATGTGGCTCCACGCTGTATTCCGCATTAACAGATAGGGTAATCTAGTGGTAAGACACTTTATTTTCCACGCACGGCCCAATTTATTAAAAACTGCTTATCTATTAGAGCGGTAAAATGACAATAATTCATTTTTTTCAAGTTGTAATCGGACCTACAACCAACCACACACGGATGCTGTCCCACAGCAGCACCCTAAGTTTGTTTTCTATTTAACATATAAACTTAAAAGTTATTTACTGTTATGGAAAAAGCTCGATGTTTGCAATATGTGGTGACGACGGGTGGTAAATAGAAACAGTATGGCAAGGATCATAATGCCCACGTGAACAAAGCTGCGTGTACTATATTGATAACATATTGAAAATCTGTACTTTTATCTCCGGAACTACTTGTTCAAATTAAAAGAAATCGTATTATACAATATTACATTTACCGAGGAAGTCTGTATGCTATATATTACGAAGATATATTAATGACCCACTGTACTTGTCTTAAACAACTTTAAGTCGTTTCCATTTCACGATGTAGATAAAACTTCGCAATATTTTAAATGAATGAAAAAAATACTCATAATAATATTTAATCTACGATACACCAATGGAAGGTTTCTAGAGTAAATCATACAATGTCCAATATTTTTGAATCACATTATTTTCCAATCATCATCATAATATTATAAAGCTTAGAATTGATTTGGTTAATCGCGTAAATCACCGAAACTACTTGTAGGAATTGAAAAAAAACTCATTGTCTTGCAGAGTAAATTTATAGTTTATTGAGATATGAACAGGATGTATACAGCCTGTAGGATGTATACATCATGTTCATATTTCAAAAAACCTGTAGGTAAAGTTACCACTACTACTTAAAATGTCTAATAAACCATGCGTCATAGAGAATTCTATGTTATATATCAAAAAAATATTGTATGTAAGTAATCCTTACAAAATAAATTCCGAAAAAACTGTCAAAATAAAAAAAAGGAAAACTAGGTCCAGTTAACACTAGAACGTGAATTATTTACTGCTATACCTTGCAATAGCAGCCTTGGGATTCTTTATGAAACCGCAATATGCGACATTACTTATAACTTCGGGTCATAGTGGCGCAGCGTGTCACTGTAAACGCGGCTGTGGTTATTTTTAATTGGTGATAAAAAAATGAGTTAGTTATAAGTTTTTGAGCTTCACACTCCACGTCCTGCATATGCTAGGGTAGGCAAAAGCAGTAGTAGGTCCTAGTGTCAAGATACGAAACTCTCCACGCACCGTATCTACATAGTGTCAATACATTGCGTGTTGAGAGGCGAAATTCAATTCAAAAAAGTTCTGATATATAGCAAGGAAATCAAAATAATTAATTCATCCGTTTCAATTACCACTTGAACTTGAATCCAAAACAAGTAATCAATTGTTTCATAAACAATTTATATTCATTAATTCTTGTCGAATCTATGAACGCCAGCTGCATCCACGAAAAAGCATGACTCATTGTCACGTTCCGCCTGAACTAAGTGGTACAGAGAACGATAGAGAGGCACGATCGGCCTAATCGTCCTATCCTTAGAATAACACAGATTGGAGGATATTCTTCTAAAGTTCCCTACTTTGATACCCCGTGCATTGCCTCTAAAATATTAAATTCTAGCGGCACACTCGCGGCTTCGCCCGCATACCACTTATATATTTTTTATTATGTTGCATTTGCCAAAAGATAGATTATACAGGGTGGAAGAGGCAGCGCTCCATTTACGGAAACAGCATATAGGGTAAAATATTTCAAACCTATACCTAAAGAAATTAATCAAGATGCCTCAACAGTTTGGACGTAGGACTTTTTTTTCATTTCACGATTTTTATCCATACCTGTATTTCGTGTGACGCGATTACGTATAGATCCCAATAACATAAACACTTACTACTACAAAAATACTACTAAAGGTTAAACAACTTTGAACTTTATCGCCAATACATACGACTCGATTTCGAAATGAGGCGTGTGCGGCGGTGTTCCTTTGATAGGTTTATGTGTGCGTGCGTCATCCTTACAAATGGCGTTTTGTTTTAAAATGACAATTTTATTATTTATTTTGTTTGAAAAAAAAAAACTTTTTCATTTTTGAGAATTTATTTTTTACTGAATTATATTAGGCTTTTATAGAGTAGTTAAAACTGTGGTTTCATTTAATGTGGTGCTGACACTTCCACCCTGTATAATTTATACATTCAATAATTTTTTATAATTTTGAGAAACTGGAAGCACTACGTGGCTGTTAACGAGGATGAAATCGGCGGCAAGGGCGCCCCCCGTGGAACTAGAGCCAAGCTTTGCGGTCGTAAACAGAGCTTCGTATTATTTTAATTTAACATTTTCTCGAAAAGTATACGACAAAACTACGTGCTATAAAAGACAAAGGTTATCTTCATTGAATTTACTTGATGATAAAATAACTTTTGCTCGTAAGTTTCAATATCTTTGTCTAATAAAACGTTGAAATATCACCTTGCAATTTACAATTATTTTTTGTACAAAATATGCCTTAGTGTGTCGCGGTTTTTATTTTAGAATTAATTTAACTGAATGTTTTTGTAGTACAATGTACTTACATATAATTAACTATTTGTGCAGCGCACGCGGGTAACGCGGGATGGCATTCTTAATTATTGTTATTTAAGACTGACTAAGAATTGAACCGTAATGTTTTAAACAAGCAAGTAAACAAGCAAACAAACAAACTTAACTTATTATATGAGTTTATTCCCCTGAGTGGGAATGGAACCCACAACTGTTGCCTTGTGCCCCAGCGCCCATTCGGCCTTATGTAATTTACTTGTATATTTAAAAAAAATCTTAATTTACTTATCTTATTCTATTATTGTTTTGCTGTGAAGTTATACAATTATAATTACTAGATGTATTTTATTTACCTTTCAAATAATTGACTCTCTTTTGTTTTTGGTAAAGGGCTGATTTAGAGTGATAGTAGAGACAGGTTATATTTTGAACAAAGTAGATTCGAACTACATCATACAATCATGGAAATTAATTATTTTAACTAAGGTTATATGATCCTTCACACATGATGTTTTAAGTCCAAGGAGAACGTACAGAGCAGTGTATTAACACAAGGTTCTCTCTAAAAAAGGAATTTATTCCCATAAAATTAAATAAAATATGAAGAGCAATGAAGAGTCATTGTACACCGAATACTGCACTACAAACCTGTTCAAAATTATAAATAAAATAACACAATAGGTGGCCTTATTGCTAACTGAGCAATCTCTTCTAGGCAACCTTTGGATAGTGGAGAGCATGAATTAAATTGTGAGTATTAATACTAAGTATACAAAATATATAAATATGCAAATATTTACATATATCATACATACATTTATAAATAAAAAAATTTTGTAGTAACAGCAAATACATTAATTTAATTTTATCAATTATACCTAAGATAATCAAATTGTCATATAATATTCCTTCAGTCTTCTTTAAAGAAGACTTTCCTTCAGTCTTCTTCGGCCAGTCGTGGTGCAGTGGCACGAAGTTTGACTGTAAAACCGTCTGGTAGTGGGTTCAATCCCCACTCAAGGAGATGAAATATTTACTTAAATTTTTACTGTGGTGTCGAGATTAAGCACGGCATTGAGTTCTGAAACTCAACACGCCTTCAGAATTCAGCAGAAAGGGGGGAAGGGAGTGTCTTAACGCTAAATTCCCTCTGCCTACCCTGCTGTGTGTGGGATACAGCGTGAAGCTGATTTGATTTGATTTCTTTAAAGATAATTAAAGTCAGAGATTGTCTGATTGTTACAGGTAGTGTCCCAAAAGCAAACATTTTTAACAGAAAAGAAACTTTTTTTAAAGAAAGAAGAGTAGTGGAAAGGAATTTTAAGAGAATCTAAAGTGTTTTGAATTTAATAATTGGAGCAGATGGAGAAATCTTCACATAAAAGATTCACATAAAAAAATTAATTGTGATAGGGTAAATTAGACAGGCGAAAAGTGTAAGAGGCCATTGTGGTGCAGAGGCCCAAGCACAATGTCTAGCCATGTGACCATCACAATCTTCTCACTCACTGGACGGCAAGTAATAGCTCAGCACCAGCTAAATTTAAAATCATTTGCATACCATATTTTGGCTACTGTAGACCACAGGTGATTCTCCGACCACTAGTTTGAGACATTTCCCTAGTGGGAATCTAATCCACAAGCATAGTTTACAGTCACACATTTGTGCCTCTCCAATTTTTTTTGTCTGTTAGCAGGCTAAACTCACAGGTGAGTTTGAGCTAGCTAATCTCAGAAACATGTTAAATGCAGTTTTCCCATTCACTTGTTTTGTTCAATCAGTTCATAAACAACAATTTTAAGCTACATCAAAATTAGTTTTCTCAATATAACAATAAAAGAAAATAAAATCATCTAATAATTCCTGGGATTAAAGTCTAACCAAACAAATTGTTTAATTATGAAAATAATATAATAATTATACATTATATTATACATATATATAAAATTATGATTTGTTTTATAATTGTTTATGATATGATAAACAGTTTACAGGTGGAAATATATGTGAAATATTTATTTACTTTTTAAATATTTACATTTAGAGGCAAAGTTTTATTGCAATTGATGGTAAAATAAATAAAAATATTTACATTGCCATTTAATTACGGCGCACCAATACATTAAAAAAGTTGTCAATAAAAACATATTTTTTTATAAGTGACAGCGTAACTAAACTTCTTTATTTAACTAAATGCAAACAAAAATCACTTTAAATATAACAAATAATTAGATTCAATTGTATATAAAAGCTGCAATTTAGTAAATATGTTGAGAATATCACGAACTTGTATAACAAGACTAGGCCTTTCGACTTAAATATATATATTATATATGTTCCTATCAAAACTTTAATAAGGAATGTAATAAACAATTTTATACTCACTTTTCTAGTAACAACAATATTCCTCAAGCTTATAATTCACTGGAACACGTCATAACATTATAAAATACGCAATTCAACAATAGAAATTATTCTTTGCAGATAATATGGCATTACGCCTCGAGCGATAATACATCAACATGGCGTATCTGCAAACTTAATCATATATTTAATATAATAACAATGAAGAAATAATAATTAATGTATAACTTGTTAAATCTAATTAATAATCATGTTAATTATTATAGTATTTAATAAAAATTCACGGCGAAACAGCCAACGAAAAATTGTTTGACAATTGACATTTACGGAACACCACAGATACGTAATGCAACATTTTTGTGACCTTCAGCTTACCAGAGACTATATAATAAAATAACTTTTTACAATACTAATTAAATGAGCGATAATATTTATACACAATTCAATTTAAATATTCATATTTAATAACATATTAAAATGACAAAATTTAAAATTAAATATATAAAATATGCATATACTTAGTTTATTAAATGCTAAAATAAGAACATGCATGATAAAAATAATATAATAAATATTAAAATACATTTATATTTTATGAACGTAGCAAATAATACAATATTTTATTACTGTTACGATGTTACGATGAATTACAATCTTTATTTACAAGACCACGTGTATCCCCGCTTAAAATAGTCGCGAGATACCCCTTGTTTTTGAAATTACTTTCACAGTTTTGTAATACAAAATGCGTGAAATAGTGCACTTGCAGGCGGGACAGTGTGGAAACCAAATAGGATCTAAGGTATGGAAAAGAAACTATTGAAAATATTTGCCTATACCTAAATAGAAATGGCAAATCTATTTATAATGTTCTGCTCTAAATATCTTGATGAGATCACGGTCCATTGCTTCTTTGAGATGTTTAAAAACAATTTAATTCAAATAGATATGTTATATTTAATTTATTACATAATAAATTATATAAATTAATGTATTAAAATTATTAGCTAATTATATAACGTTCTCAAATATTGAAAAAATAATTATCTCTTAAATATTGATAGACTTAGTTAAAGTTGGGTATAAGCTTAAAAAAAATTGTAAAATACATAATATTCATCTAAGAAAAGAGAAAATATTTTATTTCATTTTTTTAGCGTTGTATCACGAATGCATCATAGTAAGTAGAGCAACTAGTCTTAAGATATCTCAACTTCTTCCCGCCTTCTTAACTCAACGTTATCCAAGTTATCCAAATATATATTACCAGTGGGCGCGCGCGGCTTCGCCCGCTTATTTGCACCCTTAGGGGTGAATTCTAAAAAAACCCGAAACACGTGTTCAATAAAATATTTTCAACAGTCTGAATTTAAATTTTTATAAAAATCGGTGGCGATTTAAAGATTTTTCCATATAAACTTTCAACCCTTTATTTGCACCCTTAGGGGTGAATTCTAAAAAAACCCGAAACACGTGTTCAATAAAATATTTTCAACAGTCTGAATTTAAATTTTTATAAAAATCGGTGGCGATTTAAAGATTTTTCCATATAAACTTTCAACCCTTTATTTGAACCCTTAGGGGGTGAATTCTGAAAAAAACCATGAAATACGTTTCAATGAAATATTTGAAATATATATATATATGTTATATATAACACCCATCCCCCGCTCCCCATGTGGATATCGAACCTGCAACCATTGCATTTGCTATTAATCGCTGCACCACGTTGATATCAATTTTCATTGCTATCATTATGGCATTATTTGTATTTGCATTTAATTATAGTTTTTGTAAACAAAAAGACTGAGAACTTTCTGCTTGCGTTCCCGTGGGATTTTCGCATTTTTTAATTGCCGTTACTAATGTGTTATGTGATCTGTATTAGAAAGTGAATGTAATAAAATAAGCAAACCTTGTTTTTATAGTAGAATAGATTCACGCTGTATCCGCGTAAGTATATAGAAGGATAATCTGCAGAAACCTAGAGTTAAGACACTCCACTTTCCTAGCACTTCCTTCTTTCGAGTCAGCTTTAATTTACTTCAACTTTTTGTATATTGATAGACGATAGGCGGATTTTTTTATATTATTTATGAACCGATTTAAATAAAAGAAACACTAAATTAAGAGAAATTTACCGAAATAAAATAATATCAGTATTTTTTTGCATTTAAATCCTTTAAACTATTTCTGAGATAAGCGTGCACAAACGCACATACAAACAGAGAAAAAAAAATAAAAATATTAGTTTTTTATTTTTATTTTATTACGTTGATAAATGCCCCCAAAAATGGATTTTTCCATAGTTATTTCATGTACAGATAGCAATCAGTTACAATTTTATTATAATGTATAATTTGAGGCTGTTAGGGCGTAGCAGCACAGCTTGTGACTGTTGTGTTCAATTCGTAATGGGAAGAATTAATTATTTTCATTTTCTTGCTCTATTAACTGGAAAAAGCACGACGCTGAGTTCCACCATTCAACACGCAAGTGTCTCATAAATTGGTCGGCGCGTGGGGAACGGGACGATCGACGACCCTTCAAACTACCCGAAGAAATTACTCAGTCAAGATTTTTTAAGTTAACAAACTTTAAAAATGTTCAATGAATAGTTAATGTAAACGCCATGGTTTAGGGTTCAATCGTCACTTATACGACTTGACGCTGGCGTGAAAGCCATGAAGATAAATTAAATTATTTCGGAATTGAATAAATAACTGTCGCGTTAACAATCAGACGCTGCTCCACTAAGCCATAATGGGATCTAACATATATGTTTAAAGAATTTATTCTCAAAAAGAAATACAATTTCACTTACATGAGAACAATACAATAAATGTAACAATTTACATCGCCTTACAAGTACCCAGTTAACGAAATAAAATATTAATCATAGTTTTTAACATTTGCAATTTGTTTATTCGCTGTAAAAATTGGTATTCTCTAAAATATATTTTGAGAGTTTAGACTTAAATTCGTTAACTGAGCTTACATTTTTCACAGATGCGGGTAATTTATTATAAAGTTGTGCTCCATCAAAATTAATATTTTTCTTAGCAAGTTTGGTTCTTATTTTTGGAAGAACTAGTAAGCTCGCTCTACGACTGCTACGTTTACTGTTTTGTTTTATAAATGTTAAATTAGAACGTATCAATTTACTTATATTTTTCTTTATAAAAATACAAGAATTATATACATAAAGTTGTCGCAGATTCATTATGTTTGTTTCTTTGTAAAGTTCAGTTGTTGGTGTCAAAGTTGGATATCCAAAAAGTATTTTAATTATTTTATTTTGTTTTCTTTGAAGTGCTTGTAATTTTGATTTACCAGTATTACCCCAAATTTCGATTAAGTACAATAAATGTGATTTTACTAGAGAATTGTAAATATTATATTTGATTTTTTTAGGTATGCATTTTGAAATATTGATTAGTGAACCAATTAAAGAAGAAAGTTTTTTTATTTATGTAATCTATTTGATATTTAAAAGTTAAATGATTATCTATACGTAAACCTAAGTACTTTTCACAGATTTTTTGTTCGATTGGAAAGTTATCAACAGTGAGTGGATCATGCGGTGCAATCATTTTATTCTTAGTTTTAAATATAATGTAACAAGTTTTAGAAGCGTTAATGGTTAACAGGTTATGGTTGAACCATTTGTGTAGAGTATCTATATCTTGTTGAGCTTGAGCAGTTATGTCATTTATGTTACTACCAAAATAAAATAAACAGGTGTCATCTGCGTATAAAGTCAAATGACCCTTTAGTTTTAGAGTTGCAATATCGTTTATGTAGATTAAAAATAGTAGTGGTCCTAAAATTGAGCCCTGAGGGACTCCACAGGTAACAGGCAACGCACTACTTAAGGTATCACCAATTTTAACGATCTGCAACCTGTTATTTAAATATGATTTTAACATTTCAAGTGCATTACCATTGATACCAACTTTTTGAAGCTTATGTATTAAGAGTTCATGACTTACGGTATCAAAGGCTTTTTTTAAGTCGATAAATAAGCCCAAAGCTATGTTCTTTTTATCTAGATTCTCTCTTATTTTTGTTACTAAATCTATGGTTGCAGTAGTAGTGTTACTTCTAGCTCTAAAACCATACTGCCGTTCAGTTATGAAATTAAAAGAGTCCAAATACATAGCCAACCGACTGTAAATTATTTTTTCTAAAATTTTTGAGAGAACGGGTAGTACTGATATCGGACGGTAGTTTTCTGGGTCCACTAAAGAACCGGATTTATGTATAGGTGTTATTTTTGCAATTTTTAATGAGTCTGGGAAAATCCCTTGGGACATAAGATTGTTGAAACACTGTGCCAGACCTTTTGATATTATAATGCTTAAACATTTTAGTGTTTTTGTGCTAATTTTGTCTATACCAGTACTTCATTCGAATCGAGACTTCTTGTCAGGCGCTCAATCTCCCCAGAACTACATGGTTTGAATGCTAGAAGTTCATGATTAGTATGTTCATAGTTTGTATGAGTTAAGTGTGTAATATTGTGATATTTTCTTGGTATTTTTTTTGCTAAGAGGGAACCTACTGTTGCGAAATATTTGTTGAAAACGTTACAAATACCTTTTGTATCAGAAATTATTTTTGATTCTACTATTATTTTCGAGGGAGCACCACTTTTACTTATTTTATTATTGCACAATTTATTGACTAAGGTCCAGGTCTTTTTGGGATTCTTCGCGTGGTTTGTAAATAGTTTGTAATAGTATATATCCTTCGTATTTTGTATCAACTTAGCTGTTTCTGTTCTCTTTAAATAGAATTTATTTTTTATATCTTCTTTGTTCGAATTATTTTTGTATTGTGTCCATAGAAAATTCCTTTGACTCAATATGTCGATGATGCCCTTGTTAATCCAATCGTCTCGTATATTGTTCAAAATTTTGGTTTTTGTTTCCTTGTAGTTAATAATATGTTTATTTATTATGTTTTCGAGTTCTGTATAGTTCACTGTTGTGTTAATTATTATTTGTGAGTTTTCTAAGGATTTGTACAGCTTGGTGTAATTTATTGCTTCATAAGTAGTTCGTAGTTTTCTTGGAGTTTTAAATTTATTCATTTGTACATATATGTGTTTGTGGTCTGATAATGATGAATTAATAATAGCAACGTTAAAATTATTCGTTTTTAAATTTGATTATCTAGATTCTCTCTTATTTTTGTTACTAAATCTATGGTTGCAGTAGTAGTGTTACTTCTAGCTCTAAAACCATACTGCCGTTCAGTTATGAAATTAAAAGAGTCCAAATACATAGCCAACCGACTGTAAATTATTTTTTCTAAAATTTTTGAGAGAACGGGTAGTACTGATATCGGACGGTAGTTTTCTGGGTCCACTAAAGAACCGGATTTATGTATAGGTGTTATTTTTGCAATTTTTAATGAGTCTGGGAAAATCCCTTGGGACATAAGATTGTTGAAACACTGTGCCAGACCTTTTGATATTATAATGCTTAAACATTTTAGTGTTTTTGTGCTAATTTTGTCTATACCAGTACTTCATTCGAATCGAGACTTCTTGTCAGGCGCTCAATCTCCCCAGAACTACATGGTTTGAATGCTAGAAGTTCATGATTAGTATGTTCATAGTTTGTATGAGTTAAGTGTGTAATATTGTGATATTTTCTTGGTATTTTTTTTGCTAAGAGGGAACCTACTGTTGCGAAATATTTGTTGAAAACGTTACAAATACCTTTTGTATCAGAAATTATTTTTGATTCTACTATTATTTTCGAGGGAGCACCACTTTTACTTATTTTATTATTGCACAATTTATTGACTAAGGTCCAGGTCTTTTTGGGATTCTTCGCGTGGTTTGTAAATAGTTTGTAATAGTATATATCCTTCGTATTTTGTATCAACTTAGCTGTTTCTGTTCTCTTTAAATAGAATTTATTTTTTATATCTTCTTTGTTCGAATTATTTTTGTATTGTGTCCATAGAAAATTCCTTTGACTCAATATGTCGATGATGCCCTTGTTAATCCAATCGTCTCGTATATTGTTCAAAATTTTGGTTTTTGTTTCCTTGTAGTTAATAATATGTTTATTTATTATGTTTTCGAGTTCTGTATAGTTCACTGTTGTGTTAATTATTATTTGTGAGTTTTCTAAGGATTTGTACAGCTTGGTGTAATTTATTGCTTCATAAGTAGTTCGTAGTTTTCTTGGAGTTTTAAATTTATTCATTAGTACATATATGTGTTTGTGGTCTGATAATGATGAATTAATAATAGCAACGTTAAAATTATTCGTTTTTAAATTTGTGCTTACGTGATCTATTATCGATTTATTTGTAGTCGAGTCTCTTGTGCAGAATGTTTTATTGATTTTGTTTAGCAATCTATATCCTGATTCATATAATATTTGTTTATATTTGGTTAATTGCTTGTTATTCTCTAATAGGTTTATATTAAAATCACCAAATACTATCGATCTTTTTCGTTGTTGTAGTTGAATATCGTAGTCACTAATAAATTGTTCAAAGTTTGTATCGCCAGGCTTGTAAACCAAACCAACATCCACGGCGCATTGTTCAATGTGTACCCATAGGTAGTTGTTACCACCCCGGTAGGTTGACTCAATTAGGCTATGTTGTAGATTATTATGTACATAAGCTGACACTCCACCTCCTCTAACGTCTGTCCTGAAATTATAGTAGTGTGTATAATTTTCTATTTGTAGCTGTGAAGCCTGATCTTCTGATGTTATCCAAGTTTCAGAGAGCAAGATGATATGTGTGAGCGTTGGTATGGATTTTAAAATGCACTTTAGTTCGTTCCTAGCTTGCCTTTTTTTTTAATACTGCGGGCATTTAAGTATAAGAAGGATAGTCGTAATTTTTTAGTTAATATTTCTCGGTAATCATTTATTATTTGGTAGTTTATAGTATCAGTTGTATTTATATTTGTTGTTGTTAATCGGAGTTTTTTGTAGGAGCTTTGACAATAGTCGGAGTTCCGTTCAAGTATTTAATTGTTATATCAGTTTCGCCACTGGCTATTCGTTTATTTAAGTCACTTTTTATCAGTGCGTAGTACTTATGCTGGGCCGGAGTTTGATCAGAAAATATTTTCAAATTGTTCGGAATTTGTTTCCGATTTTTTAGGATTGATAGTGCTGTCTCTGGTTTTTCAAAGCAAACTTTAATTTTGCGAGTTTTCCCGGGATTATACTTACCAATGCGAAATATGTTTTTTGGTTTTGGAACATTTGTAACTATCTGCTCCAATGTTTTGAGTACTTCAATCTCATCCTGAAAGTTGTCGTTTTCAGCGATTCCCATTATAATAATATTGCTTTCTCTATTCTTACGTTCCTGTAATTCATGAATCAGTTTTTCGTTTGTATATAATATATCATTATTCTGGGTTGAGAGAGTTGAGCTAATTTTTAATTCTTTTATGTTGGTTTCTAGTAATTCTATTTTTTTGTTATCAATATTTAATTTGGTTTCTAATTGATTTAATTGAGATTTAACGTTGTTGTGCTCTAATGAAATTATCGAAGTTGATGTTTTTATGTTCTGTATCTCGGAGCTGATTTTTGTTATATTAATGTCAAATGACTTTTTAATTTCATCGTGAGAGACTTTCATAGCATGTATTTCTGTTTTTATTGTACCAATACATTCGTTCATTTGGACCATCATTTGTGAATTAGTCGCAACATATGTTTCCAGTAGTGATGTAATGCGAGTTAATTCGTTGCGTATCAGTTTAATATCCTCCGAGCATTCACATTCCTGGTCAGCTGGTTGTTTTCTTTTACTACGCAATGTTATCTGCGAGCTGTGAATGTCAACGTGTAGTTTTGATAGATCAGGCTGTGATCCACCACCAGTGGCGGTAGGAGGCGATCGTGTTACGCTCATTATTTTGTTTAAGCAGTCTCAAACCGATAGTCGCAACAAATAAGGTCGAATATTAGCCAAATATACAGACTTACTTGTCTTGAGCGTACGTGCCAAACGCAGTGTCAGTGTGTGAGCGGGTCAAAAAATCGCAACCGTTCCGCTTCCGCGGGTGTGAAGTAGGTGGCACCTCTCACTATAAATGCACTTCGGTGTTATTTATTACTGTTTATATATTTTATGCAATTATGATGCTAAGGATATTTCACTCAAAGAATAGAATTGCAAGCAGTTTCTTAACTATTTGAGGAGATAACGAAAACACGTCTACTGTGAACAACGATCAGGCGTTCAATTTCATATGCAAATACTATCCAAATATAAAAATAAATACCTTATTAAAATTAAATTATTAAAAAGACATAATCTGGTCTCACATTAACAATAACTTAGTAGGCAGAAAAAGAAAAAAAAAACAATAACTTATTTCTATTTAAAGTAGCTTTTTAAGGTTCCGTACCTTTTAAGGAAAAAAATAATCCTTATAAGATCACTTTGTTGCCTGTCCGTCTGTCTGTCTATCCGTCCGTCGAGATATAGAAATTAAATTCAAATTATATACTCTCTTGTAACCACAAAAACAATAATTCTAAAAAATATTGGTCTTAAAAGGGGACAAAATTTGGTATTAAAGTCGCTAGTTCAAGTGAGGTATCAGATGAAAGGGCTCTGGCTAAGCTAAGCTTGTCCGGTTTTTCCTAGTTATTTGTGTACTAAGTAATCTTATCAAGTGGCTTAAATCAAACCGAAAGAAATAGTAATCATATTGATTGAGGCCAGTCGTTGTGCAGCGGCACGAGGTGTGACTGCAAAACCGACTGGTTGTGGGTTCGATCCCCACTCGAGGAGATGAAATATTTACTTAAATTTATATTTCCATTTCTTCGCTCTGGTGTCGAGGACAAGCGTGGCGTTGAGTTCTGCCACTCAACACGCAATGCCTTCAGAATTTGCCAGAAAGTGGGGAACGGAGTGTCTTAACACTAGGTTCCCTCTGTCTACCCTGCTGTGTGCGGGATACAGCGTGAAGCTGATTTATTTTTTATTTGATTAGAAAAAATAATATGATATATGTAAAACTTAATATTAGAAGGAAATAGGCAGTAATTATGTAGTAAAAACGAATCGGTCATCAATTGCTGTTGAATTCTTCCACACAATGTTTTCTATCCATCCAAGGAAACTGGCGATGCGGGTGTAGATACTGGGCGTATTAGGCTTGGCACATCCGAAGCCAAATGAGGTTATTCCAATTATATGGTACTGGTACCAATATTCCCCGAAAGGAGTATGGTGCAGCGGTATCTGCTTTTGGAGAGGACCACCTGAGTCACCCTGGAAAGATAATTGATTGATGAATATTCATCCGTTGGGTGCTACAATGACACAGAAAGATGTACACATAGATACGTTAAATGTATAACACCCCTCTGATTTCGACGGGGATGAAAAAATTTAGCTAATCAGAAAAAATCGAAGCCTTTATGGATCTATTTGTTATATCTGGCCATCTATCCACATTATTTCTCTCAAGATCACGTGAAAGTATTAAGCTGCAATTAGTTTCAAATGTCCACAGTCTACAGTCTCTTGGTTCTAGGTTTGGTGAAAAAAAAAAACAATATATAATTTAAGTTTATTAAATCCCGCATTTAGCATGACGGTAACCAAGACGATATCTAGTGTTAAGCTGAAGACAATCTGTTCCCGACGAATTGTTTCCTTAACAGAACAAAAAAAATAAAAATATTTCATTCTCAAGAAAAATACTTATTTAGAAAACGTATAAAGATTTGAAGGAAGCGGGACTCGAAGCCGCGCCTCCTGGAAACCGACCAGGCGCTCCGACCACTGAGCCATACTTTCTCATCAAGCTATGTCGAAATTTTTATACGCTTATGTAACAAGCGTATAAACTTATTTATGTTGTTAGTACTAAATAAGTATTTTTCTTTCCTAAGTGTGGAATAACACTTCAAAAACTGTTAAAAATATTTCATTTCCCCTAGAGGCAATCGATCCCACGCCACAATCGTTTACAGTCAAACAATAGTCCTCACCTGGCACGTATCTATCCCTCCAGCCTTTTCTCCAGCACACAACTGATGTCTGAGGAAGCCTCCCCAATTTCTGTAGCGTTTCATTTTCAACGTTTCGTTGCATTCGTCGTAATCCATTATTGTTATTTCCGCCTTTTGGAGTACTGGCGACAATTCCCGTGTACCTGCAAGGTTTGTTTTTTTGCACAACTGCCATTCCACAAATGGGAAATAAAAATACTTTTTTTATAAAATCTCTTCTCTATATATAATAAAAGGATAGAAAAGTCAATTCTGTACATGAAAGATATAAAAAAAATAAAAATCAGGTCGGTTTATATGTCGATTATAGAACCTAAAAAACCACTCAGCAGAATTCTTGTCTGTCTGTCTGTCTGTCCGTCTGTCTGTCTGTCTGTCTGTCTGTCTGTCGGTTTGTTTGTTCGTCAATCACGCAAAAACTACCAGACAGAAATTGATGATTTTTTGCATGGTATTAGCCAAGGGTCCCAAGGTACATTTTTTTTGGATTTCATTCCGAATTTCATTATAGTTTTCTTTAAAAAAAATAAAAACTGAAAAATGTAAATTACTTAAAATACCGATAACTACTGTATGAAATTTAATTATTTTTAGCATGGTAATAGTTCAAAGCCTAATGCAATTTATATAATAGTTTTTATCATTGAGTATAAAGAAATTTTACCAGAAAAAATAACATAATTATATTTTTTAATAAAAAAAATCGACTTCTTCAATTTCAACCGGATTTCATACTCTGAACTTAACCAAACTTTCACCAAACTATTCTTTATATGTACCCTTTCTAATAAAAAAAGAATCATTAAAATCGGTTGCGTTGATATTTAGATATTCGTCCATTTGTCGCGCACATACATAATGTAAATTTGAGATTTATATGATTTTCTCATAGATACCATTGTCGGAAATAAACTAAATTAAAATAAGACTAAACGGAACGCACTAGCTTCCAAATAAGAAAAAAATCATCAAAATCGGTTCACACAGTCAAAAGTTCTGAGGTAACAAGTATAAAAAATACAGTCGAATTGATGACCTCCTCTTTTAAGAAGTCGGTTAATAGAATCTGACATAATTAAATTACGATTATTTTATTTAACCACGTTAAAAAGAAACCAATTAAAAAGAAAAAAGTAAATTGAGGCCGTTCGTCGCACAGGGGCACAAAGTGTAACTGTAAATTGGTTGTGGGTTCGATTCCCACTTGAGGAAATGAAATATTTATTTAAATTTATATTTCCATTTCATCGCTCTGGTGTCGAGGCAAAGTGTGGCGTTGAGTTTAACTACTCAGCACGAAATGCCTACAGAATTCCACGGAAAGTAGGGAACAGAGTGTCTTAACACTAGGTTCCCTTTGCCTACCCTGCTGCGTGTGGGATACAGCGTGAAGCTGAAAAAAGAAGTACAATTACAGTAGAAACTCGATTAACCGGACTAATTGTTTTTGGTAGGCATTCGGATAATCAAAAATCCGGACAATCCAAAGTATGGAAAATCGGGTAATCGGGTATTTAGAATATGTAAGTATGCACATACGTTGTGATATAAATTTAATTAAAACAACTAATACATAAAGTGAAAATCAATGTTTATTAAGATATCTTAAGATGTACGACGATGGGACGCGGCGCGGGCGGGGTGATGCCAGATTCATACATTTAATACAGTTGGTCTGTAGTCCGGATAATCGCGAATCCGTATAACCGAGGGCCGGATAATAGAGTTTCTACTGTAATAGTTGTTTAGTCTACCATAATTATTATTTTAAACGTCAACGTTGGTCACATTAACAAAAATAATAAAGTAGGTATATTTGTCGGGACTAGCTCAAATGGCGATGTCTACAATAAAAAATATATGTATTTGGAAAGTAAATTCTGATTGTGAATTCATAGTTTATAAAAGTTTATATTGTGTTTAGATGACGAGCTAATGTCAATACATTTTAATCATTAACAAGTACGTTGCATTCATTTACAGTAGATATATCTCAAGAGAACTTTCTCAAGACTTTATATACAAAAAATACATTAAATAATCATGTTAAGGAAGTATCATCCAAAAAATCACTAGAAATATTAAATATGCTCAATTATACAGAGTTTTTTTGTCAGCACCACTTTAAATAAAACCACAGTTTTAACTACTCTATTAAAGCCTATTACAATTTACCTATATGGTATTTCCGTAAAAGGAGCGCTGACGCTTCTCTGCTCTTCTTTGTTAAAGGCCGTCGCGGCACAGGGGCACAAAGTTGGGGCTGTAACGCGACTGGTGTGGATCCGATCCTCACTTGGAGGATTGAATTATAATTTAATAATACTTTCATTTCGTTTAGTAATATTTTCATTTCGCACATCAGTCACACATTATACGCAATATCTTAACACAAAGTTGGCCTGCTAAAGGCGGGATAAAGCGTGGATCTGGTTTTAACTTTGTGTGAACAGATTAAAATAAAGTCCAGTCCAGTTGAGGCCAGTCGTGGCGCAGCGGCACGAAGTGTGACTGTAAAAACTGGTTGTGGGTTCGATCCCCACTCGAGGAGATGAAATATTTACTTAAATTTATATTTCCATTTCTTCACTCTGGTGTCGAGGACAAGCGCGGCGTTGAGTTCTGCCACTCAACACGCAATGCCCCCAGAAAGTGGGGAACGGAGTGTCTTAATACTAGGTTTCCTCTGCCTAACCTGCTGTGTGCGGGATACAGCGTGAAGCTGATTAAAATAAAACTAATATTTAGTATTATTATATTTAAGGGCAGATTACCAAAATACAAACAAAAAAAGGATTTAAATCGGTTAAGCCGTTTCTGAGATTATCGTGAAGAAACGCACAGACAAACAGACCAACTGACCAATGCTATTACATCGTTAAATGTAATATCTTCTATGTACAGAAACCGATGAGTTAGGATTTTATTGTAAGTATCGATAAGTTATGTTTTATTTCAAACATTCAATTGAAGATTCTTATGGGAGGTACGAAAGTACCTAAAGTTTTAATAACTTTCTCACTAAAAATCTTCATTGCGTTGCAAACATTCATTATAGGTATATCAAAACACGAACATAATTCAGTGTGTTAATTAAATAATTCTGTGGTTTAAGCGGGCGAAGCCGCGAGCGGGTCGCTAGTTTATAATAAATTTGAACTTGCGTCTCTTGTTTACCGTTCAAGTGCCCTGACCACTTTTTGTGTCTCTACTCGATTATCATTGACCGACTTATAAATATGTAACTAAATGATAATAAAAAACTGAATTTTACCCTCTTATAATAAATGACAATTGTATCACCATGAAACATGACATGGCAGTGATGTGTAGCTTGGGTATTAGTAGGATAATATTATGTTACGTTGGTCTGATGATAGAGCCTTTGAGAGGGAGTGAGTGATTTGTATAGTAGAACTCTTCAGAGGTTGTCACTCGAACCACGTTTTTTCTATGCAAAAGTTTATCCATACAATTGTATTACGTACCACTATCCACAATTCCCCAGCCAGTTAGCTTCCCAGTGTCTGGATTATCAAATTTAGTCCAAAGACACGCTGGATGAACTTCCCATTTGAATTTAACTGTGTCTTCTAGTTCTATAAGGGCAACATCATAGTACTGACGAGGCGGCTTATAACGTTGGTGTGAAATAAATTTGAGGATCCTAGCATCAAATGCATTCTCCCTCTTGAATTTCAAAAAATATTAAATATTAATGAAGTTATAAATTATTATAGATTACAATTTTTTTTTAATATTAATCTTTGCAAAGTCTAGCAATGAGTCTACCACTTAACATGAATTATTTCGTATATTAACACAAGGTTCCCTCTGCAGTGACAGCGTGCAGCAAATTAGTTTTAAAAATAAATTAAAATAAATTAAATTAAATTAGCTTCACGCTGTATCCCGCACACAGCAGGGTAGGCAGAGGGAACCTAGTGTTAAGACACTCTGTTCCCCACTTTCTGCCGAATTCTGGAGGCACTGCGTGTTGAGTGGCAGAACTCAACGCCGCGCTTAACCTCGACACCAGAGCGAAGAAATGGAAATATAAATTTAAGTAAATATTTCATCTCCTCGAGTGGGGATCGAACCCACAACCAGTCGGTTTTGCAGTCACACCTCGTGCCGCTGCGCCACGACCGGCCTCAATTAGTTTTAGTAGCTAGAATAATTTTATTCAATAAAATAATTTTCTTAAAATAAAACAATTCCAGCAGTGGACTAGGACAGGCTGATGATGATGATGATGATGAAAACAATTTCCAACTTACATCCAAAATTCTTGTACTACCAAGTCTAACAATCTTGGGGTGTAAGTCGATGACAGTGTTGTCAGTGCTTGGTACTTGGGAACAATGCGCTGCTGTCACCACAAACTTCTCGCTTATTAAAGATCCTCCACACTTAAAAATCCAAGTACCAATTTTTGCTTTCCAACCGAGAGCACCCTGGAATATAATAAACATGTAATAATACAATTTTTCGCAGCTTCAGCTTCATTAGCATTTTTTCAGCCCCTTTTAGATTTTAGTAGGCTGAGAGAATTAGTGTCAAGACACTATGTTCTGTATATTCCGCTCGAATTAGCTAAAGCGAAGCCATCCTAACTCCTTGCGTCTAGGGTAGCTTTCATTTATCAGCGTAGGAAAGGAGAGAACCAGATGGCACGTGGCTACTCTGTTATAGTTAGTGTCTGACCGAAATAAGATAAGAAAACAAAACCTACCAAACATACTTTGGCATAAAACTGGCATAAGATAATAAATTGGGTGCCCAACATTATTTGTAAACCTTGTGTAGAAGATGAGTCTAGTGACTATTTTTAGTAAGTGTGTCAAAAGTTACCAGCCCTGACGATAGAAAAATTAAAAGCAGTCATCTACGAAGGTCTCTCTTTTAAAAGATACTGTATTTGAAAACCCATCCTTTGAAAGAAATTGAATCTAAAGCATGGCTAAGCTTTTTTTATTTATGTAGCTTTTTGGAAACAAAATCTCTAAATCTTTGGGTAATATATCATCTCCGAATCGCTACAGAAGCTATCCTATAAAAAAAATATTTTTGTAAAATTAAAATTAGCTTCACGCTGTATCCCGCACACACCACGGTAGTCAGAGGAAACATGGTGTTAAGATACTCGGTTAGCCATTTTTCACAGAATTTTTCGAAGCATTGCGTGTTGAGTGACGGAACTCAACGCCGGGCTTTTGTCTCGGTGCCAGAGCGAATAAAATATTCATAAATAATAATTCATTCCCTCGAGTGCAGATCGAACTCACAACAGTTACAGACACACCCTTGGGCCCTGCGCCACGACGACCTCAAATCTTTGTTGTTGTTACTAGAATCAAATAAAATTTTGACTATTTTTGTGACGTAAATATTCAACTATGAAAACCGCTTTACGCATGATTTACATGTATTTGACTTTATTACCCGTGAATCGCAATAATCAGCAGAGTGACGCCTGACAAGTGCTTAGTTTCGGTACGGCCTACGGAAGATTCGGATTCGGCAACCCAGAATCGTCCATAAACAACTACTAAAAAATAACTTATAATTTGTTGTGTTTTCTAAATGAGTCCCAAATTTTACTATAAACGCGACGGTTGTGGGTTGGATTCTCTCGGAACCACCGATGCGTTAGTCCTTTAGCGGGCGATGGGCAGGCAGGCGGAGTATTTTAACACTAGGATCCTAGTATCGTTTTACGTTGGTTTCTACACAGTGTTTTTTTTAAATTGAGCTGATATTAAGCAGAGAACTTAATTTCTTTAATAATTTGGATAATTACCATATGTGGATATTCTCCTTTGACGGCGTTGAATCCTCCGATTAGACTAACCCACGGTTGTTTCGCTAGCTCACCTATTGAAATAAAAAAAATATATATAAATTTTAAATTTTTTTCAAGTGTCACTATATATTTCGCATATAACAGGATAGACAGAGATCCTGTCCGTTCGACGGTCTCAAGCCGAGATTAGAGTCCCGCAGGGGACGCTCTTACCACAGTCGGCATCTAAATAGTGCTTGCAAAATTTTCAGGGTACACTCTTCCCTACCCACCCGGTGGCGCTGTAAAGGCCAATAAGGATAGCAGCATTAACCTCAAGTTCGAAAAAAAAAGTAGGCAAAGACAACCTCGTATTAAGAAACTCCGTTCTCCTCACATCGCCTGAAATTTTACGCATATTATTTATGGTACTATTTCTAGACTCCAATAAGAAGCCAGACCAATCCGATGGGCATTAGCGTATCTAGAAATATTTTCTGGAGGGGCCTGGACATTACCTTTGAACAGATATGTTCGTGTAAATGTTATTTTTTAAATTTTTTGGGGCAAATTTTGTTGTAAGTAAAATTTTAGTGGTGGGCACGGCCCATCCGGCTCCCCCTCTTCCGACGCCCATACCGATGGACCAATCATCCTCTCACACAGCCCATAAGCCATACGAACGTATGGCTTAGGGGCTCGAGTCCCGTTACGTTCATATTTTTATACGTTTTGTAAATAAGTATTTTTCTTTCCTAAGTGTGGATTAACACTTTAAAAAATGTTAATAAACGATAACTTTACTTATTATATTATTCGAAAAATAACTTTTTCATACTTGGAATAATCTATTTTGTTTTAACTGTATTAGGTTTTTATAGAGTAGTTAAAACTGTGCTCTCATTTAAAGTAGTGATGACAAAAACACTCTGTATTTATATACTGTCTTTAAATAGATGTCCTTAAAACACGAAAGTAATTCATATTTGTAAATAATTAATATGCTAGTATGAATTACTGTCGACAGTCTGTCGCGAGAGACAGGTTTGATTCCTATTAGAGGAAATGATATAGTTTCATAATTTCATTTCTTAGCTCTGGTGTTGAGGCAAAGCGCGGCGTTGAGAGAGAATTTTAGATTTCTCGCTCTTATTTCTTCATTATTAAGACCAACTCTATTTTATTAGTAAAAAACTTATTATAATTTGTTGCGTACTTTGAAAACAGTAACCTTATATAACTTTGAGAGGACTGTTTATATATTAGGTTATGCGGAACCAAAAAATATATTTTGTTAACTTACATTGTAACCATCTAGATTTGTGCATTTGTTGTTTTCTTAACATCCAAGTGTATTCCAAACATTCTGAAATAAATTAAAAAATAATAAAATTCTGAAGTACGTACGTTCCCAAAAACTAGAAAAAAGAAAAAGTTTAAATAGCTATAAATATATTTTATAGATAGCTTGCACTTGAGGCCAGTCGTAGCGCAAGGGCACAGCGTAGCGCGTGTTTAGACGCGACAGGCCGTGGGTTCGATTCCCACTTGAGGAAATGATATATTTATTTTTTCCTTTCTTCGTTCTGATGTCAAGGTAAATTGCGGCGTTGAGTTAGGTATCTTGGGCTCCCAGCCCCGCATGCAGAATACAGCGTGAAGCTGAAAAAAACTACTTACTAATTTCGCTTATACGACGTCCTGGTGAACTAAAATCGGGCATTTCAGAAGCGGTCTCATTGCATATATCGTCGGGAAAGATCACCCTAACTTCATTGTAAATGCTCTGTGTTAAATTTAAAATTATTTAAATTTTAAAAGATTATTCAAATAGAGTATAGCGTTATTCGCGACTTTACTCGCGTTGATGTCAATAAATTATTGTCTATAAACATTAAAAAATATTTATTTAGCTTAGCGCTGTACTAATGTACCCTGCATATAGCAGGGTAAGCATGTAGAACCTGAAATTACCATTAAGACACTTCCGTTCCCCACTTTCCGCCGAATTCTTTAGGCATTACGTGTTAATTTGCGGAACTAAACGCCGCGCTTTGCCTAGTAGAGCAGAGAAAATGAAAATGATTTACATATAATACAATCATTCCTCTTCACCTCGGGCGTCTAAAGCGTACGGATGTGTCTAACGTGTGTGTCACGCAGTGTGTTGTTGACGTCGCGAACTTATATTTGCCACAATCAAATCCAAAGCTTACTGAACGATCTCCTGACTTTGTGTATAGTATAGTGCTAATCCCAAATACTGTATTAATATGTCACTGACTCGCCGCACTCCTCCCACCGTCAAAGTGCAACATGTGTCTTCGGAGAGTGACGTCTCTAACCTCGAGCTCGATAACGTTTTGAGTGCTGGAAGAAGGCACAAGAGACTGCGAGGAGTCGACCAAGATCCCACCGAGGAGAAGGATTTAAGAGAGGACTTATTATCTCTGCTTACGGATTGGAAGAAAGAACAAGATAAAACTTTAAATAAACTGTGCACCGAGATCTCAGAACTAAAAATTCAAAATTCAAAAATTCAATCGGCTTACGGAGACATGGAGAAGGCTTTGCAATTTCTATCTACGCAGTACGAAGATATAAAAAATAAATTTTTAGAAATGCAACGTGAACGCAAAGAATCCCTTAATTACATAAATATATTGGAAAATAAACTCAATGACTTGGACAGAAAAGCTAATTTAGCGATTGTCGAGTTTCGAAATCTACCGTTAACAAAAAGTAATATAAAACCGGTGTCACAAGAAGAACTATGTAATTTTATTTTTACAATTTGTGATAAATTTAATGTTGATGTTCAACCGTCTGATATAAAGGATATTTACAAAATTGAAAACAAATCTGGAAACTTCACTGTGGTTACCGAGTTTACATCTGTATTAAAAAAAAATAAAATCCTAAATGGTGCTAAGGAATTTAATAGGACAAATTTCAAAAATAAATTATCATCAGAAACTATTGGTTTGTCCGGACCCGCCTCACCTATCTTCGTCAACGAGAGTCTCACTAATAAAGACCGCAAACTTTTTTCTATGGCTCGTGACAAATGCAATACCCTTAAATATAAATACTGCTGGACTAATAAAGGCCGTATTTTCATGCGCCGAAGGGATGGTGATAAACGTGTGGAAATAAAAAATGAAGCGGATCTTGAAGCCCTGAAGCAGGATAATATTTGACTAGATTTATATTTACAATATTATTTTACTTCAATTTATTATTATTGCATGTACATTTTTTCTCATTGTGCACACAGCCTTAGTCTGTCTGTCTGTCTGTCAGTCTTTCTTACTACACAACAAATTCTAACACTATATTACACCTTATACACATTGATAATGGACACAATTTCAATTGTATTATAGTTATACTGATGTTACTTTTTATATGTTACCTTCTAACAATTTATTTCTTGGTGATTGGGATATTATCTTACAACTTAATTTTCCTGTGTCATAAGCAAAGCAAAAGTAAGGCCTCTTGGTTCCGCACATTTCTTTATTTTAATATTTATTAAAATTCGCCGCTAACAATAATTTATTTGATTACATTGATAATGTTTCTGTGTGCAATGCGGTATTGTGCTCAGCAGATGATTGTAATAGCCTACTACCTGTCTCTCACTTGAAAATTCTCTCTCAAAATATTCGTAGTATAAACGCTAATTTCTTAGGGTTAGTTACCTTACTAGAAAGAATTAAAATTCCCTGTGAGATTATCGTACTCTCTGAATGTTGGCTGTCTTGCAACGATGTCATTCCAACCCTCACAGGATACAACTATTTTAAAACTCTTATATCTTACAATCAGAATGATGGCGTTGTCGTATACTTACATGAATCTCTGCCTAATATAAAAGTCAGAGAACCTAACGTGACTGAATTTAACTGCTTACTGATAACATCAGGCACTGACTTTGCTGTAATCTCCATATATAGGCCATTCACGTTTAAAGATCCCTCTAAATTTCTGACAGACCTGGATATAATCCTTTCTGAACTTAAATCTTACTCGAATATTTTTATCATAGGTGACATCAATATCGATATAGCTGCTAGTAATCTTTCTTCGTACGCTATGGACTATCTCGAGCTACTTGCCCACCATGGTCTGTTTCCTGGCCATAACATACCAACTCACGGTTCTACTTGCCTCGATCATGCAATGCTAAAGACGTCGTATTCCGCGAAGGCATTAGTGCTAGAGACTACGGTCACGGACCACTACGCTATCCTACTTGCTCCCTTTTTGAGTAACAATACAACTTCGCTACCACGATTTTACAATAAACTTGATGAAGACAAGCTTTCTCTCGATTTAGCGAATGTTAATCTCGATTCAATATGTGACACAAATGACCCTAATTTAGCTACGAAGTATTTAATTGAGCGTATTCGTCAGGTGATCTCAAATAATTCTAAGACTGTTTATATACCCCGAAGACGCAGACTCATTAAGGCTTGGATAACCACTGGCATTTTACGATGTATGAGACATAGGGACAATCTACATAAAAAGTTAAAAAAAGATCCTCAAAACCAGGTCTTAAAAATTTCATATAAATGATACCGTAATTTTTGCACTAATTTACTAAGAAAGGCAAAAATCGACTACGAAAAACTCGAATTCACTAAAAAAGTGTGGAACGTTGTTAAAAATATCACCAACATTGGGAAACCTCAAAGTTCTGCTAATTATCTATTACAACTAAAGGAAGACAAATCTGAATCCATTGACGCTATTAATTATTATTTTGCTAACATAGGTAGACATCTGTCGGAGAAAATACTCTCCTATTGTGACCCCCCTAAATCATTTTCATCTACTTCCCCAGTGGACTCATTTGTACTACTCGAGACGGATGAATCGGAAATTGAAAGTATTGTTTTATCATTAAAGAACGACAGTGCTGCTGGATGGGACGGTTTAACAAGTAACTTTCTAAAAAAATATAAAAATACTTTTATACCTATCCTAACTTATATAGTAAAACTAAGTTTAAGTACTGGTACCTTTCCTCAGCTATTAAAAAAAGCTCTGATACATCCGATTTTTAAATCCGGTGATCGTTATAGTGTTGAATGTTATAGACCCATCGCTATTCTCCCTGCTATGTCTAAAGTTCTTGAAAGAATAATACATTCCAGGCTTGTTGCATATTTGGAATCCCGCTATCTCCTATCAAAAAATCAATTTGGCTTTAGGAAAAATTTGTCTACAAATGACGCTGTTCATAGTTTGACTTCCAATATCGTTAACTATTTAGACAAAGGTCAGAAATGTGTGGCGATATTTCTGGACCTCGCTAAAGCATTTGATACAGTTTCAGTTCTCATATTACTTTCGAAGCTTGAAGCCATTGGCATCAGAGGAATTCAGCTCTCATTATTCAAAAGTTATCTCACTGATCGGGTGCAGCAAGTTAAGATAGATTCTTTAATTAGTTCCGACTTATACACTGAATACGGTGTGCCCCAGGGCAGCATCCTTGGACCAATTCTATTTCTAATATACATAAATGATTTATGTAACTTAAATCTTCAAAATGGTACAATTTTTTCATATGCAGATGACACTGTCCTTTTATTTTCCTCGAGTACTTGGGAGGAAACTTATCGTTTGGCTCAAATAGGCTTCGACTCTGTTAGAAGTTGGTTAAATAGCAATTTGCTCAGTTTAAATATTAGCAAAACTAAACTGATGAACTTTTCTATTCGTAATCAAAAATTTATATCTGCTGATACATATATTATAACTTACGCAGATAATAATTTAACGAATTATAAAGTAGAAAGTGTTAATTCTATCCGTTATCTTGGCGTGACAATAGATAGCGACCTCAGTTTTAAGAAACATATGTTAGATCTCTTTAGTCGTGTGCGCAAACTTATGTTTATCTTTAAGCAATTACGTCAATCATCTACTTCCGACATTATTAAAACAGTTTATATGGCGCTGTGCGAGTCTATACTTAATTATTGTATCACCACCTGGGGAGGTGCTTCTAAAACTAACCTACTGCTTATCGAAAGATCGCAGAGAGCTCTACTCAAAGTCTGCTATTACAAGCCTCGTCTATATCCTACAACAAAAATATACGAACTTAGCCAAGTTTTAACGGTAAGACAGCTCTTTGTTTTAGCCATCACAAGTAAACAGCATTCTTCTACTATTTTTACACCCGGCGTATGTCGCAGAAATTGTAATATTGTTCCAACAACATTGAACAAAACTTTCTTCAGTCATAGATTTTATGTCTTCCTAGGACCACATATATACAATCATCTTAATAAATTACTTTCTTTGTATAAATTAAATAAGAATACCTTAAAATCAATTGTTACTAATTGGTTACTAAAACAATCTTATACTAGTGTAGAAAAACTTCTGGAAATCCCAAGGTAACACGGGTTTCGTACCTATCACAGGCACCAGCAACCCACAACATGTTAATGTTCAAACGGCTTCATTTATTGTACTTTCTTTCCTAATGTTGTGGTTGAAATAAAGTTATTATTATTATTATTATTATTCCTCCATATAAGCATGAAGCCTATGGATGTATGTAGGTTCCTCCCATTCGAGGACACTATTCCACTGCATCAGAACTACGACGAAAATCAATATAATAGAAAAATAGAATTTACCTCCTTATATTACCTTACCGTTTCTTTCTCGTAGTCCAGTGATGTGACTCTTGAAACGAAACCTGAATTAAAATAATGATAAAAATATTATATTATAATTGATAATTAAAAACCTCCGACACAAAAAATAAACTAACAACTATAAAATCACGGCTAAGAACAATCTCGATTAAGATACATTTCAAACATAAAAAATGGGAATTTAGTATTAAAACACTCATGCTTATTAAGAAACTTCCATTGCCCATTTTGCGTTAAGAAACTTATATTTAAGAATGATACATGATAGTAGGATAGATTACACTAGGGTTGCCCAAAACAATCCTGCCGCAATCACCTTTAATTAATGTTTTTCGTAACTCGTTTTTAGAGAAAATTGCGCTTATATGTTTTTTATGTGAATCGCACATCATTTGAAAGAAAATCGCATAAGGAATTGAAAAAACGATGGTTGCCAGCTCTCAGTCTGCCGCAAGCCTAGGGTTATCTATTCTACTATCATGTATCATTCTTAAATATAAGATTAATTAGAATCACTGATCCCTACAGATTTAAGCAATGGGATCTCGACCTATTAAATTATCTAATAAAATTATATGTATAAAATAAAATCGCTTCCCACTGATTTGCGCCGAGATCTTTTAAACTACGCAACTGATATTAAAATCGTTTTCACTGATTTTGAATGACGGAACTTAACGCCGCGCTTTTTTTGACGAACACTTTAAAGGGCTAAACTAACTAAGTATATTAAAAATAACAGAAATATAATTTACCCAACACAATAATGTAATATATAAAACTAATCATTTCCTGTAACTTTGATGTTCACGCGTTTACTGTATATTTGTATAAAATCAAATAAAATGGAGATAAATAAGTAGTATTTTTGACTTTTGACCTTTTGACATCTTGTATTTATATTAGAATAATGGATCCTGCGTAGTTTCGCTCGCTTATTTTTATTTAATACTGGCGACCCGCTCGCGGCCTCGCCCGCTTAGACATTCCCGTTTTAATATAACTACATATTATGTATGTTTGCAGCGCACTTATAATTTCTTAAGTGAACATTTTAAAAAAAAAATATAGTGACCGGTCGTGGGGCAGAGGCAAATGTGACTGTAAACACAACTGGTCGTGGGTTCGATCCCCACTCGAGGAAATGAAATATTTATTTAAATTATATTTCCATTTTTTCGCTCTGGTATCGGGGCAAAGCGCGGCGTTGAGTTCTGCCACTCAACATGCAATGCCCCCATAATTCGGCAGAAAGTGGGCAACGGAGTGTCTTAACACTAGGTTCCCTCTGCCTACCCTGCTGTGTGCGGGATACAACATGAATCAGATTTTTCTTAGGGCGAAGAAACGGAAATATAAAATTAAATTAATATTTCATTTCCTCCTTTAACGTCATCTGAGGTCTCTCCCTACCACTGTTACCACTCACTATATTTTTTTTTAATTATTAAAACACCTTTTTTTTAGTTCTGGGAGATTATTTCCGACGAGCATGGCATCGATCCTACCGGACGGTATGTTGGGGACAGTGAGCTACAACTGGAAAGGATTCAAGTGTACTACAATGAAGCTGCGGATGGTAAGTACTTACAAATAGTATTTTTGTTAAACTTTTGCTTAAGCTTATTGTTATATTGCAACCAAATTATACAAAAACTTTACATAAATTATAGCTTTTGTGCTTTTCTGATGTATAAGCTACGTTATCGTAAAGTTTCATCTAAATCTGTTTAGCAGCTTTTGCTTGAAAGTGACACAAACGTCTATCACATACATTCACATTTATATTATTAAGATTTTCAGCATTTTCCTTACTATTATTTAACAGGCAGTAGATTCGTTCCCCGCGCTGTTCTCGTGGACCTGGAGCCAGGGACCATGGATGCCATCAGATCGTCTTCCTATGGGCAGCTCTTCAGACCAGACAACTACGTTTTTGGACAGAGTGGAGCTGGTAAATTATATTTTAAAAGTTCGCCGTGTGAGAATAGGATCATCCTGGTACTGGTGGTGTCGTAAGAGGCGACTAAAGTACGTGTGGTAGAGTCACGTCGCCAGCAATGGCAACACGCATGGGCAGACTCGACCGGATTATACCCCCGGCATTTAAAACCGGCGTGAAGTAGTGGCTTTATGCCACTGAGTTTCGCATCAGATAATGCCGGGCTCCGGAGCCCATACCACCTTACAAGCAGGCAACGCACCTGCAGCTCCTCTGGTGTTGCACGGGGTCGTGGGCGGCGGTGATCACTTACCATCAGGTAACTCAAACGCTTGTTTGCCTTGTCTTTTCCATAAAATAAAAATAAAAATATCTATACTATCTATACTTCTATACGTGATATGTAGGTATACTTCTCTAATTTAATAAATGTTTTAAAGTGGAAGAGTTTCTTTGGTTGAACGCGATAACCTAAGGTACTTCTTGTTTTTCCTATATGTATTCTGCACATAGCAGGGTAGGAAGAGGGAATCTGGGGGCCTAGTGCTAAGACACTCCGTTCTCCATTAAGACACTCCCGCTCCCCGCTTTCCGTCGCAATCTTGAGGCATTGCGTGTTGAGTGTGAACTCAAAACTCATCGCAGCATTTGCCCCGTTACCAGAACACGGAAAACATTGCCCAATCGGAAATCAAACAGCCGTCTCTTTTATATATCTTTTGTAAAATTATAGGCCCTTATACTTGAACCCCCTTCTCCCTTGAACGAGATCAATTTCGAAATTATTAGAGTACATTTCTTCTAAAACCATAGCTTATTTCGTAAGTGCTAAATAATGATGATCATTCACCCATTTTGATTGAAAATAAATACTTTTCTTTGAATTTGTTTGTAATTCATATACAAGTCTATCAACGATGACAAAAGCTTAAATAGTTTCGAAAAGGTTCGGGTTCAAATCTCGCTAAGTTAAAATTTTTATACGTCTTCTAAAAAATTTGCGCTGCAAAATTTTCACACATAGGTAGAGATACAGATAAAGATAATAAAAACGTGATAAAACATAATATTTTAATATATTTCAGGTAATAATTGGGCCAAAGGTCACTACACAGAAGGTGCTGAGCTCGTTGAAGCAGTGATGGACGTGGTCAGAAAGGAAGCCGAGCCTTGCGACTGCTTACAAGGTGAAAATATGCTGACATGATATGTTACTTTATCTTCACACTGTATCCCGCATGTAGCAGCGTAGGCAGAGGAGGGGGGACCTAGTATTATGACACTCCGTTCCCCACTCACCGCCGAATTTTCGAGAGAAAATGAAAATAATTAATTTCACCGAATGGGTATCGAACCCACAACTTTCTCATTTACAATAAGATGATGTGCCGCTGCGCCACGACTGCCTCAGGATAGCATATTATCCAACTCCAACAATATTTCATACAACAATAGTTCTAACTAAAATTCATTGATTTTTGAAATCGGTAAGCATTTGTTTTTTAATTTACATTTTTTTTAGGATTCCAATTAACCCATTCCCTTGGTGGAGGAACTGGATCTGGGTTGGGGACGCTACTCCTGAGCAAGCTACGAGAGGAATATCCTGATCGTATCGTCAATACATTCAGTGTTACGCCTTCTCCAAAGGTACAGTACGCGGAATTTAGCAGTTAATAACTGCGTAGATTTAATTTTACGATTTTTTCTTACTTTTGAAAGTCTAAGTAAAGTCTAAAAAAAATTTTCAAAATCAATCGCTTGTAAGAAGTTTTGATTGCGTTGACTTAGAAACCTATTTTTTTGTCTACTCCAAGGGTCTGTAGACATGGATGTCTTGAGATAAATAGCCTTGGAACACAGATATACATGCAGATAAGCAGCCTAAATAGCGATCCTATAAGGATTCTATTTTTTTCTTTAGAGGTATGAAACCATAAATAAACACTATTTTCTTTTGTCAGGTGTCAGACACTGTGGTGGAACCCTACAATGCAACTTTGTCTGTACATCAGCTTGTTGAAAACACTGATGAGACTTTCTGTATAGACAACGAGGCGCTCTACGACATCTGTTTCAGAACACTCCGCCTTGCGTCACCCACTTACGGAGACTTAAATCACTTAGTTTCGGTGAGTAAATAAAAAAATTATACTTTTATTATTCGTAGTTATGAAATTAAAACGACCCAGGATCAGGACCTGGATCCCAGTGCTACTACATAATCATTATTTCAAAATCCCCTTCCATAACTTAAGTTCTTTTTATTATAATTTTCTTTACTATATCAACTATAAAATGAATTAATTAATTAATGAGTGAGTAAATGAGTTAATAATAATTAAATTAATAAAAAATACAATGATTTACTTGCCCTAGTCCTTAAAAAAGTCACCAATAAATTAGTGGACCAAGAAATAAAAAAAATCGAGTTAAAATATAAATACTAATAGAATAAACATAATACAAGGAATTGAATACGTCAAAAAAAGAATAAATGAGTAACTGAATAAGTAAATAATCAAACTATATACAGCCCGTTGACTAAAATTATAAAGCCTGACAATTTGTGTCTGGTTCCCGAAAACACTTATATGAAGATGTTCGCTGATAACATGAGGTTAATTTATAATTATCTATGAGTATTTTCTTCAAAGATTTCCTCATAGAATTACTCAAAGATGTATGAACCTAGAATTGAGTAGTAGGAAAAGCAGGTGAACCTCGGTTGACCTTCGAAAAGACAGTATCGATGATACTCCGTTCTCACAAAAAAAATAGGAGTAAGCAAATGGTTTATAAAACAAACTAAATTGAATTTGTAAAACCCCTAGCTAACAATGTCAGGAGTGACCACGTGTCTCCGGTTCCCGGGACAACTAAACGCAGATTTGAGGAAGCTCGCGGTCAACATGGTGCCTTTCCCGAGGCTACACTTTTTTATGCCTGGTAAGTGAAAAAAGGCCCTCTATTCCCAGTTCTTTGCGCCGGTTCTTCTCAGGTAACTTTATTGAACCCGAGTTAAACTATTTGACATTCAAGAAATTAAGCATATATGTATGTATAGCCAAACTTATTTTGAATAATATTTGATTTTGAGTGATTGAGTCGCTTTTGTTTCCTCACTCGGTAATAATATAAATCGCGGCGTTACGTTCCATCAGGCAGGCATGTGCGTAGGTAACGGAGTTTCTTAAGACTAGGTTCCATCTACTTACCCTGATGTTCAGGCTGAAAAAATCTCCTTCCTCAAGTATCATTAAGTATGATTATGTTTAGAATATGTTATATATATTTGTATAAATTATTATTACTTATTTTCAGGATTCGCGCCACTTACAGCGCGGAACAGTCAAGGCTACAGAGCACTGACCGTGGCTGAACTGACACAACAGGTTTATTTTTTACTTTTCAAGCCAAATTTTTTGTTACTAAAAAATTCTGGGATGGGCACCAGACTGCTCTGGGGTGGACACGCCCCTCCTAGTCATATCTTTTTTTAAGTAAATGTATAAATACGATTTTTTCAGGAAATCATGGAACCGTAGATCTGAGTATATGTTTTGAATTTCAACTCGATATCTTCAATCGTTTCTGACATAAAGGCTCTTGATAGACAGACAGACTGACAGACGGACAACAAAGTGATCTCATAGGGGTTCCTTTCTTCATTATAGATACAGAACCCCTAAAAAATGCGTTTAAATGTTACTTTTTTAATTTCTCTGCTATGACCTGTGACGCCAGTTAAAATATTTAATTTCCTCGCTTTGGTAACCAGACAAAGCGTGGCGTTGAGTTCCACCACTCAATACGCAATTCCTCAAGAATTCGGCGGAAATATCTTATTGGGGAGCGAAGTGTCTTAACATTAGGTTCCCACTGCTTACTCTGCTAAGTGTGAGATACAACGTGAACAATTTAATTTTCTATTATCATTTTTAGATTTCCTGTCATAATTATGTAGCATATTTATATCATTCAAGATGTTCAGTCCAGTGAACATGATGGCGGCGTGCGATCCTCGACACGGCAGATACTTGACAGTGGCCGCGATATTCAGAGGAAGGATGTCCATGAAGGAGGTCGACGAGCAAATGCTGAGTGTCCAGGATAAGAATAGCAGGTAAGTGGTAGTGGGTTCGATTTGAAGAACAGATTTACTTTTAAATGGGGTAGGCAGAAGCTAAGTAAAGTAAGCAAGCTTTTCCCCTATAACAACTTATTAAGAAAGGCAGAGATGCTGTAGTGCTAAAACCGTCTGTTCTGCTCTTTGCGTCCAAATTCGAGACAATACGATTTTTTTCTATTGGCAGAAACTAAACGCCGTGCTTTGTATTGCCTAAGAGACCAATATAATTAATATTCACAAGTGCAATTGACTCACAGAAATCGCTTGTACAGTTTGACGCTGTCCCTCTGCGCCACTATATCCTCATATATAATTAATTAATACATACATTAATCAATAATTTCAGTCTGTTTGGCGTATAATAATAATTTGTTAAAAGACAGGTCAGTCGTGACGCAGACGCACAAAGTGTAAACTGTAAAATCGACTGGTTCTGGATTCGATCCCCACTCGGGGAGATGAAATATTTACTTAAATTTATATTTACATTTCTTCGCTCTGGTGTCGAGGCAAAGCGCGGCGTTGAGTTCTGCCACTCAACACGCAATGCCTCCAGAATCCGACAGAAAGTGGGGAACGGAGTGTCTTAACACTAGGTTCCCTCTGCCTACCCTGCTGTGTGCGAGATACAGCGTGAAGCTGATTGAAAATATTTTTTATCTATAATAAATACAAAAACCAATAACAGGCCGTCGTGGCGCGGAGACGGTAAAGGTGACGGTAGTGGCAGTAGGTTCGAGTTCATGAGGGGGTAAAGAAGGGGGCGCGACGTTGGTTTAGTGACGTAACAAGCCATTCAACATGCCAATGTCTCGAAAATTGAGAGCAAAGTAGTATTTTAACACTAGGTTCCCTCTGCCTAGCCCGCGGCGTCTGGGATACAGCGTGAAGCTAAAAAAATATATATAAAAAAACTGTATGAGTTCTTGGTCTTTCTTGGTAATTCTGTACATTGAATATAATCAAAAACATTCTTCTAGCAATCTTTATATACAATTAACAGAAGCAAGACGAAATTTTTGTCACTTAAATGTTTGTTTGTCTGCTGTTTATATTTCAAACAAAAAGTAGTACTTGCACTTGTGTTGAGTGGCGGAACTCAACACCGTAATTTGTTTTGTTACAGCGCGAGGAAGCAAAAATAATCCATTCCCCCGACTGCGAAATGATCCCACAATCCCACTAGGCAGAGTAAAATATTTTAATTTTCATACCCTCATAAAAAAAAACAAAGTGTAGCACTTTATTGAGTTACGCCAACCAACACACAACGTTTCGACAATTGAACGGAGTGTGGGAAACGGAGTGCCTTAACACTAGGTTTCCTTTCCCTACCATACCATACCATATATCAGATATGGGGGATACAGTAGTAAAAAATAGATATATGTTTTTCATTTATTTTTTCAGTTATTTCGTAGAATGGATACCTAACAATGTGAAAGTGGCTGTATGCGACGTGCCACCACGAGGACTGAAGATGGCCGCCACTTTTGTAGGCAACACTACCGCTATACAAGAAATATTCAAACGTATATCTGAGCAGTTTACACTTATGTTTAGACGGAAGGTTAGTTTTACAATTATATCTTACTTTATATTACACTCTATCCGACGGATGTGTCATGGCTGCCTCTAAGTTAGGCTTTCTGAAACTTTGAGCATTGGTCACTCGCACTCGAGAAGAAAATAATAAGAAATAAGATAAAAAATCAAAATTAATCTACGCAGCCCTCTACATCAAAATTTTTAACGAAAGTTACAGCCTTCTTCGACGAATTGACTATGAAACACATTATTTTAATAGGAAAATATAACATGTTTAGTCGGTTACTTCAACCCACAGTCTAACAGTACCTGCGGTTAAAGTTACCTTCCGTAGTTATTTCCATTTGACCATGCTGGCGAGCATGTAAAAGCAATTTTAAAATAATATAAGAATATTCCCAGGCTTTCCTTCATTGGTACACCGGTGAAGGTATGGACGAGATGGAATTCACTGAAGCGGAGAGTAACATGAACGACCTGGTATCCGAATATCAGCAATACGAGGTAAATATATTTATGAGTACTTTAAATTCTTTGCGTTTATATGTAGCTGAAGAGTGAAGATATATGTTTCTATACATATATATAAAACTCTTTAAATTGGTGATTGACATACAACGTACAGACAAAACTACTGGACAATAAAATAGAAAAAATGAATTTAGTTGTATGTTTGTTAAGGAGTGTAGGGAAGCACTGAAAGAAAAAATGTCATTCAATGGTCATTTTTCAATGGACATTTTGACCATTTATAATACTTAAAAACTACAATTACAATTATCACCAAACTTTTGACCAGTAAGAGCTTTGCTTCGCTCAACTCAATGATATTTTTAACATACATAATGAACGCTACATATATTTCTGAAAATCTCTATAATAATTGAACATTATTAATGATTTTTGTTAATAAACGTTTAAATAATTCTTAATTAGAATATTTTATTTACAGGAAGTAGGCGTAGACGACGAATTCGATGAGCAAGAGGAGGAAGTAGCGCCTGAAGATTATACTGAAGAATAAATAAATAAATATAATAATTTATTTACCCCTTATTTAACCCACCTGAATTAAATGCTTTCGTTTTTGTCTTGCTTTTTGTTTTTGTCTGTACAACGAAAGTATTTTTCATATATTTGAAAATATGGTTAAAATTGTATTTAATTTTTTATCTGTTATAAATTTTATTTGTATTTTGTTATTATCTTTATTTGTGACCGTGACTTAAGAAAAGGCGGCTAAATATGAAAAAATATTATATTGTCAATTATATTTAATAAAATAGAAATATAAAAATATTTTATATTTTAATACATAAGTAATAAAAAAATCTATTTAAAATTTTAACAGCATTTTGAAGAATTAAAAAATATTATTAAAAGTATAACTTGTTTAATTTTTTTGCTTAGAATTAATTAGTCTTAAAACTGTTGTAACTTGTAATCATATAGTTTAACTAACTTTTTCCTGTAGCTTTGTCTGTTTGGTAAAATGGAAATATTTAATTGTTGTGTATGAGTATGACACATTATAAGCTCGAGAGGGAACTGATCGCAGGTGCCGTAGGTGTAGACCTTTGGGTATATGTGTTCTGTGGTGTAGACTATCCAACATAAAAAGAATTTTCAATTCGATTCAGTAGTTCCCGAGAAGAGCAGGATCAACCCAACAAACAAAAATACAATACTTATTTAGAAAACATAACATTTTTTACGTAGCGGGACTCGAACCCGCGCCACCTGGCGCTACGTTCAAATTTTTATACGTTTTCTAATTAAGTAATTTTTCTTTCCTAAGTGTGGAATAACACTTTAAAAATGTTTAGAAACAAATAGATTTTTTTTCTTTAAGCTTATATTATATATTAGATAAATTAAATCTTTCATTAAGAAAAAATTAGAGGCTGCTGCTATGTAGGGAAAAGCGAGAAGCTTTTATAAAATCTATATTTATATATTTTACAGCTTCACGCAGTATTCTGCTTATAGCAGCATTGTGTTAAGATATTCTGTTCTCCATGCACTGACTAATTTTCGAGACCAGGCTGTGGTAATGAAAATAATGAGTTCCCCCAAATGAGAATGAAACCCACAACCCCTATTAACAGAAAATAAAACCTCAAAGATCATATTAACCTAGATTTTTTATTAAAATTAAACTCAATTTTATTAAGACGTTTTTGCGAAACACTTCTAACAACTTCTGTTCCAAACTTATTATAATTTAATGCATCATCTATATTAGATATCACTTCATTTTGTACATTAGTACAATCAATTACCTCTAAATCTTGAATAGAATTTTCTAGAATTGAATTTTTATTACAATTCTTTTGATCAATTTTCTGTTTCTCATAAGATACCTCAGGGCCTATTATTGTAGTATTTAATTTAGCTAAATTAACATTACTACAATCTTTTACTTCTAAATCCTTTATATAATCTTCGTGAACAGATTTTTTATTGGAATTTTTATTCAAATTCACTTTTTTATAACTTTTCTGTTTTTTAAGAGGTACCTGAGGACCTATAATAACAGTATTGACTTCACCCATATTCATTTTGATTGGTTCCATTTTTTCTTCTACAATTGGCACAGACTTAACAATTTTAGTCTCATTTTTTAGATTTTTTAAACGAAACAACACATTTTCTTGTCTTTTTAGTAACTTTATTCGAGTTTCTTCAATTGTTTCCATTTCAGGTGCATAAGTTACATGTAGCAGGCCACCATAGAAGTTTTTTGTGTCTAACATTCTTTTAGCAAGTCTTGCCGATTGTATTTTCTCATATTGAGCGTGATATGTATCAGTAAATACTTCGGCGGAATGATTTTTTGATATGTTGAATTGTAATAGCTTACCTGTAATATATTAAATATGATTATTTGCATTTGACGCCGTCACACGCGACCAATTGTAAACGCGAAAGTTGTGGGTTCAATTTCCACTCCGGTAAAGAAGCAACTGCGGAGTTGAATTCTATTCTGATTTATAAATTTCTTATAAATTCTGATTCATAAATAATACATTGTTTCCCTCTGCCTGTCCAGTTTATCATGACATGATATAACATGAAGCTAAAATATGAAACTAGTTATTGTAAACACAATGTTTTATTTACATTATGTATATTATAACATCACAAAGATCCATCCTCACAAACTTCCATATTTATAATAAGGATAATATTACCAAATTTTGAAAATTGAGCCTTAGTCTCTTGCCTCAAGGAGAGTGATGGTACACCAAATATTAAAAGATGGTTGGATTCTTTTGTTATTGAATATACCTGAAAATTTAATTAAGTTCAGTTATAATAATTGGCAGACTTTGTTTTTCTGACTTTTGGTATTGATGATACTAGAGGACGTCACATAAAAAGCATGAAGATCTCCGTTTTTGAGGAGGGTATTTGTATGTGCGGTATAAGTGTACGTACCTAATGTTCAGAACGTGTAAAAGTTTTAGAAACAGTATTTCTTTGTTTACATTTTGTCTCATGCTACAATGAATAGAGTATAGAACAAAAAGCCAATTTGATGCAGTGGGACATGTACACTTGGTACTGGTAGATTAAATTATTTTCATTTCCCTGCCCTGACAAGCCAAAATGTTACGTCCCGCCGCGGCAGTCTCGACATTCGGGTGGAAAGTAAAGAACTGAACGTCTTAACATGGTGCCCTGTATCTATTACATGATCAAATAGTTATCTATTTCCTTTCTGATGTTTCTATTATTATTTTATACCTTTACAGCTGTAAGCTTCCTTCCTTGTCTATAAGGCAGTCTTGTTGTACACAAAGATTTTTGTTCGTGATGCGGCAGTAATATCTTATTTTCCTCCATTTTATACTATTTATAAAATATACAATTCATTATAAAATATATAAAGACGGAGCAAGCTCAAAATTGATATATACTCATTATTTTATTATTATTTTGTATTAAATGGCCGTGAAAATTGGCAAAACGAATGTTGTTTATTTTGATGGTTAATGTCAATTATAAATGTCATAGTGAAGTTAAGCTTTTTATATTGTTATTGAGAATTATGCACAGATTATATGTCATACAGCTATTCTTAACACATGTTCGTGGAGGGTAACTGCGGTATTAATAAAAATATTTTTAAAAAAATATATTACTGTACCTATAATCAACGCATTCCACACGCATCCTTCAACTGTAGAAACATTGCGTATTGAGTAGTTTTTCTTACTACCGATCGAGGAAATAAAAATAATTCATTCCCCCTCATAGAAATCGAACCCAATCGTTTACAATTTGGCGCTATGCTGCTGCGCCGTGACGGTTTAGGCGATGGCTAAAAAATATTTATTTTTACTATTTTTAAAATTTACGGTTAAATTATTATTAAAGGTTACGGTATACGTCAAGAAAAGGAGATAAAATTATAGATTATCCCATTGTGGTGATCGGAATGTCTTAACATTAGGTTCTTCCTACTCTGCTATGCAGGAAAGCGTAAATGAAACAAAACATGTCAAAATAAGTTATATTAGAAAAATAACAATAAAAAAAGGAAACATTTTAAAAGTACGATAAAATGCAATATTTACAGCTAAAAATGTTTTATTTTATATTTTACACAATATATTATAAATGTTATGTATGTTATCCTATTAATATTATAAATGTGAGTTTGTGAAGATGTATATTTGTTCCATTTTCAACACAAAAACTACTGAACGGATTTAAATGAAACTTCAGTAATATATAATCGCTTATATATATCACAATAATACGTAGGCTACAATTTATGTAAACATTTTGTATAATTTGGCTATAAAACACCAATACGATTAAGTGAGCTAAGTCACCTTTGGAACGCTAGTAAAAATATCGGAATAAATTATTAAAAATTCTTAGTTTTCGCGATTTTCGAACGTATTAAATAAAATTCATTCAAATGAATGTGAATAATTTGTATGCAACGATTTCGCCCACGTTATTAAATGAGTATGACACATTCTAAAGACTTTTCTAGTTCGAACCATCAGTTCCCGAGATTAGCACATTCAACCAAACAAACTCTTTAGTTTTATAATATTCAATACATAAAGCCATAGATATTTATTTTAATTATTTGTGTGGTATATGGTACATTTTAAAATACATTATAAATGATATTTTTTCTTTATACAGTCGATTATCCGGATTTTTGTTTATCTGAATACTTAATGAGGTTGCCAGTGTATTAAAAAATTGTACGTTAAAATCTTATATATTAATATATATTTATTATCTGTTTATTTTATATTTCAACTTTTTTCTTCATAATTCTCTGTCTTCATATCATTTAGGCCGAGTTCTTCGTTTTGTTCATACGATCTTTCATAACGAGTTACTTTGAGTCCTGAAATAAAGAAAAAATGTTAAATGCCGAAATAAAAAATCTGAAAGTCTCCTTTCTAATGGTTAGGCGAAGTAGATGTAACTTTTTTATGAAAAGATAAAAACTACATGTTTTAAATAATTAAAAAAATAAAGAAATGAACACGTTACCATCATCATACATCTCGGGATCGTCGTTCAAGTTCTGAACATACGAGTTGCCCGCCGGATCATCTAAAATCAACGTGATGGGACGTTTGCCTTGTAGTACTTCTTCTAATTTATTTATAAATCTGAAATTATAGAATAGAATATTTTATAATCGTTTAAAGTGTTTACTCACTAGGAAAGACAAAAATCTTTTTTAGAAAACGTAAAAAAATAGATAGCGATATTTAAACCCGCACGTCTTGTTCAACGATAATATTTTTTTACGTTTTCTCACAAAGTAATTACACTTTACTGCACAAAAAAAACCAATACATGGAGAATATATAAATATAAATAAAAATACGTATGCAAGCGTGTGAATGTTGCGCGATAGCTGTAGGTTTGATTCCCACTCGAGAGCTTGAATTATTTAATATATTTATTTTCTCGCTCTGGTAACAAGGTAAAGCGCGGCGTTAAGTTCCGCTACTCAACACGCAACGTCTCGTTCATTGAATAAAAAATAGGAAATGGGGTCACTTAACACAAGGTTTCCTCCACCTACTCTGTCATATTACTATGTATGTGGGATACAACGTGAAACTATATAAGAAAAATCAACTCACTCATCCATCCTGTCCTTAGCTATATGTGGGGCGTCGCCCTGCAACGCTGGGGCGTCGGCCAACTGCTCCAGAGAGGCCCTCACGAGGCCCTCAGCGGTGGAAAACCGTCCTCCTAACGCGTGGCCCCCTACTTCTAACTCTAGCTCCGGTATCGACATGCTACATGTCTCAGACTGTAACATAAATACGAGATTTTGATGGATTTTGATAGATATCTCTATTATTTTGAAGCCGTGATTGTAACGTTACGGTTGTGTAGGTTGGATTGTCATTTATGGAGTTGTGGGTTTTATTCTCAGTCGGGGAAATAAATTATTTTATCGTCCTTGCTTTGGTAACAAGACAAGACGCGGCGGTAGTGTTCCGCGATATACAACTCACGATATATCGAAAATTGTGCTAGTTTCTATATGCCGAATATTTATTAAATGTACCTACGTATGAAAACATTTTCAATTTTTAATAGAAAAAATTTAAGACTTAATAATAAAAAATAAGCAGAAAAAGAATAATAAGTAGACATAAGTAAGGGAAATAATAATCTTAATATTATAAAAATACCTGAGTAAATGAACAAACAACATAAAAGAAAAAGTACCTAAAGTAAATTATTTCTTAATATTGCAAATAACAAGTTGACTTACTTACCTTCGAATTTATAATATAAATATGAAATCATAAAAAAATTGTTTACCTTTAGTATATCTCTCGAGAAGTCTTCTTTAGTAGCAATTCTGACTTCGAACCTAACACCCTTGTCTTCTATACCGCCGCCGGATTTCACCTAAAATATTTTAAAAAATGTTGCTTCACGTTTTACCTGCGTATAACAGACCAGGCAGAGGGGACCCAGTATTAGGATACCCCAATCTCCATTTCTTGCCAAACACTCGAGACATTGCTTGTTGAATAGCGGAACTTAACGCCGCGCTTTGACTTATTGCCAAAGCGAGGAAAGATAAAAATATTAAAAATATATAATATATTGTTGTTATGTGTTTTTTTTCTTTATTTTCTATTTTTTTTTCTTTGTCGTAACATCGACAATATGTTTTTATTTTAATAGTTTATTAAATGTAATTGTTTTCATTGTACGATAAATAGTTTTATAGCAAAAAAAAATATTTTTGTAGGCCGATGTAGGTGTGTGTGCGATGCCCACGTGACGTCAATGAATTCTGCCACTCACCACGCAATATCTCGAAAATTTGTCGTGGCGTGGGGACCGAAGTGCCTTAACTCTAGGTTCCCTTTACCTAATAGAAGCTAAAAATATGTGATTATTGCATAAACAAATTACCATATTCATTCCAAATTATTCGCTCATTCTTATCTTATCATTTATGTTGACCTAATTTTTATATGTCAAAGTAATTTTTACATGTTCCTAAATAGTAAAATATTAAAAATTAAAAAATATATGAAAATTTTAACATTGCGGAACTTGAACCCACTCCTATCATTTGTAATCACTTACTTCATTAGTACGGTGTCCGCAAGCGTCACACACCGTTGCCATTATTACAACTTCTTTAAAATGTGGAATATCTGGAAAGAAAAATATCTAATTATTTTTCGGAATCACTAGTATTTTAACATTCTAATCTATATCGTAAATTGTAATGTTAAAATACTACTAATATCGGAACTTAACGCCGCGTATTAGAGTAGGGAAAGTAAAGATAAAAATATATAATCATATAGTTATACCATATCCCCGGAGCCTTGAGATAAAAGGTAAACAATTGATGGAACTACTATATAAAGTAAACAAAAATATCTCGAAAAAATACGCTGACAACACTGTAAATAATTTTATTGAACAATGTCTTTAGAACTTATTAGTTAATAATAATAATGATTTAAACTTGTGGATATCGATGAATATTATTTTATAATTCTATTTTAAATTTTTATAAAATTACCTATACATGTACAATATGCAATTTCATAAAATTTGAAGTGAAAAGAAACGAATATAATAATAAAAAAATAACAATCTTATTTAAATTAAATAATTTTCATATTTAAAACTAAAACGCATAAACACTTTAACAAAAAATAAATAAAAAGTAAATGATGATGAATTTGAAGTTGAAACCCTTCAAAAATAGAACTCACTAGTAATCTTCATATTAGTATCAGCGGGCGCGTTACAATCGGGACAATTAGTTCTAAACTGCAACACTTCGTCCGCCGCAAGACGGTCGAACGAGCCCTGAGCGGGGTCCGCTGGAGTTAGGGCTCCGGGGAGGGAAACCTGGGCAAAGACGGAATATATTATTAAACATTGCATTTTTATTATTTAAGAGTAACTTTTGGTTCTTCAAGTCAGATAAAGTATAAATGTTAGTTGAAACCTTTTTAAATTATTTATTTTGTTATTGAGTGATGACCAAATATACATATTAACAGTACAAGATTATATATTTCATTTTAACAGACCATAAGGTACAATGGTTATGAGTTCAATAACCAATGAAAAATTGTTTTTTTAAGAAAATTATGGTTAAGTTATAGTTTGTGAAGTCATCGCTCACATAAAACAATCTCTCACTCTATAACATAATATAATACAGGCTAATCAAAAAAAAACTTTGTATATACTAATAATACTAACCTCTTCTTGCATGTAAATGCCAAGTGTATGATTTTGTTCCTTACTCCTTTTGAATTCACTTCTCTCACACCGTGAATCCTTTTTTGGAGCTTCGGGATTTTCAATGAAACAATTGCCTGTTGACAAAATTATGTAGATATTACGTTCTTACATATGAAATTGGCGTTTGGTATGGGAGCCACAAATACTCAATTTTTTTTAATACAAACTAAATCACCTTCACGCTGTATCCCGCACACAGCAGAGTAAGCAAAGGGAATCTAGTGTTAAGAAAGGTATTGCGTGTTGAGTGGCGGAACTCAGTGCCGCGCTTTGCCTAGACACCAGAGTGAACGAAATTATAAATTTAAATAAATATAAATTTCCTAGAAAGGGGATCGAATCCACAACCAGTCGCTTTTACAGTCAGACTTAGTGCCCCTTCGCTACGACTAGCCTGGAATATTTTTTTATATAAGATATTTATTTAATCAAAGTATAAACCATTGTTATCTATGCGCGAACACACAAAACCATGTGTAAATAGCTGTATATTATGTGGACCTTGTGGACTGTGCGTTTGTACACGGTAATCACAGAATAGGCTTAACCAATTTAAATTCAGTTTCCATTAATGTATTGTGGCAACCTTCCCTTACCATTCGAAAGTTAAGAGAAGTTGTTTTAAAAAAATCAATTTGTAAATAAACAAGTTTTATAAATTAAATATAAAGCTGGTAAACATTGGTCAACCGATTTTGAATACGCATTTATATAATTGTGAGTTAGCGCGACAGTTTGTAGGTTCGATTCTCGTGAGGGGAATGAATTATTTAATATATTCATATTCTCACTTTGGCAACAAGGCAAACAGGAGTTAAAATCCACCACTCAACATCTCGAAACATTTGATGTTGCGTAGGGAAGTGTTTTCACACTATGCTCTCACAACCTATTTTCTGCAGTGCAGTGTGCGGTGTAGATAATAAAAAATAAATATACCACTAATATCCTCCAATTCTAAGATCCATGATTTTCCATTTCTCAATTCCTGAAGTCGAAGCACAAAAGCATCTATCTGGTCTGCATCTTGGGGATGCTGAGTTCTCCTCAGTTCCTGATCTTGGGTCAGACCTGATATTGCCCTTTGGACTATACCCTCGACTGTTGTCACTTCTAAAATATATAAAAATTCTCAATTATAGCAAAAGAACCATTATTTTTGAGCTTGTCATGGTGCAGTGCTACAGAGTTTGACTATAAGCTTGATAGTTGTAGGTTTGATCACAACTCGGGAACAAGTTGTTGAGTTCCTCCATTCAGCACACAAAAAAGTGTTTTCAAAAAATCAGAACTAACCTCCTTTCTGACTTTGTGCTGGTATTTCAAAATCCAAGTCTGGTATCCTCACTGCTGTGTAATCACTTTTAACTATTTGCCTGTTAAGATCTACAGCTTCTTCTATGCGCAGTTTCCATCTAAAAAAATAATAGTTAGATTATCTATGTATATTAATATTATGAAATTTGAATTTGAATTATGAAAATTGGTGTTGAACTGTCGCATAAGAAGTTGGTAGCTTCAAGATCCACCGATTAGAGAGGAATATCAAGAAAGAGTTTCCAAGAAGCAAGACAGTAGCAAATCTAGAAATGAAAATATTGAAAAAAAAAAGACCGTAGTGTTTGGCGCTCCATTGTCTCTGAATACCCCGCTAGGGATAAAGCGTGAAGTTAAGTTATGTTAAGTTAATATTATGAAATTGAAAAGTTTGTTTAGTTGAAACACTAATCTCAGAAATTGTTGTTATTACATAATGCTAATTGTTTTAACATAAGTCAATGCAGCTATAGGCAATAGCTATTTATATAATAGATATATAATAGAGAATGAAGAAGATGCTCAGCTGGTTTCAGCATGTCAAATGAGTGATGAAAGAATGACAAATAAAAAAATATTTATAAAAACAAAAACCCCATCTGCATAATAGTTTTATGCAAAAGAAAATAAGCAAGCCCAAAAGTTTATTAGGATTAAAGTTGGGACTTCTTTAAATGATTTGGGCTCCTAGTAAACTTTTTATTGATTGAAGAATTACAGAATTAATACCCCGACTGAAAAACGAATGAGGACCCCCAGAGTGCATGTATGAAAAGGTTGATGACAGTGGATAGGTTTTGGCACTCCATTCTTTTTGACTACCCTGCTAGGGATAAAGCATGAAGTTAAGTTGTAATGTAATTAATTTTTTAGTACACACTAATTCTTATGTATAACAAAAAAAATTGTGTGAAATTGCGATATTAAATTATTGTACAGAACTCTCAGTGGGCTCCCTCTCGCTTGTCCAGTGTTTATTGTGAAAACTTCACTGAAATGTGTTTTTTTTTTTTCAATCTGAAACAGTAAAAAAAATATAAATTACCTGACACCCATTTCAGCGAATGCACCTCCAGGTTGAATCTCATTATTTTCAAATCCACACTCTTCACAGGAGAATGACATGATGACAACATTTTTGTAATATGGTATCCTTGTCAGTAGGAGTCTTGTAATACCCTGTAATAAATTATATTAAAGGTTATTTATTAACAGTTGAGACCAATTGCTTTGTAAATGACAGTTGAGGATCCATTAAGATTTGTGGAAATTCATTATATATATTTCCTTGCTCTGACAATGAGACAAAGTGTGGTATTGAGTTCCACCACTAAGCATGCAATATCTCAAAAATATTTTGCAATACGTTTTCAGTAAACGGAGTGTTTGAACACTAGGTTTTTCTCTGCTTAAGAATTCCCTTTCTTTTATTAAGAGAAATATATCTTAAGTACTGTTTCAATAATATTATCACTGAATTTACATGTTAATAAATACGCTACACGATAAAAAGATTTACCTTTCAATACTATTCAATAAGATTATTAAGAAAGCGGTTAAATTATTAAATATAGGTTATATTCATATTAACCTTAAATATTTAACACCAAAATTCAATACAAAATACCTCCTTAATCTCAAAATACATGTAAACTTCAGCTATATATGTACAATCTCCGACATTTAGCATTAAATATAAAATATAAATTAGTATTTCTCGAAAAACATTGAAGTATTCTAGAAAACTTCCATATTAACTCACATTGGCGTGACAATTAACGCAGAAAGACTCAATTTCCGTCACTTCAGGATCTGGATCTTCAGCCGTAAGGTCTCTGAATAATGGTTTTTGGTCTTCACTTGCCATTTTAATAGAAAAATTAGCAAATTTTAAAACTCAATCGACAATAAAACAACCCAGTATGTTTTCTGGAATGACAATGATTTGACAGGACTCTATGTGTTGACAACTGTCAATTTATTATTATTATTTCATCGACTATATCATTCTTTTATTTTTCAGTTGGCAGAGTGTATTAAGTATTCAGCCCGTTCAACTTTATTGTTTTTTTCCTTATGAATTATACATTTTTGTATGTCAGCGTTTTAGTGTAATATGTATCATTTAAAAAATACTACAAAATTTGATGTTTTCTTATTATTTTGCTACTTTTATGTAAAAGTGCATCAAATAATGTATTTTTTTGAAAACATTTTCATTTTTATTTTTAAATCAACGTAATAAATTCAACCATTTTGTCTCCTGAAAATAATTTGAAACGTATTTACATTTACATAAAAAATGTGCATAATTATTCAAAAATTTAACTTTGGCCTCAAAAATGATGTCACTTTTAAGAAATAAACAACCTTGGAAATAGACGAAGGTAGTCATGACGTCATTCTTATATTTTCGTCGATTAGTCGATAGGAATAATCCGGCCAAATTAAAAATATAGTAACCGTGGTGTACTATAAGCTTAATAAATAACTTTTTGATTTAGTTACATTATTATAAGAGGCTAATACGGATAAATTAAATAGAAGCTACTTTATTTAAATGTTTAAGGAATTGAATAACATTTTAATTTAATCGTCTTTTCCTTGATAATTCGCGCCCAATGATTTCATTTTTTAAATATTAGTCTTAAGAAGACCACGACGAAGAGTGTTTGTACTTAAAATTATTAACAATTATTAAATAATAATATTTTTTTTTATTTATTGTGTTTCAGTAGAATTTACTATTTAATAGGTGAGTTTATTTTTTACAGAATTTAATTTCTAAGATATTCAAAACCTGCATATTACGTATAAATATTTTCGGCATTACAATGATTTTGCCTAAAAAGTAAATATTTACAATATTAGGGACATTACTTTAAGTTTTATTTTTATTTTCACTTTTGGTCCTTGAGTTTTCTTATTGTGAGTTCGTACCTTATTAGGTGAATTTATGATTTCAAAATACATATATTATAAATTCTTTATATTATTTTCTATAAGACAAGATATGGTGTTACGTTCCGCAATCTGCCACACACTTTTTTCATTATTTACAATGAAAAAAGTATAATCGGTAACCTCTTTCTTCTTTAATAATTCACCTGACTTACGAAACTTAAACTAAGTTAATTTAGATTTTATTGTAGCTGCTTAGACTAAATATGTTATAGCCGATGTATTTACGATGTATAAACTTTATTACTGTAAAATTTCATCTGAATCCGTTCATAGTTCGTTGAACAAACATCCATCTTCATAATTTTTTACATTTATAATATTACTAATATTAGTAGGCATAGGTCGCTACTAGGAAGAAAGAATTGTTTATACGGTCTTGGTTTCAAATACTTCTTAGGGAATCATATTTAAATTATTTTAAGTTTTCATAAAAAAAAATATTGGTTGAATACTAAAATATACATAGAATAATTAATGAAATTACAATAGGTATATTTATATTATAGTAATATTATTTAGCTGAATAGTTTGGTTGATCATATGTTATACACTACGAGTAGTTAATTCCATTTGAGCACGCAAACCAACAGAGACGCAAACTGCAAAATGAAAACAAGTTTCCTATATAAATACTTCCATAAATGTATTACAACATTTAATGACATAATAAAAATTGAAACGTGCGCTACCTATTTGAATGACATCACTCAATATTTACTTAGTTTCTCTCTCTGGTAACAAGATAAAGGCAAGATAAATTCCGTCACTCAACACGATATGTCTCGGAAAACGAAGCGGAAAGCGGGGAACGGAGTGTCTTAACTCTAGGTTCACTTTGCCAACCGCGCTGTGTGCGTCATATAGCGTGAATAAAAAACTACTTTTGTCTCATAATATGTATATCAACATATACATAAAGGCAAAACTCATAATGTCCTATTATAAGTCGCTTAAAAACTATACAACACGTTAATTGTTATATAATCTATAGTAAAATATAATCTAATAATCATGTGACTAGTTTCGTCTAAGAAAATGATATTTGCATTCCATTGATACGAACATGTGTACATATATTTTATATGTATGTTACTTAGTACATACAACGTGACCTCGAATTGTGCAAATTTCCCTTACAAGTGAACACTTTTATAGCTTTGCGACGGTTGTGGATTCAATCTTAACTCTAAGAAATGAGTATAGGTATTTAAATTATTTTAATTTCCCTGTTCTGAAAGAGAAAGCGCGGCGTTGAGTCCCGCCTCGCAATGTCTCACAAATTAAACATTGCATGTTTACGGAGTGTCTTAACACAAGATCACCTGTGGTGATAAGGCCGCCCTTACACCATTTTTGATTTGTTTTATCTTGTATCTGTTTTATGTTTAAGTTGGTGTAATAAAGTATTAAATAAATAATAATTAAGTAAATAAGATTCCCTCCCTGCTATATGCGAGATACAGCGTGAAGCGTTATGGAGCATTAAACTTAAACGTAGAAATGGCACAATTCCAACTATGTATATTACTCATCTTAGTAACAACTATTTTCCCTATCATCTAGTTCTAGGATACTTTTTAAATTCAAATTTAGGCCACCTGGTTTCTCTGGAATTTTCCAAAATTTTTAAAAAGTAGAGAGTAATAAAAATCAACACTAGGTTCCCTCTGCGTACTCTGCAGTGTACGGGAAACTGCGTGAAGCTGATAATAAAAATCAATCCTATCCTTTCCTACTAATATTAGGTATAAGTAATTGTGAAAGTTAGAGAGGATGGAGTCCATCCGATGGACGTTTGTTCCACTTTCACGCGAAAAGTACCGAACATATTTTGGTAAAACTTTACAGTAATATAGCTTATACACAAGAATAACAAGTAGGCTACAACTTATGTATGCATTTTGTATAATTTAGTATAATATGTGACAAGAAGTAAAGCGTTCGAAGCCGCGCTTCTATCGCTATTAGGGATATATATTTTTTAACTTTTTAAAAAAATAAATATTGTATGTTTCCGGAAAAAATATGAATCTACACCTATCGGATACGCTCGGACAGTTGGTGGATTAGAACGGAGTTTTTCAACCCTAGTTTTCACTATATATACTCATTATATCAAAAACATTATTATTTATCTTAATACTATATTCCTTAAATAAAGGGGCAGGCAGAATGAACCTAGTGTAAAGACATTCAATTCCCCACATTGCCTGTTGATTGGAGGAACTCAACGATGCGTTTCTTATTATAAATACTCGGGACATTAGTGGCAGACCTCAACGCGGTGCTTTATCCTGTTTGTTACCAGGGCAAGGAAATTTATATCATTCGTTCCCCCAAGTGGGAATCAAACCCACAACCATCACGTATGCAATCACTCGCTGTGCCGCTACGCCACGATGGCCTCAGACATTTTCTTGACACAATATATTTAGCCAAGTGTGAGTTAATATATCAATTACGTCATAAGTTTGTATGGAATCATCGAAAATTGTTTAAATTTATATAACTGTTTGTACATCTCTGACATTTGACTTCACAGAGCAGTAATATAAAACATTGCTATTAAATGTATTTCTATATAATTTTTTTTCTTCTTCACACTTCTACTCATTGTATCCCACATGTGAGTAGGAAGAGGAAGCGTAGTGTTAAGATATTCCGCTCCCTACTTTACACTCAATTCTATAGGCATTGCTTGTTGAGTGGCAAAACTCAACGCCGCGCTTTGCCTGGAAGAAATTCCGCAAGTGGGTATCGAGCCCATAACCTGTCGCTTATAGTCACACGTTTGTGCTCCTGCGCCACGACTGTTCTATTATTAATATTAGTTTGGACACTCCGTTCCACATTTTTCAAACCGCACTTATCATTGCCATGCCATGGAAATAAATTAATTCAAGAGGAGATCAACTCTACAACTGTCATGTACAGTCAGACGTTGTTCTGCTGCGTTAAAAATAATAATGTAATAATAATTTTTTCTTCACACAAAAGTTGAATCTTATAAATATTAATTTAAAAAGAAACCAAAGGCAAATATAGAGAATGCGGAGAAATCAATAAAAAATCAGTTTCGCCTTATTCTAAAGTTCAACGACTTTGAAATATGAATATTTGTATATTGTTTAGAGACATCCATTACGATTGTAATCTGAAAAAGATATGAAAAATATTTGTTGTATGTACATTTCATATTAAAATATTAGCAGAGATAATTTAGTGCATAGACACTCCGTTTCCCACCATTTAATCTGTGTAAAACGGTGAATCTCGACGCCCCTTGGCCATATTGAAGAAATTAATTCCTTGTCCTAATGGTAATGAAACTTACGCGTGGTAGAGTCACGTCGCCAGCAATGGTAACACGCATGGGCAGACTCGACCAGATCATTACCACCTCCGTCGTTAAGTAGTGGCTTTATGCCACTGCGTTACGCATCAGGTAATGCCGGGCTCCGGCGCCCAACCCACCTTAAAAGCCGGCAAAGCACCTGTAGCTCCTCTGGTGTTGCACGGGGTCGTTGGCGGCGGTAATCACTTACCATCAGGTGACCCGAACGCTCGTTTGCCATGTCCTTTTCCATAAAAAAAGCAACTTACAGTGGCTGTACTACTGTGCCACACTCCCTAGTTAATAATATACTATTTCTTTTCAGAATAATGGGCAAAGATGACAAAGAAGATTCCGGTTTTGGTTTCAAAGACAAGGCCAAAGCGGAAGACACTTTGAGACTGTTAGAAAAACATGATCCTAATTACAGAAGGCTGACTGTTAGAGGACTGTTGGGGAGAGCTAAGAGAGTATTGTCGAGTAAGTATAAATAATTATAAAGGAAAGTTGAAATGAAAATTGAGGTTTTTTACCGATGTCAAAAGTTATAGAAGGTTGATATAATTTACCCTGGTACCCGTATAATTATATTCCTAAATGGCAAGAAACGGAACTCTTATAGTAATATCGGTCGGTCTGTCCGTCCGCCCGTGTGACACAGTCAATTTCTTACAAATTTTAACTATACACACTGTGTGTGTGATTGTAATGTGGGTAGGTTTATTTTATAAACTCTTACAATACACTACAGTATGACTTTGAAAAAAAAATTTCAAGGTTAGCACTCCATATTATGTAACTAAGGGAGACAGCATGCCGTGGGGGGTGTCATTAGATTTTTTTTAAACACGCTATATGCCGTATATGGCAGTGTAGGTGGAAGGAATCAGGAAACCTAGTGATAAGACATTCCTCTCCCAATAAAATGCCGCTCACCGCTCTTATGAAAAGGCCACTCACCGGTCCCCACTTTCCGCCGAATTTTGGAAACTACGTGTTAAACAAGCGTTGAGTGGCGGAACTGAACGCCACGCTTTGCCTCGCTACCAGAGCGAGAATGCAAATAATATTTGAAATATTTTATAGTATAAAATATTTTATTTCCTCGAGTCGGAATCGAGACCAAAACCTGTTTAAAGTTTGTGCTCCTGTGCCATGACTGAAAGTTTTGTAGTTATAGATACCTACCAATAATTCATGATATATTTGCTTCTAAAGTAGTAAAAAATGTGTACCACTCCCATCTCCTCCCGTAGGTCAAACCTACGGAGGGGAAAATTGAAAATAAATTAAAGTTATAGAATTTTATGAAAATTTCAAACCAAAATTGAGGTCGTGGTTTCGTGTGTCGTAATAGATATGGTATAATTTCGGTATGGTATAATTTATATGTGAAATACAGCGTGAAACTTGAAAAAAAAGAACACCGAAAACTTTTGTTGATTTTTACAGTGACAAAAGCAGAAGATAAAATAAAGAATATAAAAGAAGCGATGCAAGTATTTGAGGACTGGCTCGCAGATTTAGAGAAAAATAAGGAGAAGAAACCGGAGAAAAATGAAAGTAAGAAGGAAAGGAAACAGGAGGAGGAAAACAATGATAACGATAAGGTATTTGAATTAATTTCTTTGTAATTCACGACAATATGGCGTTGAATGAACATAACGTTACCACGGTACACCGACTTGGAAGGTAGTAATGGGCGTAGAGATGGGAGGAGTTGTCCGTGGATCTATTTTTATTTTAAAATGTTGTTTTAGGAATCAAGCTCAGACGTAGAAATGGATGACAAATCGAAAGAAAAGGAAAAAGATAAAGAAGAAAAGAAAGACTTACCTCCAGATACTGTGCCTGGGTTAGGTTTCAAAGACAAGGTTGGTTTTTTAATGTGATTTACTTTTCACACTTCGAAGAAAACAAAATGATTTAACTATACCCTGGCCCTCTTTGTTTACCCTGCTAAATACGGGATACTGCGTAAAGCTAAAAATAAACACAAATTCTTTCATTTTTAAATTTTCTTAATTTTTTTAGGACGCCGCAGACAATACATTAAAAGAGTTAGAAGGAAGAGATCCGGATTATCAAAAATTAGCTGTCAAAGGTCTTATAGGCCGAGCTAAGAGAGTATTAACTTGTAAGTTAAAAGTTAATTATTTTCAAATTCAAAATATTATTTATTTAAATATTATATTTTTGCAAAGACTTTTTAATTACTGATGTGTGCTGTATTGTTAATAAAGCTATTAAATAAATATATATTTAAATTAATACATTCTAAATATGTCAAATATTTCATATATTTTTAAAACATTTTATGTTTTTGTTTATCCTCCCACGTTTATTGTTCATTGTCTCGTAATTTGTGATATATATACATATATATAAAATTTCAATTTTGGACGAATTTCAACCTGCTGTAATCGAAATGCATTTGACTAATTTCTACGCTTACTATCTGTTCTTGAGAACCTTCTTTTATATAAGTCGGCTAACTTTCCTTAAATAAAAATGTGTGTTTTAAGGCACAAGAGACGAAACTAAACTGTCAAACATAAAAGAAGCAATATCCATCTTCGACAAATTCTTAGACGACTTTGATACAATGCATTTGAGTAAACAAAATAATCCTTATTTAAGTCTAAATATTGTCAAGAGCTGTGTAAAAATTGATGAACAGACGAACATAATTACGGAACAACAAGTAAGTATATAAATTACTATATACTTAATATATTAAATGTTTTACAATATATATTTTATGTAATTATATAAAAAAAATAATAGAAAAATATATGTTTAATTAATTAATAAAATATTCGTATTTAGAAAGTATGCTAAGTAGGATCAAATCATATCAAAGATAAGATCATAAGATCAAATCTATTCAATCTGGGGCATTCCCCATGTATGTGGCGATATAGAGTGAAGCTAAACAAATATAACATTATATATTTCTTTAGCTTCACTCTGTATCCCCACATAGCAGGTTAGGCAGAGGGAACCTGGGAACCTATTGATAAGACACTCTGTTCTCACTTTCCAACGAATTCTGGAGGCAGTGTGTGTTGAGTGGCGGAATGAATTTCGCGCTTTGTATCATTTCCAGAGCCAGGAAATGAACATATTAAATATTTCACTCGAGCGGGAGTCGAACCCATAATCTGTCGCGTTCACACGACTTGACTGGCCTCGATATATACCTATCCGTATCCAGATACGAAATGCTATTACTCCAAATGAAATTGCAACTTACATATAAATGTTCTATAATATTCTAGAAAGCATTTATATCAGCGTATGAATCTGTGAACGGGGAGTACAAACGTCTCCGCACCGTCACAGCGGAGAATGGCAAGACGTGGGACATAGTGAGGAATAACGCGTTGAAGGAATTAAAAGAAAAGGTAATGGATTCGAATATTTTATTAGCAGCTAAGCAAATTTTACAGGCATTGTGTTTTAAATGGTGGAACTGAACGCTGTGTTTTGTCTTATTACGTGTAGCTTGTTGATGTGTCTTTAGAGTGAAGAAATAAAAATGTATTTCCCCGTTTGTGTATCGAACCCACAACCGTCGAGTTTACAGTCAGAAATTGTTCCACTGCGCCATGATAAGCTCAATTATATATTAGAGTATATATATTTAAATAATAAAACGAAAAAAATATATTTTATATATTTGCAGTATTTCACCGCCGCACTTTGTGAACTAAAGGGAGTAAATTTAATTTTTAAATAGATATAATCATTCCCTCGTGTGGGTATCGAACCCACAACCGTCGCATTTACAGTCAGACATTGTTCAACTAAGCCTCATATCATATTTTTCTTCTAGGTAAATAAATAAAACTATACACAGTATGGTCGACGAGTAGTGGCTGCCATATAGCTAACTGTAGATGGCTGCGTAGACTTCATTTTAAGATTTTTCTGACTTTTGTTTATTTCTTCCCCAACGCCAGTGAATAATACGCAAAAGTTAAAAAAGTCTAACTTCAGAGGAGTCATGACTCGTCGACTATACACCATGTTTCGTCAATTATCCACATATTTTTTGTTTTACCATCCAATTTTTTTTTCCCTTCACAATTAATAATTTATTTTACATAAAGTACGCAGATACAAATCTATTCAATGACAAGGACGAGCCAACAAAAGAACACTTAGAAATGCTTCTATGGGCATACACACCGGAAGTGGCTAAAGTAAAGAAACTTATACCGGAAGTCAAAGAGAATCGTAAAAGAAGACAAGAAGAGAGTGAAGAAGAAAGTCCCAGCAAGAAGAAGAAGGAATAAGAGATGGGCATTTATATATAAACTAATTTTTAAAAATATATAATTACTATATAAAAACAATAAATAAAAAAAACCATTTCATTTAATTTTGAAATTATTTTTATAGTTATTTCCTAACATACATTGTTAAAAATAATTATTACAGCGACTATACTTATATGTATCACAACAATTACTATTTTAAATTTCTCTTATATCACAAGATCTTTGATTTTCACGATTATTACATATTTTAAATGAAACTATTTAACCGAATTAATGGCGTGTATATAGGATTATATATTTTTGGAAAGCCGAAGTTTCGAATACTTTGCAGTAGTACGTTCTCACGGGTTGTCTACCCGTAAAATACACACAATTAATCTTGTTAAATAATTTCATTTAAAATCCTCTAATATCGCTTAAGCTTATCGCTGAATTCATATATTATTAAAATTTTAAAAATCATAATTTCAAATAAAAAAAAATGTTTTATTGGCTCTCATTCATTCATTGTCTTGTATAGTGACTAATAACTTATAAATTCTCAAGTCTCAACAACAACAAAGCTATAAAAGGTCAAATTAAAATAGTGCCTAAAATTTATATTTTAAAATATATCATTGTCACTACTTTAAATAAATGTATTCATTTAATCATATGGTTTTATTATCCTAACATTAACGAATAACGTAATACAACTATACTTTCCTATACTTACTAATACGAATATAGCTATTAATATAGTAATAAATTAAAAAGTAAAAAAAAAAAGATTTCTTCACAAAAAGTACTTGGAATAATCGGTAAAAAGAAATATCCTTAATTCTATTCCAATTCGTTTCCAAAGAAACCCTTCAAGCTTCAAATAGTTATATTTTTATTTCCAATCGTTATATTAAACGAAAAACAATAAAAAATAATGTATGAATATAATAACAATCAATATTTTGATTATAAATTATTTTAGAGTGATAAATATAGTAATTAAATATGAATTATTCCCACATTTATAAAAAAATCCAGGACTCAGGTATTTTAAAATCATTTGAATTTGGTCAAATTTATTTTAAAACATTAAAGATAAATTTCAAAAATATTGATTTGTTTTTTTTTCATTCGCTCGCGACCACAGACATAAAATATTTTCTTAATGTTCTTTGATTTGACATATCGTAAACACCGAGTACAATGAACTCCTTACAATAAATTAATTTATAAATGAAATAGTTATGTAGTTGTTAAATTATCAATGAAATGTGTCTTAATATGTGCCATATTTGTGTTTTATATTAGTTTCTAGTGATATTCTACTGTTTACATTTATATACAGCAATATGAAATTAAGTGGGTGTGTGTTCGGTGAAAATAGTGAATTTTACTAGTTTTCTAAGTGAAATATTGTGTAAGTACATTTATTTATTGTTAAAAAATGATTTTTTGATATAACTGTTGTGTATTTGTGTTGATTTTGTGTGATTCCACGTGAATATCAAGTTAGTATGTTATAGCTGTCTAATTGGATTTTTTGCGAAAAAAATATGCTTAATTTTATTTATTTTAAGGTAATAAACGTTTTATTAGAGGTGATATTTATATAATTATTTAATATGAAGACATATTTGTACATGTATAATATAGTTCAAATTAATAAATTCAATATTTCATAACATTCTATAAAAAAAAATTATACGTGTGAAAAGCCTGAAAATAATAACAAAAACTTTAATAACTATAAAATTAGATTTTTAAAAATCTTAGACAAATAAACAATAAAATTAAAGCAAAAAAACTATATTTGTATGTATTTATGTATTCATATTACTAGCGACCCAATTGTGGTTTCATTGCATGAACCAGTCATTTATTTTTATACTAATCTTATTACTATTTTATTGCAGGTAATGAGTCCAAGATAGTATAGAATGGAGGAGACAAGTGAAGCAAGCTACTGTAAGTTATTTTTCATTTAATAAGTCAAAATTAAATTTAATTTCCCACATATATAATAAGGTCAGTTGCGGCACAAAGACACAAAGTGTCACTTTAAAAGCTGATTGATTCCCACTTGGGACTATTTTCATTTCTTTGCCAAGACCAAGACAAAAGAGCGGTGTACAGTTCCACCGCTCATTACACAATGCCTCAAAAATTTGGCACAAGGTAGGAAACAAAGTGTCTTAACACTAGATTCCCTCTGACTACCATGCAATATAAATATTGTGAAGCTGAAAAAATATGACAATATATGTTATATAAGCATAAATTGAAACCCTATCATATTTAATCATCTATCAACTGTACTACGTCAGCCTGTTTTTGTCCACTGCTCTCTCTCCAATGACATCTCTCTAAGCTCATCCTTGCCAGTCACTTTACATATGTCATCATCCCATATAGCTGTAGCACATCCAAACCAAACCAAAATTAGTTTAACGTAGCAGTTATTGATTCAGTGATATATATCACCAGCCCATTGCCTCTTCAGCTTGTTACACCATTCAGCTATTTTGGCTCTGTTATATTTTTTTTTTAGAACTTGAACTTTTTTAGATACTCCAACTTAGATTTTTACTCAGTGGCACAAACATGTGACTGTAAACGTAACACCTTGAAGATCCTCTCCGTATATGTAAAATACAGCATGATGCAAAAAAAATCCAAATTCTGCATTGCTTACAAAACATGATATTTTTAAGCCTTATCCTGCAAACATTAGAATTTTGCACAATGAAATAATTTAACTGCATTACAACCATATTGTTTTTTTAACTTCAAACTGACACATGCATCTATTTTCCATCAAAACTATCAACATAGGTTGTTGATGGTTTTGATGTCAGAGTGATTCTAGAGCTTCTAAGAGGCACAAGTTCAAGTCCAGCTATGTTAAAATTTTTATACTTTTTATAAAAAAGTTTTATGTTATTTTAACTATATTATTAACTATATTTTAACAGTATTAATTAAAAATTTTCATATTTAATATTATATGTCACAACTGGATGAGGAAATGGTTAGATTACGCATCACTTCACGCTGTATCCCGCATATAGCACGGTAGGCAGAGGGAACCTATTGTTAACGCACTCCGTAGTCCACGCACCGCATGATTGTCAAGCAATATCTCGTATTGCTTTTTGAGTCACCAAAACTGCGCCGTGTCTAAGAAAGCGGAATAGTAAAAATAATTTTAATATCATCATTCCTTCGAGAGGGGATCGAACCAACAACCATCAAACAGACATTTACAGTCAGACTATCCCAGTTAGCTCGATTAATAATTTTAATGGTTATAAATATTGTTTTTTGTTTCTTAAAGGTGAAAAAGAAAGTTGGGACGAATGGGGAAGTCGTTCATCTTTAAGTCAACAAGAGGAGGTAAGCCAAAGTGTTTAAAACTTTAAATTAAGAATTTCTAAGAATTGCATATTTTCCAGTTTTTTGCGGGGTAGTAAGTAAAAGTTATTCAGTAAACGGAGACTAGTACAATACTGTCGACAAGTCGTGGACGCCCTTAACACCCTTTTTTCCTCATTGTTCACTCACTTTTGGGAAGAAATTAATCAAAAGTAAGAAAATTCCTAAAATCAAATCTGCGCGGCCTATACCAAATTTCAGATTCAATCGCACTGTACATTCGGTTCTCAGTTTTTACTGCGACAATCTGTATTAAGTTATTAACACTGTCCCTCAGCACCACGACGGCTTTGAATTAGTCGAGTTAACTTATAGCGCCCCGTTTTTAGGTCATAAGTTATAAATAGCATTTGTTTGATAAATCAATGACTTTAATACGTTTTTTTAAAACATTATTTATTATCTATACGTAAATAACACTAATATATATACCCAAGTCACTAATCTCCGTCTGCATATGGGAGATATATATGAGAAAATCATTGACATTTATCAATGTAATAGACTCAAAGCAATGATTAAATTAAAAATGATGTCTGTTTGTCTGTGAGTTTGTGCACGCTAATTACAAAAACGGCCTAAAAGATTTACAGTTTTCACTATTGTACTTCCCTTAACATTTAACGTTATTCATAAAAAAAATAATTAAATCAAATCAGCTTCATACTGTATCCGTGAGGGATACATACAGCAGGGTAGGCAGAGGGAACCTAGTGTTAAGACACTCCGTTTCCTACTTTCCGCCGAATTCTGGAGGCATTGCGTGTTGCGTGGCGGAACTCAACGCCGCGCTTTGCCTCGACATCAGAGTGAAGAAATGAAAACATAAATGTAAATAAATATTTCACTTCCTCGAGTGGGTATCGAACCCACAACCAGTCGATTATATGTGCCTCTGCGCCACGACTGGCCTCACGTTATTTATATTTAGTTTTATTCATATCAGTTCATAAATAAAAAAAGTTACATCAATTTATAGAATTGACTGAAACTTTGCCTACCCTGCTATGTGCGGGATACAGCGTGAAGCTGATTTATTTATTTATTTAAAATCTTAAAATCCACGCGAGCAAATTTTGTTGACGACAACTGGTACAATCTATTTTGTTAATTGGTAAATGTCAATCCATCATAAATATTACGCTCCGATCTCCACTCTACGCCTTTTTTGTAAATATTGCGTGTTAAATACATTGTTCTCCATCTTGCTTTTCTATTCTTACTTTAAACACATGGCGTGATACATGACGGAACTAAACACGGCGCATTGTTTGGCTAGAGTGAAATGAAACAACGAATACAAAAAAAAACAGTGTGCCTATTTCAACACCATCTTCATCCCGAGATCTCTTGTTCAAACAACGAGATGTAGGCCGCGTAGCCCAGTACCCAATTAGATAAGCATCCTCATTCCTTACATTCTTACTATAGCGTTGAAAAAGATTGTTTGTACATAGAAATATTAGGAGGATATCGCGGGTTCATATGAATTTTATACTAGCGACTGCAGCTTCACCTGCTTATTATTATATTAATAATCAGCTTCACACTGTATCCCGCACACAGCAGGGTAGGCAGAGGGAACCTAGTGTTAAGACACTCCGTTCCCCACTTTCTGCCGAATTCTGGAGGTATTGCGTGTCGAGTGGCAGAACTCAACGCCGCGCTTAGCCTCGACACCAGAGCGAAGAAATGTAAATATAAATTTAAGTTAATATTTCATCTCCTCGAGTGGGGATCGAACCCACAACCAGTCGATTTTACAATCACACTTCGTGCCGCTTCGCTACGACTGGTTTCTTCTGGAATTATAGCCATATATATTATTTTAGCGGGCGTCGCGTTTACAGTCAGAGGTTGTTCCGCTTATCCACAACGGCATCAAATATTTTTGAAATCATTACATTTAAAATATTTTGCATTCTGCGCGTTGTTCATATTTATTACTCACTACGCAATATCTCAGAAATGAGATGAGCTGTGCGTAAACCACAGAGTATCTAAACACTAAGTGTTCTCTGCCTACACCGCTTTATACGGGATACAGCGTGAAGCTAAAATAAAAACAACTATTGCTTAACAAAAGCTTTTCAATGAGAATTTTTCACAACTTCTATTCTACATATATTTATCTATGTTTGTATGTGTGTGTGTTATTATAACGTTTCTTACTATCACGAGATATTCGCCTCTATTTGTTTAGGATAAAGTCGGTTTTTCCTCGTCAAAGAGCTGACCTATTTTTTTTATAAATTGCTGCAACCGAAGACTGAAAAGCTTAATTCCTTTCATCATAATAAATTGTATACGTTTTGTTTTTTTTTTGTCAAAGCTGGAATCGAATCTGTGTACATTGAGTGTTATTTTATTGTTTATTTTTCTATTTTGATTTCAAGTACATTTTTATGGAATGACGAAGCTGATTTTTTTCTTTTAGTTTTTTAACTTTTTTTTTAATTGCAAATTTTTCGTTTTTGTTTCGCGCTACTGGTGTTTTTTATTTGTGTTATTTAGAGTAGGTATATTCTATACTATTCTATAATCGTGGTGTATTTGAGACTTTAATTCTTTTTTTCATTTTTATTTTGGGAAATTAAATTGAGAACAAAATGATACGTACTGGATTATTTACGTTTTAAAAATTGACGATATTTATCGTAAATATTATTACGTATCTGTTATCTTAATTACAAATGGCGTCGATGTAACACCGGAAGTTATTTCTTTTTATCACTCGCGGCCGCCTTCTTAGTTTATTTTTGTAGAAGGAATGGACGAGATTTTCTTATTATAGGGTTGTTGGTGCATTGCGTATTACTACATTGTTACCAGAACAAGAAAATTAAATAAATTCACTCTCCCAAAAGGGAATCGAAACCGCAACCATCAAGTTTACAGTCAGAACCTACAGTAACGTTTTAAATATTCACTTAAGCTTTTAAAGTTTATGTTAAAAATCAAAATTGTCCACGAAATAAGGATTAATTAAAATTTTATATTATACATCTTATTTTGTTATTCATTTATTTAAAGATTACAACAAAGCTGATATTGTATTAAGCTCTTATGAAAAAAAACTTTAGTTATTTGTACATCTATGTAGAAAGGATCTCTCAAAAAAAAATGATAGACGTACGACGACGAGACCATTTTCAATCGTCCAAGTGCGAGTCGGGGCATGATCTCACTTATGATCAGTTTTTGCTTTCGCGGTAAAATACTAGCAAGTTATGCCGTTGCAGTCCATAACTATAGGCTATATCGTCGGGCTATCAAACTTAATAAACCGTGAAGCTGTATAAAAACCAATTAGGTTTTGTAGGAACAGGCATGCAAAACCTAATTGAGGAAAAGTTTCTTAGGAAAAAGAAGATAGAAGAAAAGCGCCTTAGATATACTTCATCTGGCCAGGGACAGGACTAAATAAGCAAGCCAAACTTCACTAGTTGGAGAGGAACTATAAGAAGATTGTATGAAAAATGCATTTTTTTTTCTTATCTAATAGAAGTTGAGGTACCTATTTACAAAATTAATTTTCGGTAATCGTATGTGTATGTATGTATTTTATATTATATTACTACTATTACTATTACCACTTTTATTTAAACCCGATTCTGCAAAATAAAATAGAGAACAAATAAAATTTTGAAATACAATAAAATATTGATAAAGCTCGACCTGCCTAACTCCTGTATACTTCAAAGTGACATACATACGTACATACATACATAATATATACAATACACATAGCGCTATACTTGCCAGTTGGCACTGTATTTGGGAATCCAGAAATTGGTATAGCTTAAACCTTACGATATTCCTTATATTGTAAATTTAAAAGAGTATATTTGTGTATGACACGTGCAATGTTCTTAACTTATGTAAGAAGAGTGAGATTTTAGGTTATAATTTATATTTGAAAAAAGTAAATCGGACGAGTAGATCCAGATAGAGAGATCTTAGCGTTTAAACAAACAAATTCTTCTGCTTAATTATATTAGTATAGATGGCTTGTGTTTAAAAGCCGCCCAAAAATCTTTACTACCAATAAAATTTTAAATGTTTACCAAAATGGATAAATAGTCACCACGTGTCCTAAAATATAGTAAATAAATCCAATTTTTCTTATTATTGACTGCCATAAAAATATATGGACGTCTTTGAAATTTACTTCATACTTACTATATATCATATATTGTCACTAAATAGATGTTACCAATATTTTATGACACGAGTTTTAATTTGGCAATTTTAGCTGGGCTAAAAAAGCAGAAAATAACGGACCATTTTTTTTAAATACCACATAATATATTGTGGTTCCCAAACATACATCACTTGTTATATGTAATTAGTTAAATTTTATTATATAGCCAAATAATAAAGATATTGTAATGTTAATATTAAAATTAGCTTCGCGCTGTATCCCGCATATAGCAGGGTAGGCAGAGGAAACCTACTGTTAATGTTCCGGACTCCGTACCCCACTTTCCGCCGAATTTTTCGAGGCATTGCGTGTTGAGAGGCAGAGCTCAACGCCGGGTTTTCTCCTTAGTGCCAGAACGAAGAAATGAAAATATTAATAAATAATTAAAGCCACACCCTTGTGGCCTTGCACCACGACGGCCTTAATATTGTTGTAAAATAAAAAGATCAAAAGCGAAATTAAAATATTTTTAACATTTTTAAAGTGTTATTCCACATTTAGGAAAGATAAATACTTATTTAGAAAACGTATAAAAATTTGAACGTAGCGTAGGCTTCGAACCCGCGCTTCCTGTAAACCGAGTAGGCGCTCTGACTGCACTGCGCTCTGGCACTACGTTCAAATTTTTATACGTTTTCTAAATAAGTAAAATGAAAATATATTTTATTTTATTTCAAATTATTGGATTAACAGGGCCACAAATGAACAATTTATTTATTTTGGATGACGTCAAACTAATTTGGAGTAAAATTTTTGATAGTAATTTTAATTTTTGTGTAAGACATTATTTGGTAAAAATTTGTGTTTTGGGAAACAAAAAGATTAATGGTACGATGTGTGCAATTATTACAATATTTGTTTATTTATTTTGGATCATAATATGATATACTTTAGGACCCTATTTATATAGTCAACTTAATTATTTATCATATTTGGTACTTAGGCTTAAGTCTTAAAAATATTTCTGGTGATCGTCTAAATTATACCCTTATATTATCATAGCATATATATAGCACAGTTTTTATGGCAAAATTCTTTGCAAAATATTTTGTAAAATACAGCATCTGCATACGATAAAATAGACGCGCTATGTTTATTATTTATTCATGAATAGAAGTAGACAACCCTACGTCAATGCAGTGTTACTGTGCCAGTATAAATGGACATTCTTTTATATCTTCACGGTGTATCCCGTATATAGCAGGTTAGGTAGCTGTCTAACCTAGTGGTAAGACCTTCTGTTGCCCACGCACCTCCCGAATCCCAGATAATGTAATGTAATGAGTGGTAAAACTGAATGCCGTGCTGTCTCATCAAAGCAGGCAATTCAAAATATTTCATCAGTCCCTTGAATAGGGAATTAACCCATATCCACCGCGATTACAGTCAGACCCTGTCTCATTATGTCTCGATAGTGTCTGTCATGATTATAAATTTATCATTTTCGAATAATTTAAAACAAGGTAGATAAAGGGCACCTTGTTTTCAGACACTTCGTTCCCCACGCACCGCCCAACTTTCCTACATTTTAATTTAATTTCAAATAAACAGATTTAAACTGACTACCATACGTACATTAAAAAAAAACAATAAATTCAAAAAGTCGATCATCGATCATATATACATATAATGTAAAACTATTCCGTTATTGAGTGAATAAAATAATTTGAATTGAAATAGTCTAATAGACAACGCATAGCCGGAACTACTACGCGGCGTAGCTCGCTGAAATTTTGTGTTCCTTAGGACACAACGACGACGACGGAAAAAACAAGATTACGTTTTAAAGTCCATACAAACAAAAATGGGGGCGGGGACTAGTATATAGTGCTAGTATACATAAAGGTTTTAAAAAATACTTTAATGTTTCTAAATTATCTTCAAAATAGTTTTGCGTAATGACACTCCGTAATTAACTAGATTGCGACATTAAATTATTTTATAATTATCATTTCTTTTTAACAGGCTGTAATTAAATCGACTTGTAAGTATATAATCAATCTAAGAAACTGAGTTTGAGACACTTGTAATAATTGTATAATCATGAAACTAGTCAGTTATATGTAGCTTATGTGATAACACAATAACATGGTATCATTGAACTGATCTGATGATGGAGCCAAGATCTGAATAGTGCAACTTCATAGCTCCCAGTTGTAGCACTTGCTATTAAGCAACGTGATTTTTATTCTTTTTTGAAATAATATTTTTTGTTCTAAATTTACAAAATTGAATCTATGAGCGAGATTCCAGTGAGTTTCTCAAAAAGTAGTAGTGCATTGCATTGTAAAATGACATTTGATGGTGTTGTCATTTTACAAAATTTCCCTACTTTGGAGGTGATTTTATGTCATCATTTTAAATAATTGACATACTATCAATTACAAAATAATGAATAGTATTTAAAAAAAATAAAATAGTAAATAATATTGCTCAACTTGCATGCTTGGCATGCTGTAATCAAAGAACAGAACAAAACAGGCTTTTAAAAAAATAAATATTGTTAAGTCAGTTTACGAACGTTTTTTTGTACTCAAATTATACAGATAATTACAAGTAATAATGTGAACGCAAAGGCCGATCTTGCCCCTTTATCGCGTGTTTCTCGCCCTCACTTGCACTCTCAGCTGAGGCCAAACGTGACAATGAGGCAGGCATGCAATCGACATTCATTGATTTACAAATACATTTAATATGTTATCATTTCAAAATATTCCGTTATCTATCGCTAAATTAAAAGGCATGTGTTGGATTTCAAAGTGTAATATCGCTGTATATTGACTAACTAGACCAAACAAACTACTTGATCTAGTTAGGCTTATATCAAATCATCAGAATGAAAGTCACAAACACAATTTTAACCTTAATCTCAATAATAAGTCTATATTTATAATAAGATCTTTGATTTTTGCGATAATTACACATTTTGCTCCAGTATCTTTGATACTGTGTTTTCGAAAGTCCCCCCTTCCTCTCTTACGTGGTCACTTTTCGCCACTTTTTTTAAGCCTTGTTATTGTCAACTCACTTTTTTTTACCCTCCCCTCTCCCTGACCGTTCAGAGATTCTTTCTCTATCTGGATAAACGTGAGGTAAAGGGTATGCTTAAGATCTCTTAGTACTGGTGTCATCTTGATGTCCTTCATAGATAGGGACCGGACTGGTTTCTTAAACGATTATATACCGATACTGATATATCTCCTAGGGCATAGGCGACGTTTATGAGGCTTCTGTGAGTACGCAACGGGTTCTGGTTGATGAGGATTTGTGGCGGCCTGCGGTAAAGCATTTCAAACTGATTCTCTCGGTCTATATAGGGTAGTTGTCTTATATCTCCATTTAAAATAATTTCTTGGGCTCCGGAGATTCTGCCTGCCATTACTATCATGGTGGTTCTTAAAAGGTTCCTTGTTTTGTACAGTTTACTGAAGTCTGTAATCATGGGTAGTCTACCCGTGACCAATAATAAGCTTCACGGTGTATAATAAAAATGTATAATACTAAATATACACGATTAATCCGATTAAAGAGTTTCATTTACAAAGTCTATACTTTTAACGTCACGCAATTTATAATTTTCAGAGATAGCTTACTTTCATTATTCGATTTTTTATTTGCTTTAAATATATTTTTAAGCTTTTAAATAAATTCACAACTAATTCCCCAATATAAGGGAAATCTTATCCACACATCACCAAATGGCAACACCAAACTGCGTCATTCGGCATTCGTCCGCGCTATGTCTAACACGTATTTTAAACCGAAATCCGGAGAAAACCGTCCTTAAACATAAATAAATATATTCATAAGTCGCTATATTTAATCACTATTTAATACTACTCCGTGCCCAAAGTGTTTAAATTCTCCGTTCTCCGTTACAAAACTTGCGCGATTGACCTACTTGACTAAAGTGACGTCACGTGTTTATTTTTTTTAATATGTATACAGTGTTATTATTTTTGTAGATATATAGTGCATTTTTGAGTAAGTATTTTAAGGTATTTTGTGTTTTTAATTAAACTAGTTAGTTCGTTAACTGTTTTTTATGTGTTTTTAAAGTGGAATGACGATCGGTTGTTTTATTTAGTCAGAAGTTTTTTTTAACACTTAATGAAAGAAACAATCGTTTAGGTTGAAATTATTGAATTTCTTGTAAGCTATGACCCAACATACATTCAATATCAAATTCGCAATAACATGTAATTTAAAAGTTTTAGCTAGATATTTTTTATTTTTAAAGATTTTTATTAACATAAATAAATTAATCAAATATTTTTATGTGATTTTAAAGTGGAACGGCGATCGGTTGTTTTATTACGTAGAAGTTAGCAATGATAAGGTTTTGTTATATTTGTAATTATTTTATTTTTGGTATGTTAGTATAACCCATCAAGTAATAAGATGTAGTTTAAAAGTCAACTACGTGTCACTTTTATTTCTTTTTTACATTATATTTATTTATTAAATATTATATAATTCAAAAAGTAAATTTATTTTATGAAATCATAGTTTATAACTTTAAATCTGAATTTACTGTGATTATCATTTTCATATATTCTAATGGTTGTATATGTGTAACTACATATTTTCAAAACCAATTTCTTAATTCTTTTCAAATTGTACATTAAAATGGTTGAAAAAATCCTATAAGTATTGATATTTTGTTTTAAATTCAATGAATACACTTCTGCAAATAATAGGTTAATGTGTTTTATATTTCAACATAATAAATCATCCAGTCCAGTTTGTTTGGTTGAATTCATTATCATTAAAAATTGGTAAATTATTTTTGTGTTACATAGATGCTTATTTAGATTTATTAAGGAAGGTTAGATATATAAATTTACTTAGTGCACTTAAAATGTGTCAGACACAACTCTTGGCTGGAGTGTAAGTATTAAGAAAGCAATTTTAGAAAATCAATAGTTTTAATATATGGAAACTTTTTATTTGAATTTTTGGGTAGTAAAAAGAAACAAAGTTTTTGTTGATTTTTGGACAGAGAAAGACAGTATATTGTGAGCACTTTTGAACATGGAATGAACATGCTACCAATGTCTCGGAAGGCATTTCTGCTGAATGGAGTTGGCAACAAACTCAACAGTTGATCTTTTCAGTATATATTTTTTTTATATTATTGATAAACAGAATAATGTATGCTGTCCTGCATGAGATTCAATTGATATTGTTTCCATACAATTTTATTCTGTAAAAATCCCTAACATTGTAATATGTTTTTCTTACTAATATTGTTTTTACAGTAACTTTAAACAAGTGATAAATGTAACTTTGCCTGCATAAACTTTTTATTATATTATTATATAGGGTTAGGTTGTATAAGCATTTCAATTCAATCACTCCACTGTAAGGATTCTTATTCCTATTTTATAATACTAAAGTCGTATCATGAAATACAAGGCTTCATTTACATGAACTTCTATATATTTGTTTGTGCTAGGTTGTTTTTATTAGGTAGGTTTTATGACAGTGATTTTTTTTCTATTTTCATTGTTTTTCTAGTACATACATTGAAAGATGGAAATAGTAGAATCATTTTCAATTTGGTATCAATAGAGAGGAGCCTGAACAGTGTTGTTGAGCGTTAATGTATATTTGAAAGAACCCTTTAAACCAACTCTTGGGTCATAGTCCGAGGCACTGCTCTGACCCTGCTTACCCCTATGGTGAACCCATTTAATAATCCAAAAATCAAGTCCAAATAACTTTCTAAGCATCTTATCTATACTATATATTAAACTATAATATTATAAAGCTGAACTGTTTGTTTAGTTCAATGCATTAATCTTGGGAACTACTAGTTCAAATTGAAAAATCTTTTTGCATAAAATACTTCGTTATCTTTGATAACTGGTTATATTATATTATAATATGGATTATATTACATTGTGATGATCGTTTCGGTGTATTCTAAATGTACAATGAAGGTTTTCTCCGCAATTAGATCTGTACTTATTAACTCTCTCCTGACTGTGAGATATATCTTAAGATGCAGTTTTCATTCATAGATTATAATTTATAGATGAAAACGGCATCTCAAAATCACTCTTAAGATCTTATAATAGAGAATGGTTGTAAATACAGGCCTTAGACTATGTTATGTCATACTTTTACATTTGAGTACACAGGAGAAGCCACAGCTTAAAGTTAGTTTATTTATAACTTTCACTGAGCATTATAATATAATCGTACTCCACCCCACCTATTAACTTATTGTATCAATACACACAATTGATGCCAATTTAACGCAATGAGTCATACTATATAACATTATCTTGTAATTGAATTTGAAACAATTTAAAATAACATGGAAAGCGGTGGGCGGAGTGTCTGGACACTAGGTTCCCTCTACCTTGCAGTATTCGGGATACAGCGAGAAGCGGTAAACGTGAAGCAGTTATATTACATATTTCTAACACCTATATAACTTCTTAAATACATAATGTGCCTGTCTTACAAATAGTGGAAAAGATAGTTTATTTTTTTAATTAAAAAAAATCCTGCTCAGTGCGAGTCGGACTCGCGCACAAATCATTATCTATAAAAACGTAAATAATTATCCTTTTTCTGTTTTGTAATATCTGTTGTTATAGCGTCTAACTATCGAAGTTCACGAGATACAGTCTTTTAAGAGAAGGACAGACAGACAGAGAAGTATTAATCGTCTCGTTTTACCATTTGGATACGGAACTCTAAAACCAGAACTGACTTCAAAGCTACATCAAATATAAGAGGCCGTCGTGGTACCATACCACTATGCCTGACTGAAAACGCGATGATTGCGGGTTCGATCGACACTTGATGAGAATGATTGTATTTAATTTTATTTTATTCATTGCTGCCAGTAAGTGAGGAACGACATTTCTTAACACTTCTCTCTGCCTAACCCGTTATGTGCAGGATACAGTGTAAAGCTGCAAAAAACCATCACCTACGCAGTATGCACAATCTTCGACAAAAACTAATAACTAGAATATAATATTGTTTTAATAACTCACAAGAAATTATATTTTTGATATTTTAAAAAATTATCTACGATACAAAAAAGAATCATTACAATCCATTCATAATAAGCTGAATATTTGTAACGCGTAACATATTTTAGTATGTACATTATATATACAAAGAAAACATACAGGGGAATTGATGTCACCTCCGTTTTTAAAGCCATTACTATGAATTCGTATCGAACCCACAACCATCGAGTGTTCCACTGCACCCATAGTGTTAAGTATAGATTAGAAGTTAGTCTAGTATAGTAATAATCCGAAGGTCAGTTACGAAGCTACGTAATACAATACTGTCTGCGGCTTGCGGTGTTCGTATACAGAGGTTTTAAATATATGTGTTCCTTATATAATAGATTATATACTATATTTCTTTAGGTTCTGTATCCCGGACATAGCAGAGTAGGCAGAGGGAGGCTAGCGTGAAGACACTCCGTTCCCATTAAGACACTTCCGTTCCCCAATTTTCGTCGAATTTTGCATTGCGTATTGAGTGGCGAAACTCAACGCCACGCTTTGCCTCGTCACCAGAGCGAGAATTGACATTCCTTGTTCGATTTCCAGCGAACCAACTTCTATTGCGTTTAAAGTCGAGAATATCAAAGATCTGTTATGTGATGACGCAAATTTATACCTTAGTGTGGTTATATAGCAAAACAGAAAAATTATTAAATAGTCGAAATGGATTCCCTATTTTTTGCCAAATTTTCGAGAATTGCGTGATGAGTGGCGGAACTCAATTGGTATAAATAAACTAAGGCTTAAATTTTACCACTTAGCACAGTATCTACGTGTGACTCATAAACATCTGTATCAAATAAGAATCAAACCCACGACCTCCTTGAATAAAATCTTTGAAATTTAACACTTTTTGAGGTAGACTGTGTTGAAAATGTCTAGTTTTCGTAAAAACTTGCCTTTGATAAAGCAACAGTTCGTCCAAACTATTTCAAACTAAAATAAATCTAAATTCTCAATGTTTAAGGTCTATTTTACAAAATTTAATCTTTACCTAATATCAAACCAAAATGTGCTCTATAATGCCCATACATAGGGTGCTCGATGAAAGCTTATATAAAGATATCGACCAAATGGCCCCAAGGTTAAATGTACAGACATTGCAGTTTTATGTATGTATGTATGTAGTTATACAGCCATTTTCAGGGGTGTTACAGTTTTTTTGCTATATTTGTGTTTTGATTTTTAATATCACGCATTATCCCGTATCGCAGTCGCCCGTAATTTTGCTTGCATTGACTGTTAACCTGTGAAAATTTTGAGAAATCGTTTCTTAGTCCCGTAGTTTCGTCTGCGTTGTCTTTTAATCACTCAGGGGAAATCTAGTGCTAAGACACTCCGTTCCCATTAAGACACTTCCGTTGTCCACTTTCTGCCGAATTCTTGGTGCATTACGTATTATAATTTAAATAAAAATTGTTATAACGCATCCCTAAGTTTGATTTTGGTTCACTAGGTGAGTGGGCCAAGTGTGAAATGTTTTGATTTTGTTCCTTGCAATTCTGTAATAGTAGAGAGATCTATTGTTCTTTTTTTTCTCTTCCTAATAGTGTTTTAGTTTGTAATGTAAGCTGTTCTTTTTTTAATGAATTCTGCGGTTTTAGCTTTGTGTTGCAAGATTTTATAATAATCAAATTTGGCAAAGGAAAAGTAATGTGCAATGTTTATATGACAAAAATTTAACCTAACTTAGAAACTTATATCTCAAAAATGTTGAGTTAGAATCGCTACACTAAATGATTACCTATTTATATTTGTTTAGATTAAGTTTATTTTATTCCTTCTCAAAACCTAGTTTTTGATTAATTTCTTCACATTTTTTTTAGTTTCACCACACAATGTCTCGAAAATTGGGTGGTCCTACCTTGCTATATGCGTGATACAGCGTGAAGCTGCTCTTAACGAAAGATATCTAATGTCTGTTAGTTAACAATATAACGTTCTCACACCTTTGACCTTTAAAATGTATGAAGTAACAGTCGATGTTGAAAGCTCCGTGTTGACTGTTTATGTAACACACTCTGAGAGTAATTGCCTCTAGCTCTTATATTAGAACTAGCGTTTACCTGCGGCTTCGACTGCATGACCAAATTGTTATATCGAATAGCTACTCCGCGATAACTTCACTCACTCAACACGCAATGCGTCAAGAATTTGCCGGAGAGTGTCTTAATAATAGGTTCCCAGGTACCTTCTGGGAACCCAGGTATGTGTGGAGTAGGTACAGCGTGAAGCGAAATGAAATAACTATTTGTCGTGTATGGCACATGACGGAGGTAACCCTTAGGTTTATGCACTATGTTAGAAATATATAATTAGAACAAGTAGTTCCTTATGTTAGCGCTTTCAACCAAACAAACTCTATAGCTTTTTATATTATTTTTTTGCCTCACCCTTGCCCCCTTGTAAGAGGGGCATCTCTCTTATAACAGGGTAAGCGGGAGGGAACCCATTGTTAAGACACTCCGCTCCTCACGCACCGCCCAATTTTCAAGACATTGCATGTCGAGTTTCGTTACTTAACACCTCCCTTTGTCGTGGGCAAGGAAATGAAAATAATTAATTCCGGACAGTGTGAATCGAACCCATTACCGTCGCTTTTACAGCCTTGCCACTACACCACGACGGCCTCAGATTGTTTTATTAATTGAGTTACTGTGTAACACAAGTTTTAATGTCGTATGTGCTACCACATCCATTATCAAGTAACCTATCGAGGTTGTGGAGAATTCAATTACGTCGCAAACAATTATAAACACTCTAGGTTTTGTTTTACTAGCGTAATTCCCCGCTTTTACTTGAAATTTAATATTTTTTCTATAAGTTTGAGGCCAGTCTTGGTACAGGGGCACAAATTATATGTACATATATGATCGATCTGTGTGTATGTCGAATATATGTATATTAGTAATAAAAGCGTATACAGCGTAATATTACTTATTGCAAATTGTGAATTTATTTTGATGTTTATATTATTGTAAGGTAGGTCAAGTTTCTGGCGTGCTACCATATACATTTTAAGGAAGTTGGTTAAGCAAATATAAAGAAATGTAAATACCAAAACTCAGCGGTACATTTCAAATACGTTGGGGCTTGGATGTATGTTAGACAGTGTTAGGTTTTAGCACTCCACTGGGCTTGTGTGGTCTAAGTCAGGAGAGGTTTGGAAGAAAGAAATATTACGGCGAAATTACAACTGAGTGACTTCTTTATTTACTGAGCTTAGCTTTTATTATTTCAATTTATCTCTTTAAATTTACGTATTTATTGTGTTTCTGAGTGAAGTCTTTTTTTGGCTTAGTTTTAGAAAATTGAGATATATTTTTATCTCTCTGACTGTAAACACGGCGGTTGTGGATTCGAGCCCCACTCGGTGGAGTGAATAAATTTCTAACCGCGAGATTAAATGGGCTTACTCTGCTATTTACGGGATACAGCGTAAAGCTAAAAAAGTTTACATCATCTGTTTTTATTATACAACGATTGCAATACAAATATCTCGAAAATAAAAAAAAATCTTAAATAGATTTATTTCTAGACTACTAAAATGTTAAGTAACCAATATTTGAACTTTCACTATGAATCCATGCAAGTGCTGTAGACAATTAACTCTGTATATCTACGGTTTTGCTATGTATTATTTTTTCTTATTATAAATATGTTAAAATAATACTTTATAAAAAAATTATATTAACATCATATAATATAATTTATAAATATGTTTATACCAAACAAATTTTGTTTCTCTTTGAAATCGCTACCGCCTATAATTTACGTCCACATAGTATTCCGGTACTTGTCAGTGCTATGAACTTTGTGCCTTTAATCCGAATTACACGTGTGATGCACCACTCTCTTTGTATGCAGATGCAGATGCATTTTAGATCTACCTTTTTTAGGACTTTCCGGCGAAAATCCTTCATTATCCGTGCCCTAAAAAGCCGGATGGTCTTGTTTTTTCTGTTAGTGTTTTGATGGATACTCTTTGAAGTTTTCTTTCTTGTTTAATTGGGTGGAAAGAGTGATAATATTTTACTTATTTCTATGCTCTTTATAACCATTATTTGAGCTTCATGTATATAGCAGGTTAATCAGAGGGAATCTATGATTAAGACAATCCGTTCCACACTTGCCTAATTTTCGAAACATTATGTTTTGGCTGAGATTTGAGACTTGAGATTGGCTGGTAGAGAATCTTTTTTAGCATTAGGCGTGCATGTATGCACAAAAGGTGTGCATTTTAATAATGTTTGCAATAAAGGATAATAATTAAATGAAATCGAACAATTTCCAGTTGTTCCAGAGGCTTATGTTGTTTATAATAGTATAGACTATATTTTCATTACAAAACCAAGTTATACAGGTTTGTTTAAGAACATTTCACGGTCTAATGTCAATTTATTTCTGTGTGTGCCCTTTATCCACACTTTATCTAACAATAGCCAACTGAGGCCAGTTGCGGCGCAGGTGTGTAACTGTACTCGTGACAGATTGCGGGTTCAATCCCCTCTCGATGATATGAATAATTAATATTTTCATTTCCTCGCTCTGATAACAAAACAAGGCGCAGCGTAGAGTTCCGCCATAAGAGAGTGTCTTAACACTGGGTTCCTAAGTTAGCTATGCCTACCCTGTTATATGTCAGATACGGTTTGGAGCTAAAAAAACCTAACATGTCACCTTTATTTTCCCACATAACAGGATAAAAGTTTGAAGCCGCAGATAGAACTTAGTGTTAGGACACTTCGTTCTTCTTTCACGTTCATATTTTTCTTAAATGGTGGAACTCAAGGCCGCGCTTTGTTTATCTGAGCGGGTAAATGTAAGAAATGTAAATATAATCACTCCTCCGAGTGGGAATTGCCCTGACAACCGAGCTTATAATAAAGCGCTATTTTATTGCGACACGATTACTTCCCAAATTGGAATCGAACCCATAACCACGTTCATTTCCGAATAAAAATTGTAAAAAGACATTTTTTTTAATTAACACACCATTAATTTGCCAGCGAGTGTTTTTTCATAAAAAATCCTTGACAAGCGTTTCAGTAGACGCTCCTTTGATATGCATAAAAGCGTTCTAACGGGCAAAGCCAGGTACATTCGTGCATTAATGTTTTAAAAACCACTCCAAGATATAAGCGGCAGCGATTTTTGTTTTTTTTTTTATTTTGATGTTGACGTTTACAATTGTAATTTTTTATGTTGTCTACGTGCTACGTGCAAAAGGAATATGGAATTTGATGAAAATTTTGTGTTTCCCTCCTTTAAACCTCCTCATTTAAAATGAAAAGTTTCATCTCGAAATGAGTTTCAGTTAGCGAGAAATTTGTAGATAAACGTGCACGTCCTTAGAAACTTATTTTTGTTTTTGTTAATGGCATTAAAATTATTTGTCTTGTTAGCATTTAATAGGAAGTAAAGTATTTGCAAGCGCGCGTATTACAACTTCGGCGCAGCTCGATAAGAACGTATGGCTTAGTCAGAGCGCATGGACGGTAGTCAAGAGCAGCGGTTTCAAATCCTGCTTTGTTAAATATTTATACGTTTTCTAAGAGAATCTTATATTTATTAACAATTAAACGCTTTAGTCCTAACCCACTGCTATAAAGTTGTAATTACTTGCTTCATAATAAAAACATGTTAAAGAAAATTCTTTACAACCTAAAAAGCGGGGAAAGCCGCAGGCGGTGGCCATTGTGCCTAAGTTTAGGCTATACAAGCTCTTTGTATGGCGCGTGCCTACCCATAAATAATGGGTAAGGGATTAAAGTGTAGGGTAGTTTTAATAAGGGGTTGTTTTGGAGAACTTGTGTTTACTACAACATTGTTGTGGTTGATTTTTTTTTGGCGAACCTAGTGTTAAGACACTTGGTTCCCCAATTTCCGGCGAATTTTTCAAGGCATTGCCAGAGCGAAAATAATTGAAATGAAAATATTAATAAATTATAATTATTACTAGGGATTTAGTGGGGATCGAATCCACTACCGTGGTGTTACTGTTATAACCTTGTGCCCCTGCGCCATGATGGGCTAAATGGGATGATTATATTTAATTAATTTTCATTTTCCTGCTTTGGTAAAAAAAGTGGCTTGAAGTTTCTCGTCACTTACTACGTTATGTCTCAAAAATTAGGCGTAAAATTATAAACAGAGAACGAACATACCTCTGTCTGGTTCTGCCTATCCTGCTATGTGAAAAAGCGAGTAAAGCTAACTTTTATTTTTGACTATAAGTATAAACAGAGTTATTCAAGGGAAATATTTATATGTATAATACAAATTAATCATATGTATTAAAATATGTTTTCATATTTAATATTATTGCATAATCATTTTAATCGTATTTTATATGACTTGGTTAACGTTATCAATAATTTTCGTAGGGATGTCTAAGAATCTTGATACATACCTTTAATTAGGTTAAAAATATTTAAAATATATTTTTAAATATTTTAAAATATAACACTTACGTATCCTATCTAATATTTTGCCAAAAATAGGGAAAACAACCGATCGCCTATCTAACCTCAACTGTTTGAAGTCCGTGAAGTTAGGCTTAAGTGATAATGTGATAGTGAAATGTAACGTTAACATATCAAGAAGAATCAAGATTACATAACTGTTAAAGAAATGTGAGAAAAATGGCTGGAACACGCACTCTTAGTGGGGAACCCCCGCGGTCCACCGCCTATTATTATGCCGACCTTGAAAAGATCAAACGACAAAATGGCGGCCAATCGCGTCAAAATGGCGCCCAACCGGAAGATTTCCAAGACAAGGAGCAAAATCTAAATGAGCTCAGTGAATATGTTGAGACAAATGAAGTTATCAACGATGGGGCGACTAAGGATGTTCCCCCATTAAGAGATCGGTGGTCACCAGAATACACGACCCCAGAGAATGGGGTGAAAATTGGGGAAACTTATTCCACAGCGGGAACATTTCCCATGCCCGAGCCAAAGGAAAAGGAACCTTTACTAGCGGAATTGGAGATAGTTGGACGTGTTCCACTAACCCAATTGGATACGACTCCAGGAGTTAGGAGGAGTCGCAGCTGGTACTTGTGTTGTCCAAATGTTGGCGATGAGGAGATATCCAGGGAATCCTCCTGGAGGTACTCCAGCTTGAGGCCGGTGACTGCACCTCCTGTTGCTGGGCAGAATGGTTTTCATATGGTAAGTCCATGACCATCGACAATTTAATTATAATAAACGAAATTATTGTCAAAATGATTATAACTTTTATCCTTCTTATATTCAGTTTTTATATTGAGAATATGGTTTTTTTTTGCATCAGCTGATTTAAATCCGCTTTCTTGAATAAAATGTGATTTGTATAACTTTTGTTGCATTTTGATACAACATTTTTTGGAATCATTTTTACTAAGAACGATCCTTTGAGTATGCTAGATACTCGATGTTTTTAAGTATTTATAAACAACCCTAAATGTAAAAACAACATTTCTTCAATTCTAATCAAAATCATATTACTTAAAAGTAATTCTAAAAAGTTACACACATTGTAAATACCTGCAAATTCCTATGTACTTATATTGCACATGCCCCCTCCACAATTTAGACCGTTTCGTAAGATTGTTTCGATTCCTAATCAGGGAATAAATATCTTAATATTTTAATTTTTCTCGCTCTGGTACCAAGGCAAAAAGCGGGATTGACCTCTGCCACTCAACACGCAATGTCTTGAAAGTGCAAAGTACGGAGTGTCTTCACATTAGTTTTCCCCCTACCTACTCTGCTTAATGCGGGATACAGCGGGAAACTGATAAAAAAATAACACTTATAAACAATAAGGAAAATATATTGTTAAACCATATTAGTATAGACTAGTAGTCCAGGCTTCGAATCCATAGTAACATATCCGTTATCCTAATAAAACGACTAATTATCATAATTGATTTTGGTGACTGCCATATAGTGATGTACCAAATGCAATGACAATGGCATACCTATGCATTGAAACCGCTATGTGTAGACATATATGTATACTAATATTTAATACATGGACTGTCGGTGTGTTTGTTTGTTACGAGTTACCACTAAACGGTTGACCAATGAATCGATTTTGGTTGAATTTGGCACATACGTTGTTAACGTTTTGAACTGTACGATTTTATACAGGAGAATTTTATTAAGAGGACAGTCGTAGTGTAGGGGCAAGCTGACTATACACGCGGCAGGTTGTGGGTTCTATGCCCACTCGGACAAATAAAATATTTTATTTATTTATTTCCTAGCTCTGGTAACAAGGCAAGGTACGGCGTTGAGTTCTTTCACTCAACACGCAATGCCTCCAGAATTCGGCGGAAAGTGGGGAACGGAAGTGTCTTAATGGAAATGGAGTGGCTTAACACTAGGTATTCTGGTCTCATCTGTCTATACTGCTATGTGGGTAATTTATCGTGAAGCTTGTGCGGTTCGTGGGAAACCGTGTCTAAACACTAGGTTCCCTACCCAGTATTTGCGGATGCACGGATAAGTATTCGAAGGCACTACCATCCCATTCTCCATTGGACCACACACTTGGAGAGAGTGGTAGAATTTACGGAAACGGAACTTTGAAATCACGACCTTCCGCCCATTAAGCAGTTCCAATTATAACACAAAGTCGTTTACGTGTTTAAGTTGAGAAACTTGGTCAAGGACTCTGAACTGGCTGAATAGAATTGGATCAATTGCATACAGAATGTGTGAAAAAAAATATTTCTCTTTCTAATGCTGAAAATAACACGAATCTACAACCAAAGCGTTTTTGAATTATGTTAAGTGATTTTTATATAACTTGATGTGGTTGGATAACAATGTAGGCAGAGAGAGTTTACAGTTAAAATTTACTTCCACACGAGTAGGTCATAAAAGTATTTTGGTATTCTGGTCTTCTCAGGTGGCAACACACAGCAGTGGCCGAGTAGACGATCTCTCCACCCTCAAAGCGGAACGGGACGCCCTCGTCCGAGCTCTAGCAGCAGAGAGACAGAGAGCAGCCGCCGCGGCCAGAGCCCATGACGCCAGGCTTGCTGAACTACATGGTGTCATAGCTGAGCTGGTTAGACGGAGAACTGCTGATAAACGGGCAAAGGCTATACCTGAGGAGGAGGTTTCTGGTGAGGTTTTTAGTTGTTTATTGTGTGTTTAGTAGTTTCTGGCCCTCATGGCGCAGCGGCACAGTGGCACAGTCTCTGACAGTAAACACGACATTCGTGGGTTCGATATTTATTCGAGGGAATGAATTGATTTCATTTTAACAAGATAAAGCTTGTATAATTATATTATTGTAGTAATTGTATTCCGCCATTGACATTACACAATGTCTCGAAAATTGGGCGAAAAATGTGCAACTGAGTATCTGAAGCTACATTTTTTTATTTTGAAATCAGCGGAAAAAAAATACTTTTTAGGATATTTGTTTCAGAGTTTTTTCATATTAAATTGGCAAAACTTTATTTGTATATTCAGACATTCAAATCCAGTACACCCTTTTTTAAACATTTCATTAATAAACAAAAAGTGCTTATGAAACAAAAATAAAATTACATCGACAGCAAGATAACTTAAAATATCTCAAGCGGAGGGAGCGTGTCCAGAAAGACTTTTTAATATATATATTTTTTGTAGTAACCGAACATTTTTATAATTACAGATGAATGCGAATCAACAACACAGCCGGCGGGTGAATTGGATAATGACGCTGACATGTCTCAAACTGAACAAGTACGTATCTTCACACTGTACCCCGCATATAGGAGGCTAGGGAGAACACAGTGTCACGACACTTCGTCTCCCGCTTTCTGCCTAATTTTATTGAGATTCAGTGGTGTATCTCAACGCTGGGCTTTGTCTTAGTTTAAATTAATAATTTTAAATTAAATTCTGATAATTATTATTTTAGATAATAGTCCTATAAATTCCTAAAGAGATGCTAGGGTGTGAACTGACACAACGCACACATGAAACTACTGGGTTTAGAAAGATGAAGCTTGTCATGTTCATAGATTAGGAAGTGTAGGAGAACACAAAGAGAGGAGAGTTCGAAATTCTTGCTGTGATTTTATAAGTATAGTCTAGAAGTCCATAGATTTTTTTAATTAAAATAGGATTTTTATTGTTAATAGAATGATAACTCATCGCTTCTAAGCCCAGCTGAATTGCCGACGCCACAGGATTCGAAGGTGGAACCTCTTCCCGATGATACAGATGTCAGTACCACTGAGCAGCTGAGGTGAGGAAATTATTTTAGTATTTTATAGTTTTACACATCCCGCATGTAGACAGAGGGAACCTGTTAAGACACTCCATCTCTCACGCACCGACCAATTTTCGAGACATTGCATGTTGAACATCGAACGACGCATTTCCTTGCTTACTATATTTTAATATCTCTGCTTGGTTAAATAAACTATGGCATTCAGTTCCACTACTAAATACGCGATGTCTTTAAAATGGAAGAGTGGAGAATAGAGTGTTTTAACTCTAGATTCTCTTTGCTTACCTTGAAATATGGAGGATAATTAACTAATAATATTTTTAGTATATTACTGTATATAGTAGTTTTAAACCTATACTTCTTTTATGACACGCCTCTTTTGTTTTTTTATATATTTTTAGGTTAGAAACTCCTAAATTAGAAGTGTCACCGCCACAGGGATCAGAAAATTGTTCGAGTCTAGTTTTATGTGAACGCGATTCTGAAATATGTGTTAGTACCGCAAGGTGAGTGATTGAAATGACATATCTTTATGTTAATACGTGAAGCAAGAAAATTAAAAACTGTGTATCCCTTTTTATTATGAAAATTTTGCGAACAGAGGATTATGAAATTTGGCATAGTTAGTTACATTTTACATATTCATATGTAAGGACCTAATATTTATAATATACGCTGTACATACAATTAAATTTAAATAATTTATACTATTCAAAAAGAGGAATTTCGATGCAGTTAGGGAGTTTGCCGTTAAATCTTATAAAATATGCACTATATTTAAGTGTAATTTTAAAAATTCCAGGTGTTGTCAATACGCTAGAGCGGTACACGGCAACGGTGGTAGTTGCGAAAGGGAAAGGGGTTCCCCAGGGCTGTTACCGCCTTCACCGGGTAAGTTTTATATTAGTTTTCTTTCCGTTACCATAAAAAATTAGGGAAATCCCCTACACTGCTCAAATTTGGTCCTTCGAGCCAATTTTTTTCACACAATTATTTTTTTATTTTCAGGTCGTTGTGAATCCAGAGAAGCAAAAATGGCGTCACGAGTCAGACTCAGACGTACAGAAGACACCGAAAGTAACCACATATCCGACGACGAGGTAGGAGGGTACCTATTGTTAAGACTTGTTCTTTCCGCACTCGCCGATCATTTTACGAGATATTCTATAATAACTTAACGCCGTGATTTATCTTTTACAGTGCAGTGAAATTAACATTATTTAAATATTTTATAATCGAATCCACTACCATTGCCTTTTCAATTCGACGGTTCAAATTTAAAAGTAATGAAACGGAATTAGCGGAAGTAAAATAGTTAAAATTATTGTTTACAATTTAACGATTCATCCTTTAAAGCGGATAAATAAATCTTATACAATTAAGTACTTTTTATTTTAGTTTTCGAAATTATCATAATTTAAATAAATAAATCAGCTTCACGCTGTGTCCCGCACACAGCTGGCTTCTCATAATTTAAATATAATTATTTTCCTAAATGGAAATCGAACGGGGTCATCGTCTTTCTGTCATATTCTGCTATATAAGTCATATTCTACTAATATTATAAATGTATAAAAAAATGTGAAAGTTCGTGAGTATGGATGTTCTTGAACGCAAAAACTGCTGAACGGATTTAGATGAAACTTTCCAGTAATATAGCTTACACATCAGAATAACATATATGTTACAATTTATGTAAATATCTTGTTTAATTTGGTTATAATATCGCTGGTTTTTTCAGGCGTGGTGTGTCGAGGCAGCGGAAAGATTGGCACTAGACGTATGTGCTCAAGCCGATTTAAGAGAAGCTCTAGTAGCTGCTAGCAATGATGGTGACTTAATTTTCTTTTTTCGACATATTTGCTCTTTTTGTCCGTTTTTACGAGAAAATAGTATTTAAAGTGTGTTAAAGGTAGTTTCGAAAGTAAAGTTTTTGAGTATATTTCCGAAAAATAGCCGTTTAAAGAATATAAAAAAAAGATTGAATAAGTAAATAACGCGTGAATGTGTAAGTAAGCACGCCAGTTATTGGTTCGATTTCCACTCAGGGGAATGAAATATTTAATATTTTCATTTCCTCGCTCTGGTAAATAGATAAAGCGCGGCGTAGAGTTCCGCCACTCAACTCGCTGTCTCAAAAATTTACGTGCGTTATACAGCGCAAAGCTAAAAAAAATATTTTTAACAGCGATGAAAATCGCGGGGTGTTATAATTGTGATGGGTCTGTGTATGCATCTGTCTGTATAGATGGTGTTATAGCTCCCTAACGGATAAACTGATTGTGATTTAGTTTCTTTTTTGGAAAGATTGTACTCTTAGCCAGAATTCTAGTTAATATTTTCAGCCGTTTGTGAACATCATCAGCTCTTTTCTAATTGTTTGTTTACTTTTTTGAGCTTGGTTTGTTAGAAGTTTTATTACCAATAATTTTAACATATTTTTTTCCTTTTTCCATACAGATACTCTCCCATCAACCGCGATCGCAGCCCAGTCGGCGGCGTGGCGCGCCCGCTGCATCCGCCTGGCGGCCGACACTAAGGTGTTAGACTTCGCGCTGAACCGGGCGGTGGACACGGCGCACCGGCTGCAGTGCGCGTGCGCGCTGCACGAGTCCGCGTCCGTGGCGCTGTGCGGCGCCCTGCACGCGGCCGACCGCGCCCTCGAGGTCTACGACGTGCTCCTGGCGCTAGCGGAGACGCAGGGCGAGAGGGGGGAGCAGGTTGGTTTACAATTGAGTCTAAAATATGGTTAAGGGTAAGAGAAGGGAGTGGGGACTAGGTAGGTCGTTGTATTGGTTCGCTAAGGGAAGAGGGAGAAAGCAGGTAGATTATAAATTAGAAAAAAAATAGTAGTATGACGTGTGTTGTTGGTCAAAAGGAGAGTAGGGAGTACGTGGGCAATGGGTTAAAAAATCGATAGTTAATCTCGTTCTATTACTTTTTTGGTGAAGGGAAAGGGTCAAAATTAATAAGAAGAGGTATCAATAAACTGTAAATAAATGTTTCTAATATTAAAATAGTTAGAAAATAGCTCTAGAGGATAAGAGTAATACGAGTGTTATTAATAAATTAAAAAAAAAAAACAGAATACCGTAGCGTTTGGCGCTCCGTTCTCTCTGACTACACCCCTCTAGGGATAAAGCGTGAAGGTAGTATAGTATAAAAACAGAAGCAGTAGCTTAGAAGAGAAGGGAGGAGCAGGTAGATAGTTATGGAAATTAAAGAAAATTATGATACTAGGGAAAAGTAGAGAGGAGAGATGGGTAAAATTAAAAAAAATGTTGGCCTTAGCCAAGACAAAAAACAACAGAAGTAGTGTATAAGTTATTAAAGGAGACGAAGGTGGGAGCAGGTAAGTTAACGACATTCAAAAAAGGAAAAATAATAAATATAAAAACAATTTGGTAAAACATTTTTTAGTGTCTGAAATTATTACAAGCAAAATTAATTAAATTATATTCTTTTCTGTTTTTTTACATTACAAATAATAATAATATGCAACTGGCATCTTTATATACTGTAACGTATCTCGGTGCAGCGCGCGGCGGCGGAGGGCGTGGCGGCGCGCCTGCTGTGGCGGCTGCAGGCGGCGCCGGCGTGGGGCGCGCCGCTGCTGTCGCCGGGGCCCTGGCACGATCACCACGCGTCAGTACTTACTATACACTCATTCACATTATATACGAGGCAATCGTGTCGCAGTGGCGCAGTGTGTGACTGTAAACGCGGAGGTTGTGTGTTCGATTCTTATGAGAGGGGTCACATTGCCTCTCTCTGGTAATAAAATAAAACATTGTATAAAGTTCTACCACTCAACGCACAATGCTTCCTGAATTCGGCAGGAAACGTAGTGTCTTAATACTAAGTTCCCCCTTCTGTATGCGGGATACAGCGTAAAGCTAAAAAAAGATAATAACACAAAAATTGTAAAAACGATATATATATATATATATTTTAATTTGTATTATTGGCGCCAGTTGTGGCGCAGGGAACCAAAGTGAGACTGTAAAATCGACTGGATATGGGTTCGATTCCCAATCGAGGAAATGAAATATTTATTTACATTTATATTTTCATTTCTTCGCTCTAGTGTCGAGTTCTACCACTCAACACGCACGCACACGCACGCGTGTCTTAACACTAGGTTCCCTCTGCCTACCCTACTGTGTGCGGGATACAGCGTGTAGCAGATTTATTGTTTTATTTCATATATTTTGTATGTTTCTGGTGTACAATAAATATTATGTTACTTTACTCTTCATCTTTACAGTTCAATACCAGATGAACAAACAAACACAAACACAAGCAGCACTACGAACGCAATAGAGAAAATACAATGGGACGAAACGAGCGAGGCGCGTCTCAGAGCGCACGCGGCCAGACTCAAGAGGGAGACGGTCGCCTTGCGCGCCAGCAGACCCCCGCCCGCGCTGTACTCGCCACACGGTAAGTGAACAATTAATCGAATGAAAGAATAAGTGAACGAATGAACGAGTGATTGAATTAGTGAACAAAATAAACGAGTGAGTGATTGAACTAGGCAATGAATAAATGTATGTATTAACGATAAAAACACAATAGGACAAAACCAGCGAGGAGCATCTTAAAGGGGTTCTTAAGGTACTCACAGCCAGAATGAAGAGAAAGAAAAGAACGAAAACAACAGAACAGTCGAATGAAAAGATCTTATAGAACTTCCCTATTTGAAGTAGCTATATTGTTTCCAGACATGGACGATGAAGACACTAACTGCGTGGAGTCAGTCAGCATGGCGGAGATGGAAGCTGCTGTTATGTTGCAGGTACGTATATGGTGGTTGTCGGTTCGATACACATTCAGGGGAATAAGTTATTTTAATTTTTTCGCTCTGGTGAGATTAGAAAGCGGACCGACTTCGAGTTCCGCTTTTCACTACGTATTGTCCCGAATGCAGCCGGTGTTTGGAGAACGACGTGCCTTGACACGAGGTTCGCTCAATAATGAAAAAAATATATAATTTTGGACGACTTATTTATAAAAGTTTTCTATTTTCTTTAACTGTAAATGTTATACTTTATATATTAGATTTTTTTCTTTCGGAATTGTTTATTTTTTTCCTAAATAATGTATTTTTTTAAATTTTTTTTATATATTATATCTAATAAATGTTTTTTTTTTATTTCAGGAAATGTTAATAGCAAAAGAGAATCGTGCAACAGAAAGAGCCGCGGCCTTACTTCAAGAGGCGAGGAGACCCAACGACCATAAGGTAGTGTAATAAAACACGCTTTACGCTGTATCTCTCTTATAAGAGGGACGGGGAGGCAGAGGTAACCTAGTGTTAATGATGCTCCGTTCCCCTCGCACCGCCGAATTTAAGACATTGTGTAATGAGTAACGTCAACATGTTTTAATATTAAAGATGTCGAAAAAATATATACATATTTTTTGACACACTCGAAGGAATGGTTATAAATAAAATATTTTTATTATCTTCTTTTATTAAGTTAAGGGGCGGCGTTGAGTTCCGCCACATAACTCAACTATGTTTTGAGTTTGAAAGATAATAAAAGCAACTGAAAGCAAAACTTAATAGTATTTTATTATTATTTTGACAGAACGCAAAGATGGCTTTAATTTTTATGTGATTTATATCAATATTTAATTATTGTTTTAGCTTCACACTGCATCCCGCAAATAGTAGAGTAGGCAGAGTGAATCTGGGAACCTAGTGTTAATACTACGTTGCCCATTAAAACGCTTCTGTTCCCCATTTACCATCAAATTCTTGATACATTCCTTGTTGAGAAGAGGATTTTGGAAGTTACTCGACCGAGAAAATGAAAGTATTAAATATTTTATTTCCCTAGTGCGCCTTGCTCGGGCGGTTGAGCAAGGCGCACGCCTGTGCCCCTGATCTACGATTGTATCAAAATTTAATACAAAATAAACAACTTGTGATTCATTTCTTTACGTAGAAAAGGTTTTTTTAATTTGTTTTAAACTTTTTTAAAATATTTTTTTTCAGAGTGAATCGTCCCACCGTCGTCGTAGACACAGAGAGAGACACTGGCTAGACACACAAGCATCAGAAACTGATTTATAATATCACAATTGTAATGAAAATAAGGCCCCTTCCTGTAGTAACTTTTCATTTATTTCGGATTCTAAATATATTTTGGAATTTATTATATCATAAATGTAATAAAAAAAATGTATTTACATGGAAAAAAATTTAACCTGGCCCCTTATGACATGGGGGCCCTTTCTAAAATTGCCCTTTTAAAAATCTCTTTCTATGTTTCTATTGATTCTGTAATTTGTTTTCTTTTATATTTAAAATATATTTTAAGGAAACAGAAACAGTAAATATGAAGTAAGTCACGAAATTTACTCAGAATAAAAAAAAAAAACAAAAAATATATAATAAATAACATAATAATAAAAAATATAACTATTATTAAAATTCTGTTATATTTAATGAAATAACTATTTAATATTGCAAAAAAATATTTAAAATAAATGAAGGCGGCTTCCGAAACCTCCAAACAGGGAGGCCTTTTACATTGGATAAAGAAAAAAAAGTAAATATTGTAGGCGTATCTTACGTTTTCATTTTCATTTTATATAATGTACTGTTTTTTTGTATTGAATTTTAATAATAATTTATAGACAGTCTTTTTACTTCAATACTTACAATAAAAGTAAGATTAATATTATTTTTTTTAAACCCGCTAAATTCTATAAATTACTTTAGAAAAACTTTCTTAATTATCAAATGAAATATAAAAGCTATATTAATCAAAAATATGTCATATATTACAAACGTGGCGTTTGTATGTTGTATTTGCGATAATAGAGATAATGAGAGAGATAAAACATGTATATTAATATTTTTAGCTTCACGTAATGTCACTCACATAACAAGGTAGGCAAAGGGAACTTGGGAGTCTAATGTTAAAATAATTCTGTTCTCCACTTTCCACCGAATTCAGAGCGGCGGAATTTAACGCCGCGCTTTCCTTTGTTACTAGAGCGAGGATATGAAAATGTTATATATTCCATTCCCCTGTGAAATTGAACCAACGACCATCGCGTTTACGTTTGTATATATGTATTAACATTTAGAATTTTTTATTATTATTATTTTATTTCGTATACATATTAATATGTATTTTTTTTAATAATTTACAAAATTATAAGCAATAACTTTCAATAATTAAATAACAATCATATCACAGGTAATTTCGAATAATCACAAATTAAAAAGAATCTCTATATAATATTTTTAGCACTTATTTCGCGGATATTCTTTTTTTCTGAATATTAGATAGTTTTCCGCCACGCATAATATTTACATATTTATGCTGAAAAATCTTTACTAATATTATGAAGCTAAAGAGTTTGTTTGGCTGAATGCGCTAATCTCAGGAATTATTGGTCCGAATAGCAATTTTTTTTTGTCTTGAATAGTCCATTTATCGAATAAGACTATAATATTACATGACAAATAAAACTAATAGGCTATATTATAACATGACATCCACCATTAAGTAAAATCAACATAAAAAAATATATATTATTATGTAATAATATCGAACAAAATTGTCTTTCTTTCAAAATATATAAATAATTACATGGAATTTTGTACATGAAAGATATGTGAGAAAATCTATATTGGGGGCATTTATCAATGAATAGTACCCACAAAAAATGATTTTTTAAAATTTTGTCTGTGCGTGAATGCACGCGAAATATCTCAGAAACGGCTTAACCGATTTAAATAAAGTTTTCACAATTGTATTTTGGCATACTTCGTGTATCCTTTAGTGTCTGTTTTATTTTAATCGGTTCCTAAGTAAATATAATAATGTATTTTGAACTCAATTCAATCAATGAATAATAGTCATTTATTTTGAAATAATAATGTTATTAGAACACGAAAGTTATTCAGATTAGTAAATAAATAATTGTGCAGTTCAAGCGGGCGAAGCCGCGAGCGGATCGATAGTATATAATATGTATGTAATTTTCTGTTTTTAAGCAATTTTATTATTTATTTAAATATTTCGTATCTTACCAATATATTTATTTATTTGACGATAATACGCATGTTTTTTGTAATACAGACAAAGGAAACCTTTTAAATAAAAATATGATTTGTTTTTTATTTTGGACTTAATTATTTAAATTTATTTTTATGGCCTATATACATCACATATTAGTTTTTATTTATTATATTTAAAAAAAAACATTAAAGTACAATTTAACAAAACGCCATTTACAATGCTTTATTATTATGACTAATTTATTTTTTTAATTCCGTCGATCATAAAAAGTAATGATGATCGGCGGAATTCCATTTTTTTACTACAATTTAATGCATTTTTAACTTTTATTGGCATAATTTTAAATAAACGTATGTATGCGTTTTAAAAAGTAACTATTTTTGTACATAATATAATTAGTTAGGATCGTCGCTGCCAAGTTTAGATACTAGTCCTGGTCAAAATTAAATAGGAAAAATATGAATAACATCTCTTTAACTGACTTATTGAACATTTTTGTGAATTTATTTTTAAAAATGTGGTTTTAATATTTTTTTTATAATGCTCGATGTCGGTTTTTTTTAAATATATTTTTTAAACAATTGCTTAAATCATTCTAAGACTAAAACATCGAATCTATTAAAGAATAAATCTCGAATATAGATATATATAATAGATATATATCTAAATAATGTATTTAGATAATTTTGTTTACAATAGTAGCAATGCCGCATAACTTAAATATTTGTTGAAAAGAAAGCAGCTTTAAGCTCCTTCCCACATATTGCAGTATAGGGATGTGGGGAGCGTTAAACTGCTACTAATTAAAAACCACCATGTTTTAATGATTAAAAGTGCTATTTAACGTACATTTTATTAAAATACTAACATTCTGTATAGAAATTGTCAAAAAAATTAACTTACTCATTGGGAGGTATAAATGAGGTGCTGGTTCGCATCCTGCTTACGGTAAATTTTTCAATCGGAATTTTAGTATTTTTATAAAAAACACCAGCAAATTGAACCACAATAAAATAACACTAAACGAACATTTTTTAAATCTCTTCCTGTAACTTAATGCCGCTCTTCCTTATTCTCCTCGCCTCTACTTTTCTCTCATATAATAAATAGGAGTTGCTTTATTTGTTCGCCGACAAATCAACTGACAATATGAAAATGTTTATTAGAAATAAAAAAAATAATGTAGATGTTATATTTATAATATTTTCTTAAATATTATATTTTAGGTTATTTGTTAGTGTTCAGTCGAATTGTCAGTGAATTTGTGTGTTGTCTACATAATCGTGTGTAGAATTTACTTTGTTTTCTCTCTAAATGGCTTGAAATCTAGCTTTCCTGTGCATTTCTGATCTAATTAGATTTAAATAGTGCTATATTTGGCCGCCAGACTGCTTAAAATGTTTTAAAAGTAGTACTCATTCGTTACAAAGTACATATATCTTTGAACTTACAATCAATTGAACTAATTTTGTATGTTACTATTATACAATATATAAAATAAATGTATATTATTTATTATGTACAAATAAGTAGTTAGAGGCCAATCATGGCACAGTCACTAGCCGCTACAATAAGGCGGAAAGTGCGCAACGGAAGTGTCTCAATGGGAACGGAACAATGTGCGGGATACAGCGTGAAGCTAAAAAAGTTGACAACCACACACTTTAAATGAGTTGAAATAAAAGTTATGTAGTATTAGCAAACTAGTGTAAAAGAGGGTAGATGTAAGTGAAAAAGACTATAAAAGCAGTGGAATTGTACCAATCGGAAGACATCACACCAAGATTATTACACATTTTAAATGAAACTAATTTAACCGGATTAATCGAGAAAATCAAAGAACTTATTACAAGATGGATCTTCTTCAGAGGCTTTAAACAAATTCCTCCGAATGGTATCCGGATACCCATGACACTTACACAACGTGAACCTACACAAAGATTTCGAATTAGAATCTCTAAAGGAATTCTGCAAACGCGTAAACAAGCGCTACCACGAGCGTGCAGATTCCCACTCCAACCCACTCATTGTCACAGCGTGTAAGTACGCTCCTCACTCACACCCGCTTCTTCGACGCCCTCGCAGCGTCCTCCTAGATCCCGACGATCCAATTACAGTCGCAAACGTCCAGTATATAGTCAGAATTCATTCCTCAGTCTCACGACACTCCGCCGCCGTAAGAGGCGACGAGGCATGTTCTATCTTACGGCACGTCCGAGCCTCGGCGCGACGGAGCTCAACGGTCAAAATCCAATAAGGTTAGCTTACGCAGGGCATTCCTTTGCGATTGCCAACCCTTCACGTGCGTCCATCAAAGCTCGTACTTTTTCTTCAGGGGCGAGCTACACTCACTCCTCCACGCCCGGTGTCAAGACTAGTCCAGATCAACAGCAATATAGCCAAGTCGAATAAAAAAAAAAGCCAATCAGAGGGAGGGAGCTTGTAGGCAACGGCAATTATTGGAAGGCAACTCGTGTGAAGTATTGTTATTAGGTGATTTATATCACTTATTGCAAATATGTAGAATCTCTTTCCTTTGCTAGCGCTATTTAAAAATGTAAATTCTGAAGTTGTGTACAGTATTTTTAATGTCCCGAATTTTATGTGCATTTTACTTTAATTTTTAATTATTATAATTGTATTTTTATAAGTATTCATTCTGTGCTAAATATACTTTTCTGTATGTAATTCTTAAGAGTGCCAATTAAGGATAATCTTTTTGTTAATCTAAATATGTAAGTTTTAGATTGTAGCGTTACTTTTAACGTTTTACAAAATTTTCATTTATTTTTTTAAGCTTCACACTGTATCTCGTATATAGCAGGATAGTCAGAGGAAACCTAGTGTTAAGACACTCCCTTCTTTTCACTTACTTAAGAATTAAATAGAAAGATAGTCTCGCGGCCAAATGTAACATAATGTAATAATTAATGATCGTTATAGAAAAGTGTCATACATTTATAACTTAAGTTTAACATTAGTTTTTATGTACATATCGTGAAAAAGGATTTTTTTTGTATTTATGACTATTATCACTAATTTGCATTTTAAAGTATAATTTAATTTATTCGACAGAAAAACATAATAATTTCGCAATCAAGAAATTTATTATAAATGGCGGAATTTTGGTCTGATAGAATATTATTTGGTTTTTGGTGTGTTTCAGTTAAGTTATAAATGTATGAGATAATTAATATTAATGAATGAATGTATAAAGTGTATGTATGTAAAGCGACTGCGGCAGTATGGTGCTAGCGTACTAAATAAAGTATATTGAATAAAATGTTACAAAATATTTTATATTGTTTTATTTTTATTGTTTTTATATATTTTTGTGTATAAACAATGGCAGAGAGACCAGATACTCTTTAGTGTTTATACTCTCCGTTCCTTACAGTTCAATCATTAAAGATATGTAAATATTTAGTTTATTTTTATAGCTTCACGCTGTATCCCCCATTAAGCGAGGTAAAATGAACCTTGGAAATTAATGTTAAGAGACTTCCTTTCCTTACTCCCCTCTGAATTTATAAGGCATTGCGTGTAGAGTGGCGGAACTCAACGCTGCGCTTTGCCTTGTTACTAGAGCGAGGAAATGACAATATTAAATATATCATTCCCCGAGTGGCATTATCAAATATAACCTTCACTGTCCGAGTTCCCCTGCCGATACCAAATTCTCCTACGTCTGCGAGCTAACTGTTGAAATGCTATATTTTAGTATGCAAACGGGAAATTAAAATAATATAGCCATTCCCCCAAGCGGCAGTTGTCCTTCGAAGAACATTATATAAATGAACTGACGGTAGTTTTAGACAGATTTTTTTTGGGAATTTCATAATAATAGAAAAAGTAATTTCCCGCGAGGAGCAGCTTTAAGTAAGCCTCTCAACACGCAATGCCTCAGGAATTCGATGAAAAGTGGTAAATAAAAAAAAATTAAATCTGTTTCACGCTATATCCCGCACACAGCAGGGTAAGCAGAGGGAACTTAGTTTTAAGACACTCCGTTCCCTACTTTTCGCCGACTTCTGGAGGCATTGCGTGTTGAGTGGCGGAACTCAACGCCGCGCTTTGCCTCGACACCAGAGCTAAATGAAAATATAGATTATTAGATTTATTAGTAAATAAATATTTCATTTCTTCATTCTTAGAGTTGGGATCGAACCCAGTCGATCTTACAATCTACTGGCCTCTGACCGGGCTGAAAGTGGTGAACGGAGTCTCTTAACACTAGTTACCCACCGTCTATCTACCCTGCTATATATAGGATACAGCGTGCCCCTTAAAAAACAAAGCCACACTTTACTTAATTAACAATCAGAGGGAAGTTATGAAAATAATTCATTCCCGCTAGTGGAGATCGAACCTACATCTAGCGCCTTGTAGACAGATGCTCACGGACAACTGCTAACAGAGTTATTAGAAAAAAATATAAAATTAGTTAGTTCTGGCTGCAAGGTAAAAACACAGCGTTGAGTTCCGCCACTCAAAAATTAGGCGGAATGTGGGGGAGGGGGGGGGGGGTCGGAAGTGTTTAACACTATGTTCCTACCCTGCTATGTGCAGGATATAGTGTGAAGCTAAAAATTTAAATATTTTTTTGTTTAATCGTCCCATGAATATTGTAAATTGTCGCAAAACTTGTAATGTGTAAATTAGAGTAAATGCATTTTAGTTGCAAAAAAAATATTCTTAAAGTTTTTGATAAGCCCTTCATACATGTACCTATATGTTACTGCAATAACATTCATGTAACCTCTATCGTCAATAAAATAAAACATATCATCTATAGCCAATTACTAATCAATAAAACAATCTAAGATTGACTTTGGAGATAGGTTACTATCTCCAAAGTCAATCTTAGATTGTTTCATATATCTATCCAATCTCTAGATTGGATACAGATATCATACAGTGGCGTAGCGAGCTTAACTCGCGCCCGGGGCAAAACATTTTTTTAGCGCCCTCAGGTGAAAATCTTATAAGTTCATTTCTAAAATATATTCACAAATTAATAATTAGAGGAAATATTTATTTAAATTTATATTTCCATTTCTTTGATCTAAACTAAACTACGGACGAAAATAAACTACGGACCATGCAATATAGGGTACAAATAGTTGTTAATAACCACTTCTAACGACTGTTTCAGTGTATCTTTTATTATACTGCATATTAAAAAAATTCGGTTTCGATTTTAGCCGAAGGTTCGGTTTTGGTTTGGATTTCAGCTAAAAACCTATTTTAATTTGGAGGACATATATTCATCTCAAATAGGAAAAAAAATGGTTTATTTACTGTAAATGAGATAATTTTTGGAGTTTCTGTGGCATGTCTAATATGATTTCCTAGTAGCGGATCGAACTGAGCTACAAGTCTGGGCAAAGATAGTAGAATTCCTACGTTTTGTACCATCTTGAAGTACGTAGTTTTAAGTAAGTAGTTTTTCAATATGGCCACGCAGAGGAAGATTTTGCATTATTAAACACCTCATGCAAGCTAATATTCTTTCCAATATATTTCGCCATCGTTCTTTTTCATACTGAATGTGCGCTTCTAATAATACATCAATTCCCGATTTACTTGTTAATCTGCGTTCTGTATCTTTCCAAGCTGTAAGTAATTTTCGGTGTTTTGGACTTCTTTCATGGCTAATCAATTTATCTTTTTCCTTCCATTTATTAAAACCAGCAAATGTTACGAATGCCGAACGAGATGATTGTGTAGTGGAATTTGGTGTACTAAATAGTAAGCAACAAAAGCAATACGCGGCATTGTTTTTTGGTGAATATAATAACCAAGATCGGTTAACTTCAGTTCCTTCCTTTTCTTTACCGACCCGTCGAGAAGACCAAGATCTTGGCATTAGACGGTTAGTTGATGTTATTGCTGTATTTAACCTGGCTCTGTTTTGAAATGTGCTACATTCACGAATGAGGCCGGTCGTGGCGCAGCGGCACGAGGTGTGACTGTAAAACCGACTGGTTGTGGGTTCGATCCCCACTCGAGGAGATGAAATATTTACTTAAAATTTATATTTCCATTTCTTCGCTCTGGTGTCGAGGTTAAGCGCGGCGTTGAGTTCTGCCTCTCAACACGCAATGCCTCCAGAATTCGGCAGAAAGTGGGGAACGGGAGTGTCTTAACACTAGGTTCCCTCTACCTACCCTGCTGTGCGCGGGATACAGCGTGAAGCTGATTTATTTGATTTATTTTTACATTCACGAATAATCATTTCTCTTCGAAATTGCTCTGATATTATAGGAAGATTGTTGCAAAATTTTAAATAAGCCACATCCTTAAACTTCTGAACGTCCGAAATTACAACAAGTCTTTCTGATGTATTTTCTTGGCTTTTCGTCAGATGTGAACACAGATTTAGCATTTGTAATGTACTTGGACCACCTTCTTCAGTCTTGTATTTGTTGTGTTGTGTCAATACATAAAAGTTTAGCAGCACTAGGTGTGCAACCTGAATCTGGATCTAACTCTAAATCTGATTTTACATTTTCATCCTTGATGTCCTCTGGATTTCCTTTTTACATTTAGAAGTTTTTTTTAGTTTACATGTAGAAGAAGTACAAAATGTTAATATTTTTCAATAATAATGTTTTTTTTTATTGATTTAATGTACTTTACATTAAATCAATAAATAAAATGTTACGCACGCTACCATGCATTTGACAATATTTATACTTTCGTAGAGTACCTAGTCAATTGGTACTCCAGAAACATATAAAATCTTTAATTTTCGTGATTTTTACGTTCGTTTCGTAGTTTTGTGGACTATTTGGCACCCCTATGTGAGTAGCGCCCGGGGCATGATGCCCCCCCCTTGTCCCCCCTCCCACTACGCCACTGATATCATATCATCAATAAAATAAAACAACAAATGTGAATAAATATTTTATTAGTACATAACGTTTGAACAACTCCTCCGCTCTGACGTTATCGACCGGTCACAACCACAACAACTATTGACCAAAACAAGAAAGAAAAAATCCGTTTAAATATTGCTCTTTGTATAAATTTCAATAAAATTTATAAATAAAAAATAAAACATACTTTATCTGTACTCAAAAACAAAAAAGTCAGTATTTTCCATTAAATTTGAGAAAAAAAGCAATGAAACAAGAAAATATTATTATTTCTATATGAAGGTAATTATTAAAATATTAATTATCTTGTAAGTTAACTATTACATATTGCCGTCTCACTCACTCTTCAACGGTTAGAGTGAGAGAGCACGATATAACTATTGAATAACGACTGTAGGTATAAAAATGTTTATTATTAATAATAAAAAAACAATATTAGTAGTAGAAACAAAATATATACACTTTTTTAATGTTTTCAAAAGAGACATGATTCACAAAAGATTGGGGAACGGAGTGTCTCAACACTAGGTTCCCTCTGCCTACTATGCTATATGCGAGATCAGCGTAAAACCAAAAAAAAAGGAAAGAAACAACAGTAAATTTTCACGCCCACAATCGTTAATAAAAGTGACAGATTAAAAACGAAATGGCAGTATTTATGTATTTAGTTGTTATTCAAAACAAATATCTTACATAATTATTAAGCGTCAAAATATCCACTGCACCACCGTCTGATGAAACCTTTTTTACCTTTCCTCTTAAAGATACGAAAAAAATAAAATAAACATTCTGAAGAGAAATATGTTTTTAAGATGTTTAAGCATATCTGACAACAGACTTTCTTATATTAATTTATTGATTGATTGACAAATAAGCTACACTACGGTCTCGGAGTCGTGGCCCCCCTGAAGTGTGCTGTAGATGGCTGGGCAGATTTGATTTTATGATTTTATCTTACTTTTTATTATATTCCTCCCGAGTGAGAGTAAACAATATGTAAGTTCAGTAAATCTAACTTTTGGGCGGCCACGACTCGTCGACCGTACTGTACCGAGCCTACTGTAATGGGTATGCTGTACGGTCAAACCGTATAAGTTACAGAACTGTCAGCATTTGAATCCACAATCCGCAAGTTGTTCATTATATACATACAATATATCGTAAATATATAATGCTATCACTTTCTTATAAGAATTGATAGAAAAGAAAGCCATAGTTTGTATTGTATTATCCACTCATATTGTTAATGTGTAAGTTTGTGACGAGTAAGGTGTGTTCTACTTTCACGCAAAAACTACTGAACTGATTTAGATGAAACTTTACAGCTAATATAGCGTGTAGGTCAGAATAACACATAGGCTACAATTTATGTAAACATTTTGTATAATTTGACTATTATATATCAATAAGTTAAAGCGGGCGAAGCCGTATGCGAGTCGCTAGTATGATGCCATTCTTTTCTAAAAAAAATAGAAAGTGATGTCATTATTTTATATAACGAATGAAAAATATTAATTTATATTTCTTTAGTAATTTATCAGACGGCGGTAGAATGGTAATTATTATATTAATATTTATTCACTATCAAAAGTTTCGTCTGTTTGTAAATATTTTATGTATGAAGTTTATTTTTTTTATATTAATAATTATCTAGGAAACCAAGATTTAAAAAAAAAACATATTATACGGATAAATAATTATATTTATAATTTGTAAATCCATCTCTACATGACTAACATTCTTTTGTTTCTAATTAAACCTAAAAAGTTAATAGAGGAAAAATATTTTATACTTGAATTTTGTATAAGTATAGAGAGTGATTCATTCAAAATAAAATTCAAAATTCAAAAATTAAAAAAAAAACATCTACAAACAGACAAACCATCAATAATATTACAATTACATCGCGAATTAACCCTTAATTATTATTTTATTTTGTGCTCGATTTCAGAAATCAAATATAATATTAATAATTATTTAAAACAAAATATTTCATCTGTGACTTAAAATTATATTTACAATAATAATAAAATAGTAAAAACCATGAGCTTCCAATTTTTACATAAAAAACTTCTTTTTCAAGCAGATTTGTTTCAAAATTTCAAGGTTCAAATCCCTTAAATGATTAACAAGACTCCATAAGAAATACTTCATTATTATTTTCTTTTATTAATGATAATTTCATTAGAACACGAGCAGTCAGTTTAAATTCATTATAAAAAGTATCTTTTTTTAATATAACATGTGTTAGTAATATCTACATAATGACATTTTGTTATAGAGGCTGCTTGATTAAAGTTAAATTATATGAGAAATGTATATATTTTTCTTTCTGATTAGTCAAATCTTCGATATTCTTTATACTTCAATATAAATTAAACAAAAGCAAGCAGCCTGTATAATAAGAAAAAAATACTATCACAATAGGAAAAAATCAGTCGTTCACAAAAAAAACAATACATGTCAACAATATATTCTATTTCGCTTTTTCATCAGAAGACGTTAAGAAAAACAAAAGTTTATTTAAAAAAACAATTTGGAAAATGATAAACAAAATTAATAATTCAAAATAAATTCATTACTTTTTACTTTATATATGCACGGTAAATAATTATATATGTAGATTTAAAAAAATCAGATATCAACCAAAAAAAAAGAAAAACCAAAAAAACACAAACGCTTACGTTTCCGCCATCATACACTAACATACATACATACATACACTATATTTACATTATATATATATACATTGCGTAATTGGTCGCCTCTAAAAACTAATTTTATTTATATATTATATTAAATAATATAATTTATTATAGCTTTTGTTATATTTATATATAAATTTAAATAAAATGGCAGTTTTGATTTTATTCTCTATAGTATAAAAAATGAGACAGCGTGTGACTTAAAATTCACACCTTATATATTTTTAATATCTATATAACAGCTTCACGCTGTATCCCGCATATAGCGGGGAAGGCAGAGGGAACCCACTCAAGTCAAGACACTCTGTTCCATACGCACCGCACAATTTTCAAGACATTGTGTGTTGAATGGCGGAGTTCAACGTCGTGTTTTGTTTTCTTACTAGATATATTATTCTTTAACGGAGTAGAAATATAAACCACAACCATCGTGTGCCATTGTGCCATGACAGCCCCATATTTGTTTAAAAATAATTAAATATGTGGCTGTCGTGTATTTGTAGAGTATGTGAACGCTGTAAACGCATCGGTTGTGGGTTCGATGCACAGGAAAAATTAAATATTTTAATTTCTACATTCTGGTGTCGAATCAAAGCGAGACGTAAGTTTTGCCACTCAACACGCAATGCTTCCAGAATTCGGCGGAAAGTTTTTTTTTTATTTTTTAAAACTTGTTTTTAAAGATCAATACTGACATATTTTTTTAATTTTATTATTACACACGCTTCTGCTCCTAAGCCACGACTCACCTCTATGTGTTCCAATTATTCCTGGCAAAATGAACCCGCGGTGTTTAGTTCCACAACTCTAAACGCATTATCTCAAGTGTATATAACATATAACAAAAGCTACGATAAACAAATACAGTCTGTTAATAACTATTACTAATTCAAAAAACATTCTCAACTACACTTTTATATTAAATTGTTTTTTTTTAATTCAGTCAATTTATTTTGGCAATGATCTAAAATATACAGACAAAAATAAAGAATAGAATAAAAATACAATTTACAATTGTATATAAAAGTGCAGTTTTTTTAAATACAACTTCTATACATAGAATAACAATATTTACAAAATATTATTATTTAATATTAATAATAATAATCAATTATTAATAATTAAAACGAGTGCACCGTGCGTTCTCTTTCTAACGTATGCAGTTAGGGTGTGACAGATATATAGGAAATATAAGAAAAATAAAATATAAAAAAATGCATGTATATAGTCGTTCATCCATTATTTTCATGTCGTAATATTAGGATTTAAGAAAAAAATTAAAATGAATAATAGACCTAAACTGATCTAATATTGAGTACTTTAAAACCAAATAAATTTATAGAAGAAAGAAATTTGTTCAAAGATTTAAAAATAATTATTTAAAAAAAACATTAATAAAATATCGTTTTTTTTATTTTTATAACATAAAATCTTCATTCATGTCATACTATATATTTATTTATTATATTATTAAAATATAATTTTTACCTGTGAGTTTGCTCGCATGGTCAAATAGAGATAAAATAAACATTTGTATATTATGTAGCCAAACAATCAACTTGATGTAATATAGCCTTCTTCGATAAATGTACTGTCCAAAATAAAAAAATAAAATCGAACCAGTGGTTAGTAAGATTAGTGTGTTTAACCAAACAAGTTCCTCCAACCTTCAGCGGTATAATATTAAGTATAGAAATATAAATAAAACTATATCACATTCATCCATCCATCCATATTAAAGTAATTGAATAATAATAATATGTTTTCGCTCTTAAAGACATTAGAAAGAGACAGCAATACAACAGACTATACAGAGTGTTGTTTAATAACAAAAATAATAATAATATATTATTATTTTGCACTAAAAATCTAAATTCTTGTGTGTGTGTATGTGTTTGTGTGTTTGCACAGCTCGTTTTGTGTGTTTTGAGATCATGAGGGAGGCGAGGGGGACAGCTCAGGCGCGTCTGTCCGCGTCGCTGCGCTCCAACTGAAAAGTAAAAGTACATTTATGTTTATATATAAAGATTTATTTGTAAATATGATATAAAATTTTATTCACGCTGTATTCTTCATATGACAGAGTGTACCTAGTGTTAATGCACTCCGTTAACCATGAAGTGTATATACGCATATATGCGAGATACAAAGTGAAGCTAAATATAATAAATACGCACCTGTCACGCATACGCGTGCGCATGAGGACTGGGGCCACGACTGCGAGACGAACGACTGTTGAAAAACAGACAGACAAGCACTCATTATGTATAATAAAAAAGTAGTAATAGATTAAAAAAGTTATTCAATAATTTTCTTTAAAAGGCTGCCTCTTCTTGAAGCCAGCTAAAATACCAAAAATCGATTAACATACATACGTACATAAAAGTCAAACTGAAACTTACTTTTTTTAAAGCACTTAAAAATTAAAAAAAAAAACTACATACAAACAGGCGAACAACAAAGAGATCCTATAAGTGTTCCGGTATTTCTTTTACAATACGCTCATAACAAAAGAACAAAAACCAAAGTCACCAAATCTCTATCAGTGCACAACACATATGGACTGCGTCTGGGACTTGGACGTCTTTCTACTATCTTCAACATCCTCTCGACCCCAAACAAACCCCAAACCTTTAACAAAGACTTCAACACCTCAAAAATTCAAACCTAACACTTCCAACAATTTCGATCACAACATCTCAACACCCCCACACAATCAAGAATCGTTTGAAAACAAAAATAAAAAAAAAACAACCAAACTCACCTTAAGTCCCTATTCGCGTATAACGCATACAATGGATACGGACTGCGTCTGGGACTGGGACTGCGGCTACCCCCAACAACGCCGGGACCACCAACACCTCCAACACCTCCAACAACTCCCAATCCCCCGGAACCGCTTGGAATCGAACCTGTGGCCACGTTGGAGGTAGACGATGAACTTCCGCTTGCGTTGCTTGCTGTTGATACTGTTGAAATAAAATGTGGGATTATGTTTATGTCTGGCTGCTTTTTTTGAATTTACATCTTATAATAAACATTTAAAAGGACACAGAATTTCAAGTCTATGAATACAACTTACTAAATAAATATTATAAATGAGTGAAAAAATGAGTTATAAATTAATAAATAAATAAATACTACTCACACTGCACATGCGGCCGTGGGTTAGTGTGGGAGTGGGCGTGGGAGTTGGGAGTGTCTCTTCTCCTCGAACTGGACGCGGAGAGAGAGGAGGGACTCGGCGTCGCTCTGTTACGTATCGCCGCAAAATCTGTGATAAAAAAGCAACAACAGTAAGAAATCTATAATAATATAATAAAGATGAATAGTTTGTAATGACAACCGCTCAACATGCCTCGACAACTCGGCAGAAAGTGGAAAACAGAAGTGTCTTAACGGGAACGGATTTTCTTAAAACTAGGTTTCCAGGTTTCCTCTGTCTACCCTGTTATGTGCGGGATACAGCGTGAAGCTAAAAAAAAACTAACCAGGTGGCGGCAGTAGGTCCGCAATGTGTGGAGCCCGCCTCGCCACTTGTAGGGAAGAATATGCTGAAAGTACAAAAGAACTCAATAAAATATATGGACGAGGATTTTTTTTAGGACTAATAATGAGTAAATAAATTATAGAATATTTTTTTCAGAATAAATAATTGATTATATAAATAAATATTTTTTTTATTCTTTTTAACCGACGTACAAAAAGCAACGGATAATATTCGCTGGTTGTGGGTTCGATCCCCACTCGAGATGAAATATTTACTTAAATTTATATTTCCATTTCTTCGCTCTGGTGTCGAGATTAAGCGCGGCGTTAAATTCTGCCACTCAACACGCAATGCCTCCAGAATTCGGCAGAAAGTGGGGAACGGAGTGTCTTAACACTAGGTTCCCTCTGCCTACCCTGCTGTATGCGGGATACAGCGTGAAGCTAATAAAAAAATAATAAAAAAAAAATATCTATTTAACCTTTCGTAAATATGATTGCTTTTTTTAATTTTTATTCCTGCAAAATGTAGTATGTATGTATTTAAAATTATAAAACATACAGATAATTAACAAAAAATGAACTCACCTCTTATAACAGAAAGCTCTATGGCAGCTCTAAGCTCGTCATCATCGCGTCGCGGACACGATATACCCTGTAACCAAAGATATAAGTGTTATAAAAAAAATTCTATACATGCTGTATCCTATCCCATCCCATTCCCAGAGGGAACCTAGTGTTATGTCACTACGTTTTTCATTTGTTTATTTTACTTTTTATCTACCCTGTCTCTGTCTACCCTGCTATATGCGGGATAAAGCGTGAAGCTACTTATATTTTTTTTATAAAATAAACAACAATACCTGTGAATGTTCCCTGTGTTGCCTTGCGGCTCGCTGAGCTCGAGATCCTATAAAAAAGATAAATATTAATTATGTAATAAAAAAAATGTGTCACCAGATGTCGATGTGTTATCAGATGTCAATGCTTGGATAACTTTATCCAAAATAATTATGGATAGAAAAAATATTTTAAGAAAATACATATCCACAACCCTCAAAAGTAAACTAAATATAATAAAAAAGTAAACTTATTCTAATAATCTAAGGTAATTAGCATTCACGTCAATATAAATAATAAGTAAAATGTCTTTATAAAAAAAAAGAAAATAATAAGCAAAAAAATAATATACTGCTTGTCTGTGAACTCGATAATTTTACGTCATAAGAAAACATTAATTAAAAAATTGCATACTTATATAAAGTGAATTGAATTTTGTTTTGTATAATACAAAGAAGTAGTGTATTGAAAATGACAATATATTCAAATCGAAATTTGGAAAAATAAAACAAAAAAGTTACAAAATAAAGCACAAAAAAAGAAAAAAGAAGAAAAAGAGTATCTAACTATAACTCACCAGGCCTAGGTGTGTGCGTGGCGCCGTCACCCAAGTCCAGCTGTAGCACACCACCCATCTCTGTGCATACAAACAAAATGTACATTACAAGCCATATGTGTGTGTAATAGTAAAAAAATATTTAAAATCACTCACCAGAATGCACAGAATGCATTACATGTGGATGTTGCAGTCCGACCCCATGGTGGGCCGCGTGCCCATGCCCATGAGACCCACTCCCATGGGAGTGGGTATGGGTGTGAGTGTGGGCGAGGGGGTGTGGGTAATCTCTTGCTGTTAATAGATGAGTGTTCGCATTGGGCGCCATTGCCACGTCTGGTACTGCGGCTGAGAGACGAGCTCTGTTGTAGGTGCCATTTCTGTATATGAAATTAAATATAGTTTACAAGGGTTACTTTTAAACTTTTATATAACAGATGTTTATAAGAAATATTATTAGTTATCGTAATGATTGGATTTTGTAACAATAATTTTATTTCTATGTATATAATTTTTTTAGAGGCCAGTCGAGGCTACGACCGCTAAAATATATTGTTATATAGACAAATAATGTAAAATCTCCATATAAATTGTAGAATATGTATTATTTTGATTATACATCAAGCTATATTATTGTAAGATTAATCTAAATCAATTCAGTTGTTTTCGCGTGAAAGTACAATATTAATTGGAACAAATATCCATCTTTACAAGTTTTCACACTTATAATATTAGTACTTACCTAGAAGAATGTCCATCTAGAGGACGAGTGGGCAGTTCTCTACGACACGCTCCTGACCGCGATTCTGTAAATATAAACATATATAACTGTCTATAAATATAGTTTTTTTTTTATTAGCTTCATACTGTATCCCACTTGGGCAACCACTTTTCGAAACACTGTATTGAGTGACAGAACTCTATCCCGTGATTTGTTTTTATCAGAGTTTTACTTTTTTACATAACACATAATTTTAATTATTTATATATAAATGTTATTTAGATACCGTAGTCGCGCAGTGGAAGAAGCGTGTTAATTATTATTTATTAATATTTTAATTTCTCGGCTTCTAATGTCTCGAAAATTCGGCAGAAAGTGGGACACGGAGTGTAGCTTAGCGCTAGATTTCCTCTGCTTACTCTGTTATATGCGAGATACGGCGTGATGCTGTAAAATGGCATACACTAGAAGTAAAATAAATTTTAAATATGACTAAATTAATATTTTAGAAAACATACGAATTATGATGTCAATACATCTACTTTACTTCTAGCATTTTTTTATAAACGTAAGTATAAAGTGACATGTAAAACAACTAATAACTTTTCAAAAATAATAAATTTGTTCTACGTCAGTTACCTAGTGAAGCGTGCGCGGAGACATGAGACACTCCGCCGGATGCGCCGCGTATTGACCCCGAGCCTGAGCCCGATCTATATGGAGGAATTTATATATGTAAATTTATATGTGTTTGTAATTTATACAAAAAAATGTTAATAAAGCGGGTAAATGAAAATGCTCGGGTAAGTGACATAAGTATCAAAAATTCAAAATTATGATTAAAAGTTCTTTAGTTAAACATACATACTTATTACTCTAAATCTTTCTACCAGTGAGAATTGAACTCAATAACCATTTATATATCAGTCCGTCTTTCCGCGTGTCCGAGCTGAGCTCCGGAACAGCTGCATCAATTTTTATGAGACTCTCTGAGAGATAGATTCGTGGAATATATAGCCTACTTTTCATACGGGAATTGACGCGGGAAAAATGCGTTTGTCATACACGCGTACATACCGCGAACTTAAATATATAGATGTAAAATAACAAAACATTTTTATAATATGACATTTTTTCGAACAAAATAAAATTAAATCCCAAAAGATTTTAATTACGAATTATTTTTCTTAAATACAATATAATACAAGCGGGCCTCTAGTAGTAAATATAGTACCTGCAGCAGTCATCATCGAGGTCGCTTCTTGACGCTGACGTGTTACCACGCTCCCATTCCTCTGCGCCTTCCCTGAGAAGATATTATAAAAAATATATAGGACATTGAGGCCGTCGTGTCGCAATGGCACAGCGTGTGACTTTAAGCGCGTTCATTTACTCGTTTTGGTAGCAAGATAAAGCGCGGCGGTTAGTTCCGCCACTCAACACGCAAATTTCGGCGGTGCGTGGGGAACGAACTGTCTTAGCACTAGATCTTCTTACGTTTCTATATTCGACTTGGAACAACTTGAAACTAAAAACTAACAATAATGTTAAAAAGGCGAAGCCGTAGTCGTTAGTTAGTATTTTTCACCTATGTTGCCCGCCATGATGATTTTCGTGTGCATCGTGGGTATCCACTATGTCTGTGTCGTTCAGTAGCAGTTCCGCGCACGCATCTGGTAGGGACATTTCTCTGACGGCACGGAGCGCTATCTGTAGGGGAAAAAATAAATTAAAACTATTGTTATGTTATAGCTGTAGTCATTTGATACTTTTGACCAGTCGTGGCTCAGTAGCACAGTGTACACGTAACGGTACAACGTAACAGTTAGACATGGCTGTAAGTGCAACGGTTGTGGGATCGATTCCCACGAGGGTAATGAAATATTTTATAACAAAATTTTTTCGCTTTCCTAACAAGGCAAAGCGCAGCATTGAGTTCTGCCATTCAATACGCACTGCCTCCATAATTTAGCGGATCGTCTTAATGGGAAATGGAGTGTCTTAACATTAGGTTTCCATATTCCCTCTGGCTACCCTGCTGTGTAGAAAAAAAATTATATAAAGCCACTTTCAATATATATAATTCAATAGAAAAAGAATGATCGAAATTAAAAAGCTAAACAAAAATATAGTTTCTAAAAAAATTAAAAAAGAATTACACAGTCAATAATGATGAATGTTAATAAGTATGAAATAATGCTTTGAACTTTGTTACAGTAAAGTTCTTATGTATATAAATACGCTAGTTTATGTTTCATTAAAAACAACCAAGTAGTTATAATTTTAAGGGCATTGGAAGTTTGCAAAAATTTCGAGTTCCGCTCACAGTTGCGCGGCGGGTGTGTGACGTCACTTTCCTACGCTCGGTAGTTGCTCGCTGATTCGAAAAAGGGCAATCGGATAACATATCCATAATACATGAATTTATAGTTTCTGATTATTTATTAAATAACAGTGATTATTAGAGTTCGTCGTCGCGAAAATGCGAGGAGTAAAAATACAAAGATAAGTTTTGTTGTCTACCTAACCTACCTTGTAATATTACTAATACTATGTCAATTTCAGCTCTAGATAACAAGTATCCCTCCACGCACCTGCCTCCGGACGGGGCGCACGTCGGCGGCGTGCAGCGCCAGCGCGCGCTGCGCGGCGGGCGCGGCGCGCAGCTCGGCGGCGCGGGCCCGCAGCGCGCGCAGCAGGCGCGGCGGCACGCAGGCGTTGCCCCACGCGGTGGCCGCCGCCGCCGCCGCCGCCACCATGTACAGCGTGTCGGGGATGCCGCCCGTGCCGCCGGCGCCGGCGGGCGGCGCGCGGCGCGGCGCGGCGGGCGCCTGGTCCTGCAGCAGCGCGCGCAGCTCGTCCAGGTAGGGCAGGAAGCAGCGCGCGGGGCGGCAGCCGGCGCGGCCCAGCCAGGCGTCGGGCGCGGGCGGCGGGGCGGCGGGCGCGGGCAGCAGCGCGCGGCGGGCGGCGAGCGCGCGCGCGTCGCAGTCGGCGGGCAGGTGCTCGAGGCGCAGCAGCGGCAGCAGGTCGGCCAGCGCGTCGCGCAGCGCGGCGTCGGGTGCGGCGCGGCGGCGCGCGCGGGCGGCGCGGCGCGCGTGCGTCGTGTGCCACAGGAGGTTCGGCTCTGCGGGGGGACATTGCCACTAAATATACTTTTTATTCATTAATCTCGTGATTACCTGGAATATTCATTTAAATACATTTGTGCAAGCATCTTATCAACCAAAAAGTGATCTAGAAAATAGATGAATCGTTATTTATACGTATAACATTATCATTTCACTTCACCAACTAAATTAAACATTTAAAAAATATATACATATTAAGATTTTATATATACTAGAATAACAAAAAATTAAACCATCGTTGTGCAAACGCAAAAATATGCAACTATAGTACTGTTCAGGATTCAATACCCACTCGGCGAGTAAAGTATTCAATATTATCATATCCTCGCTCGAGTAACGAGGCAAAGAGCGGCGTTATTTCCACCACTCAACATGCAATGCCTCCAACAAAACTGTGTGTACGTTGCTTTATGCGGGATACAATGTGAAGCTATAAACAATATTCTATCACATTAATCCTCTCTATATAACCCACTGTAACTGTAGTCAGAGCTACCTCCCGCATTTATAACGTGTCATGACACATGTGTCATACTCTATACCTAGTTATTTATATTTGACAACTAAGTCGCAAGTTAAAAGCAGTACCATACCTGGTGCAATAGCTGGTGAGGAAGAAGCAGGTGTGGGTTGTACAGCCCGTTCAGCCCATCGAAGTAAGGCACGGAGGGCTTGAGCCTCACTGGCCTAAAAAATAACAAATATAATAAATAATAAATTTTAATCATGTTATTTTTTTACACTTCTCTACATCACCTCTCCTCCCTTCACCCTATCTCCATGTACCCATCTCTATATCTCCCCTCTTCCTCTTGCCTATCTCCCTCTTTCTCCTTTTCTTATCCCCTTCCCTACCACCTCTTTTTCTCTACTATCTCTCTCCCCTCTTACTCCCCCTCACCTGTAAAAAAGGCGAAGCGAGCGCGGAGGCTAAAGACGCCCGCGGCAACCTCGCCGCTGAGGGTGACGCCATCACTGTGGGGAACTCATCGCGAAGGTATCTCATCGCTTGCCTGAATACATAAGAAAAAAAATTAAATAAGAGTAAAAATAAAATTTTAAAATTACACAACTACTCTAAAAATATTTGAGGAGAGATTTGAACCCCCGTATTTTTATCACCGTACAAGCGCATTAACCACTAAGCCATACAGTCTTATCGAGCTAAGTTTAAAACGCTTGTTATTTTATATTTTTTTTAAACTAAAATTCAATTTCAAAAATATGTTAAATCAACAATGTAATACTCGTATTACATGTTTTTCTATATGTAAAAAAATCTAATCAACTTCACGCTGTACGCATACATAAGTGTAGGCAAAGGGAACCTAGTGTTGAGACACTACGTTCCTCACTTTCCTTTTTTTTTTTCAAACAGCAATTTAATCAATCATTAACAATATGTGTTTATATTTTCGTAAATATTCTTTCTCAAAAATATCACAAAAAATCACATCTTTTAAAAAAAATAATTGTATTTCATTTACTGACTGAGTGGTGTACCTTATGAGTAATTTAATTATGAGGCTACAATGTTTTACCACTCGCGGGAATTCTTTTGTAATAATAAAAACTAAAAACTAATAAGACAAAGCAACTCTAAAGTTTAAAAGACACTACCTAATACTCCTCCTTCCCTCTTCTTCACAAATTTCCACTCAATACTTTAACGTTCTCTTTATTTTATAACATGTAATAATAAAAAAGATGAAAAACCTACTACTGATTAAATTAAAAAAAAAAACTAAAAACATGTATCCCTCCCCCTGCACCTCCCCACTCACCGGTGCAGCCAGGCGGAGGCGTGCGGCGCGGCGGCCCAGCGCAGCGCGTGCGGCAGCGTGTCGGCGCAGAGCGCGCGCGCCGCCGCGTCCTCGCACCCCTGTGCTACTATCGGCATCTCTAGGAACCTGCACAATAAATATTTCATATAACATTCATTACTTGTTGTTATATCGAATCAATAATTAATTCCAGAATCGATTACATTACGACGTTATTATTATAAATGAAACTCTTTAACCGGATTAATCGCAAAAATAGCAGGATTTTTGTATATTTTGCTGGTTTGGAGATTACAATTGTCAATTTATTTGTAGTATTAGTATACATGCCCCTGAACTATGATAATTTTAAGCTGCTCCATTGCTTACTTTGTCTGTGGCAGCCGCTAAGTTTAGCCACCATCATTAAATGGACAAATTTATACAATATTAAATAAAGAAAACTAAATTTATGCTACATGTATCGTTTAGCGATAGAAATGAATTGCATAATCCATTCCTGGTCATGCGGTATCGGCACTATGGTATAGCAGAAATAGTATATTTGGTTTATCTAATTACACCTTCTATCTTTATACCGTTAATCTAACCTTTCAGGTATTACTTAATTTATATTTATTTGACTAATCTTCATCGTGTGTTGTGCTGTGCTATGCTCCACTGGCACGCCTAAAAGCCATATAATAAGAAACAAACAAACAAAAATTATAGTATTATATTTGAAAACCATAATGTTAACTAACTAAACCGATGTTACTAATATGAAATTTAATATTCAACTCAATTATGGTATATTAAATAAAGTATGTACATGTAACGAAACAATAACTTATTATAGTTTCCCAAATGCGTTTTAGCGTATTAATTTAGGACACGTAAATTAAAACGCCATTTCTATTGGATACTATTCAAATTGGAAATAAATGTATCACTATCATATTATTACATTAAATAAATAAATGTTTAGTTTGAAATATTTTCATTTCCCCGCTATGAGAAAGCAAAGCGCGGTGTTAAGTTTTGCAAATTGTAATGTAGATGGCGTTGTACGAAGTTAGATCGCGCTTACGTTACGTTCATATCGAATGTATGTAATCCGTGGATTTTCTAAACTCGGCCGCTTTGTCTACCCAAAGAGCGGGGAAATGAATTATTTATATTTTTGAAAATACAGCTATCTATCTTGATATGCTGTAATATAATACTATATAAACATTTTAAATTTAAATGTGAGATGTCCAATGATATAATAAAGCAAGGGGTTCTTGACTGTTTCTTGATAAAGGACCACTTTTATATCATTCTTGGTAGCATGGACCATTATGGCATATAGGTATAATAAAAATCATCTGTGATAATCAAACAGAAACTTCGATTCACCATCCCCAGTCATAAAATTAAAATCGTTCGCGGACCATTTTTAGGCTTCTGCGGATCACTAGTTGGGAACCAGTGTAATAAATCGAATGACTCATTCATTCACTCAATGTTTCATTCATTCTTCATCTTCACGATTTTCAATTAGAATTAAAATCAGTTTCCCAACTTGAACTACCAACAAAAAAATATTTTTTTTATAAAAGTTTACCTTGCAATTTCGTATAACTGGAAGGCATCATCTAACATGGCTATGGCTGATCCTCGACCGTTGCCTCGTAGCTAAAAAATAATTATTATGATTTAATTAATATATTACACGTTTTCAAAATTTAGAACATAAGGTGGAGCCCCCTCTCCCATAATTAAATGAAATTAGGTCAATTTCTTTTTTTTTATTACATTTATATGTATTATAAAACATATTTATTAGAGGCTATTAGTGGCGCAGGCAAACATATGTGCCATACGTGTGACTGTAAATGCGGCAGGTTGTGGGTTCGATTTCCACTCGAAGAAATGAAATATTTAATATTTTTCGCCGCCACTCAATACGCAATACCTCAAAAAATCCGGTAGAAAGTGGGGAATGGGGTGTCTTAAAACTAAGTTCCTTCTTTCTGCCTGGCTGCCTGTTTTTGTCAGCATCACTTTAAATGAAACCACAGTTTTAGCTGTTCAATACAATACAGCCTAATACAATTAAAAAAACTTTTATATATCTGTATATATGCTGCTGTAAGTCACCAATTTGTCAGATTTAAATAGCTTTTTCTCAAATATAGCAAATATAACTTTGTTATTTATACAAACACTATGAAAAAAACAGAAGGTAATTCACACAATAAGGTAGGTGACAACACACTGTCGAGGTTTGACTCGCACTTGGCTACTTTTGTTTGTAAAGTAAAATATGTACAAACATTTACAGTTAAATTATTTTCCTCCTAAGGGTATAATATAGCAAATTTCTCACATATCTCAAAACCTAATGAGCCAATTTTGATGCAACTTGAACTGTTTCCTAAGTTACAGATATACTTCATTAAAAAATAACAAAGTCTTTAGTTTTAGAGACATTTGTGGGCACCATACATAAATATACACACATTTAAGATACGTAGTAACAAATTTCTCTACTCACAGTTCCACCGCCGCTATTAGTAGAAGACGGTGATGAAGAACTTCTGCCTATGAGACTGAGGTCCACCTGAAAATAGTACAAAACATATTCATTAGATTACTAGCGACCCGCTTGCGACTTCACTTGCTTGAACAACACGATTATTTATTTAATAATCTTAATTACTATTGTGTTCCAACAAAATTATCATTTTAAGCAATTTTATGGATCGAAATCTTTTACATTAATATCACTTTTTTTATTAATGAACCGATTAAATTAAAATGAATACAATAAGTGAACTATATAATACCATAAGAACTATTTAATTCAAACTCTATTGATTCAAAGGTTCCTGAGATTAACGCGTACAACCAACAAAGTCTCCAGTTTTATAATATTAGTGTACAAGTATACATACCTGATCTGTATAAGCAGCGTGTAATAAAGCCCTCGCGAACCTCCGTGGTAACACCTTCTCATCCACGCACACTATCGTCGCACCACCAGTACCCCCAACACCTCCAACACCACCTGGACCTGATGTTGACGTACATCGCCTTGATAGGACATTTCTGAAATTTTAATTTGGGTTAGATTAATGAAATATATTATTGAATAAATCTATTATAGCAACACTTAACACAACACACCTAAAGAATCTACTCCGAGCGGCCAACAACAATCTATGACAGGGCAACTCCGCCGACCCTCTGAACCCATAAGAACCGCCTGTACTCCCTGTACCCGATGTACTCTCGGGCCAGGCTAGCCTTGCATCAGCCAATTCCCCGCTTTCTAATACTCTTCGTAGATCTCGGGCTAGGGCTCCGCCCCCTATGCTGAACCCCAGTAGAGCTCCCAAACGACGGTTTCGAGTTCCGCCCCCTTGGGTGTTTGTTGTGCACGTGCATCGTCGATCTGTGAAATAAAGGTATTGAAAATACTAAAGTTGATAGATAAATTGTCTCCATACAAAGTAAAAATAAGAAAATCACTATTAACAGTAGTAATAAAATTGATTTCAACTTAACGCTGTATCCCGCATATTTTTTTGATTTTTTAATAAAATTGAATGAATGAATGACTCACTTGTAGAATTCTCCACACTTATAATATCCAGATCGGCCTCCGAGTTCAGTCCTCTGTCCCATTCTGGAATTATAGAAACAAATATATATATTTTAATTTGTTTTAAAATGTTATTCCACACTAAAAAAGGCGCCGTCTCGTTTGTTACGCCGGTTTTTCTCAGATCTGAGGCAGTAAATTTAGTGATCTAAGATAGTAATCATTCGTAGTGTCCAATTGTCTACTACTCACTACGGCAATGTTCGCAGGGGTGTGCGGAGGGCGCAGCGCCCGCGTACAACGCTAGTATCGCGGCTTCCACTTCCTCGCGTGACAGGGAAGCCCCAGCGCCTTCTAGTGGGACTCTCCATGATCTGTGTTTAGAAAAATGTTTATTTAATGTATTATTTTAAAAAATATGAGAAATATTGGTTATTGAATAGCAAACGCGATGATGATGATAAGTACAATGTCTATGATGAAAATACATTATTTTTAATCTGATAATTAATTGTCTTATCAGAGAGAAAATAATGAATGCAACTTAAAGCGTGGCGTTAAGTTCCACACTGTCTCGAATTCGGTCGGTTGTACGGTATGGTTATTTTGACATTAGGCTATCTATCTTTTCAATCTAGATACTTACTTAAATTACTACACCTATTGGAATACATGCAATAAGAGCAAGAAAACAAAAACAATTTAAATACAACCATTACTTCCAGTGTGTCACTGGCGCAAAAAGTGTAATAGAGAAAATATGTCATACCTAGGATACCGTTGCAGAAGATCTCTGAAATAGATACAGCGCGACGCTAAAATAACTTTATGCGCCGGTATCGAGAATCCCGCGCCCACCACCTCTACATCACACCACCATCTAAGGAAAAAGACAGGATTATTAATTATTTAAAAAAAACATTTAAAAACAATGGACAAATATAATATAGCTGTTTTGCATTACAACAAAACAGTTATTATGTGTATGAAGAAACACACAGCGTTGATTGAAGAAGCAGTCTCTTAATTTCGCCTATTTGCATATATAAATGGTTGACTTACCAAATAATCCTCGAAATACTTTCCTCTTTCACTTCTGCAGTGACGTACGTCATCTATTCTCTGTGGCGACGTGCTGTCATCTGTCACTCATAGAAGTCTTCATAACTCACCAGCAAGAACCTTGCTGCAACGCTGTGTGTTTCTTCATACACATAATAACTGTTTTGTTGTAATGCAAAACAGCTATATTATGTTACTTCGAAACACACAGCGTTGATTGAAGACCTGTTTGTTTACTGCTGGTGAAAGAGAATGTATGCAGACAAAGGATGCAGACGCTATGTGATCTTAAAGAAAATTAACTTTATATACCTATATTAAAAGTGAATTTTTAATTTACCTATAAAACATTAAAGTTTTTCAAATAACTGAATACCCTTATTAAGACATTTCTTACCAATACTGTTTAACAAAGTTTTACTGGTGATCTTTCTTTAATTATTTCATCATAAAACCTTTATTTAATGGTATAAACTCTTCTCTAAGTTAGAACAAAGTATCGTATAGTAATATCGAAATATCTTCTCAAATAATTTAGGATGTTTATATAATAAATCATATTGTATCAACTTAATAATAGATTATTACACATAATCATTTCATTATATATTAATTAACTTACTTCACAAAAAACCTCTTTTGAAATTATTAACTTATCTGATTTTTTTTATTCTTTCAATGAGTTTATTACTGTTTACTTATCTGAAACCTTTAATTCTTCCAGTATACCTGAAATATATCATTATTATATCTTTTTAAAATTTCCTTTTGTTGTCAAAGTTGTTGTCTCTTTGAATATTTAGACCATCATTTAATAAATTAATATATTTAATCATTATTATTATCAAATGCTGCTGCTGCTTTCTTGCTGACAAGAGAAATATGTCTCCTTCAAAATTAAGACCATTTAAGTGGCTGGTTTAATAAAATTCATTATTGATATAAAAATGCCTACATAAAAATCAAAACTGATTGGTCCTTCAAACATTTGAACCTAAAAATAAAATGAATACTGACTGATATATTAGATATATGGTGTGCCACAATTTCCTAGTGCTTTGCTTCCAGAAAGTTATAATTATAATGTATAGTAACCACTGTCTGTGTGTACTTTCAGTCTGTCACATTAGCACCTAGCCATCAGGTTATAATACATATACATTCAGTTTTACTTGTCTATATCAAGTCTGGTATCTTTTCCAATTTCTGTTTTAATAACAATAAAATATGGTATTTCTTTCAATTCCTAATATTTATTTATTATTTCAATTTCTGTTTAAATATTACCATTACAATCAAAAGTGTATCTTGATCATCTCACCTTCAGTTTTTATTATATTGTATCTTTCTGATTTTCCTAATCTTTAGCGGACTTGTTTCATGGTTCTTCTATTTGAATGCACTAGTCTTCAGCTAGGTTCTCAATATGTAAGTCTCTTATATTGTGCCCTAGTGCTCAGTGACTAAGTATCTATAGTATAAAGTTTGTCCTCTGTTATATATGGTTTTGATAATTAGCTATGAATTATTAAGGTACCCACAACTTGTGTCACTTTTATAATAAAAGTAATATTAAAGTAGAGTAAGTTGATATAATGCTCTTGTCATGAACTTTTTGTTATTAAAGTAATTGAGAATAAATAATTATGTGTCTAAATATAATATCCTCCTAGATCTAGAACAGTAGATGTTATTATGAGTCCCTTGTGACGTTTAGTCGTGCAACGGCCATTTGGACCAGCCCACTATCTGGACAGAGAATGGTCCACCACATCTTAGATCTCCATATTTTATAAGGCCTCCGGAGCCTGGAGCAACAGATGTTCTTTAGACATGACTTCCCTGAGTAGTGTATCCCAGTCTCTTGCGTCTCACCCATTTTTGGAAATATAAGCTGTAAGTCCTTAGTGACGTTTAGTCGCACAACGGCCGACCATTTGGACAGAGAAAAATCCACGTCTAGGACGCTCCATATTAAATAAGGCCGCCGGAGCCTGGAGCAACGGATGCCATTCCGGCATGCAAATGGTGGTCAGCTTTATATCTCTCGATAGATATACCACCGTCAGAGTGATGATCAGACGATCTGCCAACTTCCAGATATATCATCAAGTTTAATAGTTAATACCTGGGTCTGTTCCTTACTTTTCAAAAATACCATAAAATAAAATTACTTTCACACATTGATATAGTACTATATTCACACTCTGAAAGCTTATTTTCCTTGTGCTTAGTGTTATATAAATATTGAACATTTACCTTAATCTGCATGCTATATATCACATCTGATTCATTCAGAACCTGCTTTCCTAAGATAAAGCACATTCAGGTGGACTACTCAACCTACATACACTGCGGTTTTGTTGAGAAATAGAATTACAGGTGTTGTATAGAGACTATGGATACCCTTCTTATGATTTGACTTCCTACTAAGTCTGTTATTAGCAACTGTTTTAGGTAAACTACTCAACCCACATGTGCTGTGGTCTACTTGAGACAATTTGACTTTCCACTAAGTCAGTTATTGACTAATATAAGTATTGGTTAATTGGTTAATATGCATAAAGATCCACTTTTTCAACATCTGCCTAAAGAATCAAAGGCAATGGCAGAAGTAATTGTGCTCCATAACAACCCTCACACTCACACTCTTTTCTTTAGACGGTACACAACATAATTTCACACACAATTTAATTTGAGTGCTTCATTTAGACAACCAATAATACATAATCTCATGTATTTTATATGAATTGTGTTTACTGAAAGCAATCGTGGATCTGTAGCTGTATCAAAGATATTTCAATGTTTAATGATTAACTCAGCAGCCAAAATGTAGCATTAGTTTACTATTTCTGAAATATGAATTGTTAATGTCAAATATGTCCTGATCAATTGCCATCATAAATCTGTTGGGATACACAACAACATATAAATGCCAGGTGATATGCCTGTGCTTTACTACCACAATCTACAATTGGTAACCATCGTAAATGTCTGGGAGGCTCCCAGCAAGTCAAAGAAGTTGAATATATGCTAATGCATCTCCTGGTTTTTAATGATCCTCAAAAAACAATTCTCTGGGTGTAGTATAACAATAAACATAGAAATAATAGAGGTTATGTCTACCTTTTTTCAACCAAGATGATATAATTTGTAACTCTGTATGACTTTTACTAAATAAACTTGTTATTCTTTCAATGGCAATAATAATACATTTTATAAATATATTTATTTCTTTATTCTATTCATTCCTATCCAATTGAGTTTCCTTTTCTGTTCTATCATCTTCTTTATTTATTATTATTTTTGTATTTAAATTAATTTCTTATATGATCTATTTCCTTTTATCTATATTATACCTTTTTTTTTTTTTTTTAATGTATGCAAAAAACACATACACTACATTTCTAAACTTTTATTTATTAATTTAGGTTACAAACTCTTTAAGTAAGAATATATTATGAGATCCAATGTATTACTGTCAATTTATTTATTTTAAACTTTGATTAAAACTCTGTTAATTTCACATATTACACTAAATATACAAAATTACACACTTTATATTCTATCATTAAATGATTTAATTCTTCCGAAGACCTGGATCCAAGTAATGTGGAATAGTCACAGTCAGCCAGTTTACCAAATTGTTTAGCCCAAGCAAACAATTTTGTTCAATGTTAGATATCTCTCTCAGTAGATGATATTTAGTTTCATTTTATTAAAGTTACACAACTCCTTGTTAACTACTAACTTTAAAAGCTGGAGTAAATTTGCACAACCATTACAGACTCCCAGTTCCTGTAGTCCAGGGGTTCCCAACCTTTTCTTGATCAAGGACCACTTTTATATCATTATTGGTAGCACGGACCACTATGCATGTATGTATAATAAAAATTAACTGTGATAATTTAACAGAAACTTCGCGCCATCATCCCCAGTCATAAAATTAAAATCGTTCGCGGACCATATTTAGGCTTTTGCGGACCACTGGTGGTCCGCGGACCACTGTTTGGGAACCACTGCTGTAGTCTGTAGTCACCTATTGACAGTAGTCAACCTTTTGTCTGTTTATCACAATACTACCATTCTTGTTCATACACATTTTCAGCGACAAGTTACATTCTTTTATGTCACTAAGCTGTAGCTCTGTTATAGATAATACAGGATTATCATAATAAATTCCTATAAGAAATAAAATTAACACAAAATGTTGTTGTGTGTTGTTACAAATAAAGTTCAAATTCAAATTATACTGCATTTCAGTATTAAATAGACAGTTATTGTCAAATGAATATAGAGCCACCACCGGCCCAAGGAGCAGTTCTGTTGCCCAAGAACTAAAAAACAGCTCTTTTCAATAAAAGTTACAATTTTAAAACAATGTAATTGCAGCTATGCTTCAAACTATTATTTACATAGGTACATGTTATTATTATCATCTGTATTTACATAGGTACATGTTATTATTACAATCTGTAATGCAAGTAATTATATATAGAATAATAAGCTTTACTATTACTTTTTTATAGTTATCATAAACATTTTAGATCTATGTCTGTATATAATGTACAGTAAAGTCACTTAATAAGTGTAAGGCTTAACCTTGCCCATGTTAAATAGAATGTTTTAAAAGACATTTTCGAAATAACCTTGAGTGTTGACATTTTTAATGTATAATATTTTGTCAAAATATCATATAGAAAATCTCTAATAAAATTCAGTAGCTATGTAATAGCTTATATGCTGAAATATAACTTACCAGTCTCAATTAGACTACTATTTTAATTTTCTAAGTATCAGAAGTTTGTACTTTACTTTTGAACTCTTATATAGTAAAGGGGGCTTACAATTTTTTCTTCTCATTTTTAGTAAGCTAGAAAAAATAGCTAAAAACTTCAAGGGATCGTTGGCCATTTTGAATTCTGAAAACAGCAACTTTCCTTTTCCTGTACTTCTGAAATATATACACTCATTTTGCGAGACACAACATAAATATAAACTAAACTCCTTTATATAAAAATATTTAACACAAAATTAATCTAAATGATTAATGATTTTCGAGAAAAATTTTGTTATTTATAAATTTTTCATCCGATCGCGGCAAAATTATAAGACGCTATGAGTGACAGATGACAGCACGTCGCCACAGAGAATAGATGACGTACGTCACTGCAGAAGTGAAAGAGGAAAGTATTTCGAGGATTATTTGGTAAGTCAACCATTTATATATGCAAATAGGCGAAATTAAGAGACTGCTTCTTCAATCAACGCTGTGTGTTTCGAAGTAACATAATAAACCTAGTAATATTCTTATTTTAAAACTTTGAATGTAACAGGATACAGGTAACTGGAGATAGTTTTTTGTTTTTGTGCCTTGTTTTGTGCATAATATAGTATAGGCTGGCGGGGTCTCTCCTCCCTCCATTCCCCTCCTTCTAGTGCATACCCCCATTCATGTTTCCCTGTAGAAGATGGTGAGGTCTCTTTTTCTCACTCTCCACATAGCGGATGGCCATTTCGCCCCTTCCTCCACTTACCTCTCATTCTTCCAATCACCGTTCCCTACAACCCCACTCCCTTCGCCCCCACTAACCTCTCAGCACGCAGGGCAGCCAAGTCGGCATGCAAGGCAGGAGCGGGCTCGCGGGCCAACTCGGCCTGCGTGGCGAGGTCGCGCAGTGCGGCGCCCGCCTCCAACTCGGCGCACAGCTGGAACACGTCCGAGAGCCGCCACGATCCGACCACAGAGCGGATGAAGCGCGCGTGCTCACAACCTGCACGCACAAACACACGCACATTCACGCTGTATCCCGGATACAAAGGGATGGACACGGGGAACCTCGAGTTAAGACAATCTGTTCCTCACGCAATGTACACTTTTCAAAACATTAGGACTTTGTCTTGTTACCAGAGCAAGGAATTGATAGTAATGAATAGCTATATTGCTATGCTGCTGCACCACGCCGACGTCAAACAGCATTAAAATAATATAATCAAAAATTCAAGCAAATCGAACGACCACAAGTGGACAAAAATAATGTTAGAGGAGAGCAGGGTTAGAAATTGTCGAGGCAAGTTGTTACAAATAAAATAACTTCACGTAGAAACTTGCTAAGAATATTAAGTATAAGTAAAGACTTCGTAAAACAGTATACAACACACAGTCGGCACCCGAAACATCGCAAAAGTAGCGCGTAAGTGCGTCGAGGTTTACCACATCAGTAAATATTTGATCCATATCACAAATGTTATTTCATTTAAATGATCATTTAATCTACATCTTACTTTAACTCAACACATGTGGATAGGGCTAGATGATTCTTCTTTCTAGGGCACGTTGTGACCTCGAAACAACTTACCCCAATTCATTTGTGCTATGTATTATAAATAAATAAATGACTCCGGCGTGGCGCAGGGGCACAATCATGTGAACGTAACGCAACGGTCGTGAGTTCGATTCTCACTCAGAGGAATTATTTATTATTTATTAAAAAAATCAGTTCTTCTCTCTGGTAGCAAGGCTAAAAGCGCGGCGTTGAGTTCCACGAGATTACTTTTCATTGAGGAACGACAAGCTAAGTTATGAGAATATTTAATAAAATATGCGTCGTTTTTGTTCAGACATATAGTGGATACACATATCTTACATAAAATACTGAACCAATTTTGATTAAACTAGAAATTAGTATCCTAATATGGAAATGGAATATACCACATTTAAATGAAAATGCTTGTGCCCCTGCTCCACGACTGGCCTTAAATTAACTTATGGGTGGTGGTGGTCTAAATAGATCGTCATATATAACATAATATTGACATTATCTCAAACATACGAAGGGCGTTCAATGAATTCCAGTATAAGCATAAAAAACACTAAATATGATTTTTTTTTTTCATTATAATCCCCATAACCTATTGAGGTTATTGTTCATCGTGATATTAACTTGTCAATTTCCGCCACACACACACACACACACACACACACACACAAGCCGCCGATTACACCAGTTTTTTTCTTTAATTGCTTTCCTTAAATAAGGCGAGGTAAAACGTAGGATTTTGTGTTTATGGTCTCACCTTTATTTTTATTTTTATATTTAATCAACAGACCAGCCTGTGGCATGATATGTTTAGCAATTGAAGTCACTTTAAATTTCTTTGGAGGGGAAACAGGAGTCCAGGCAATGACATATTCTTCTTATGCCATGGACACCTGTTTATGTTCAGGATCATAGTGACTTCACCTCCAGTAACAATTCTTTCAAAAATACTCAAAGAATTTTGGCCACAGAGCGCCAAAAACTTCCTACAATACTCGACCCGCACCTGTTTCTGTGGAGCTGTGAGCACTCGCGGGATCCACTTAGCACTGACTTTTGAATTGAAAGGTTGAGGCAGTCATGTGTACATGGGCAACATTATTGCGTATCAAACTAAGGACCTCCTTTCTTTACTTATTTAGATAATAAGTAAGTATTTTTCTTTCCTAAGTGTGGAATAACAGTTTAAAAATGTTAAAAATACATATATTCTTTCTTTAGTTTGCTTAAAAATAGTCACAAAATGTGGAAACGGAGTATTATATTTATTTATATTATGATATACTTGTCTTAAATATATTTTTATTCAAAATTGGTTGTTGTAATATTGAATAATATCACCGTTACGTTATATCAGTATATCAACATATTTTGTAACAGTCACATGACGTTATAATAGTACATGTTGCAAGCGCTACTGCGGCACATTTTTATACTGCGTGAATAATAATATTTTTTTATTATTTTACTTTACTTTTCATAGGGTAGTTTTTAAAATCAGCTTCACGCACACAGCAGGCAGAGGGAACTTCGTGTTAAGACACTTTGTTCCCCACTTTTCATAGGTAGAGATAGGGTAGTTTTTCATAGCGTATTTTTTTAAATACTTATTCCTCCTCCTTTTATACGTTTTCTAAATAACTATTTTTCTTTCCTAAGTGTGGAATAACATTTTAAAAATGTTAAAAATATATATTTTTTTATTTTTAAAAATATTAGAGTCAAGTGTCCAGAATATCGAAACAAAGTACCAGGATCTCAAACATCTATGGGCTAACTACATAGAACTAACTCTGTTTTATATAAATAAATGAACCATTATACGTATAATTATATTCCATTGTGACATTCAGTGTATGTACGTACCTCGGTCAGGCCTGGAGTCGCGCGGCCTGCGCGGGCGGCCGCGATGCGCCTGCGCAGCGTGCCCAGGCCTGCGCCGCCCGCTTTTTTCTTGCGCTCCCTGAATTTATATATAACAAATATTATAAAATTGAAAATTTTGTTTGGTTGAATACGTTAATCTCAAAAAGAGTAGCCGGAATTGAAAAAATAGTTATACATTGGAAAGTATATTTGCGGCTATAGGCTTTATTACATCATGTAATATTTCCTGTTAATAAGACAATATTACATAATAAGTAGTGCAACTTAGCACTGGACTTCGTCTAAGAGAGCGGAGGAACAAAAATAACTCCCGAGTGAGTAACGAACCCACAACAGTTCACCGTCAGGCGCTGTGCCACTGTGCCGCAATGACCTCTATAATATTTAAAAGTTGTATTATTTTAATACTAAAATAATTACATTATATTCGCATTCATATAATCGTGATGAATAAATCATGACAGACGTTTAATTGTTTTTTTTTGCCAGTTTTTACTAAAAAATATTTCAATTTTTATGACTTTGATAAAATTATATTATAATTTGAATTTTTTTGATATTAAATATATTAATAAAAATTATAAAACTTAAGAATTTTTGTGTTAAGAATTACTATTTCGAATTGAAAAAATCTTTTAGTGTTGGATAGTCCATTGATCAAGGAGGGCTATAGATTATATTACATTACGTAAATAGTTTCCAATATAACTCACTGTATCTGCGGTCAAAGTTACTTCCCTCTTGCATTTAGAATGTGTCATACGCAACTTGCAGTTATTTGTAATAAATGGAGCGAAGCCGCGGATAAAAGTTAGTATAATCTATTTAAACATAAAAATAATTACTCTTGAACTCCCTCCCTCCTCTGGGCTTACCTTATGACATCCGCCATAGTGGGAGGCGAGGCGAGCACCCCACCGTCGCACGCCTCGCCCTCCTGTAAGTAAAATATTCATATTATAACAACAACTGTAGGAGTTGTATGAATAGTAGTAACTAGTATAGTAGAACAGTAGGTTGAGTGGAAGGATGTGCAGTGTTTCAAAAGATTGAAGAATGTGAAGCGGTTATAAATATGACATATACAGTGCGGTTAATGAGTCGTGGCCACCCTAAAGATAGGCTTTAAGTACTTTTTGGCATTGTTCGCACTCGCGCTTGGGAAAAAAATAATAAAAAGTAAGAAAAAATTCTCAATTAATTCTTCATACCCTAAAAGTCTTCCGTTACTGATTGACTAACAGACAACGCACAGCCGGAACTACGCGACGTAAAACGCTGTTTTTTTATATCACATACGCTTTAAGTAGGTTCTATACTACATAGGCATTGTATAAAATACCTGACTCATATATATATTCCTAGTAACCTACATATATGTTATAATCACTCCTCGAAATGTAAATTAAAACTAAAACAGCCATTTAATAGTAAATTCACGTGAACAACATTTCAGGATGATAAAAAATATGAACAATTTACAGTTAAAATTAACAAACTATTTAAGTAAAACAAATTCAGCTATTGTTTAAGAAGAAATAAAAACGTTATTATAATTTATTTTAAATGATTTTTCTTTTTTTTGATTAATTACAATAAATTTGATTTTATAATTAAATGCTTAAATATAATATATGTTCATATTAACATAACATTTATTTAATAGGCATATATTAAAACATTACGAACAAAAACTATATATATTTAGTTTAGTATTTAGTTTTTATATAATAATTAAGGTTAGTCGCGGTGGAGGCGAATGTTGTTATTGTCTTAGTGGGAGTGTTTTAACACTAGGTTTCCTGCTATGTGTCGTCACTGACCGACCTTCAAATAATTTAGAACAGATCGTGGTCATTTTTAAGGAAGGGCATTAATTAGTATTTAAGAGTAGGGCATTGCCCTATAATGCTTTTTGTAAAATATATTTATGTTAAATACTACAGCAATAAAAAAACCGGAGAAGAGCGAAGCGGACTCGCCCACCGACGGTTCCGTACAAAAATTGGAGGTCTCGAGCTTTTTCTGAAATTCAGGCTTAGCTTAGCCAGAGCACTTTCAACTGATACCTCACTTGAAGTAGCGACTTTCATACCACATTTGCCAAGCATTCTTGAGATAAAGGCTCTAGACAAAAATAGACCGACGGATGGACAACAAAATGATCTTATAAGGGTTTTTTTATTCTTAAATGGTACGGAACCCTAAAAATATGCAATCAAAATTTAAATTGGAGTCAATATATGCTTAAGAAATTAATACAATGTTACCTACAGTTTCATTATAATGAGATTTTTACATTTTTATATCTAAATTATATTTGCATATAATAATTTACAGATAAAAGATAATTTAAAAGACACTTTTTTACAGGTGCAAATGCTATAGAATGTGCTCGGAGCTGTAAACCATATGAACTTTATTTGATTAGATTCGAATATTTTACTAGTTAGCCTTTAAAGAGTTCTGCGACACAGATCCTGGCTCCATCATCAAGCCAGATCATGACATTTTGAGAAGTTCGGAGCAATGCTTAGTACATGTGGCACAAGCGTATGTTGGTAGGCTCCTTAGGGCATTTAGTTTTATATATAACAAACCGGGCAAAGGCTAGTCGGACTCGCCTACCGAAGGTTTCGTACCTTTTTCACAGTCAACAGACAATATAATTTAAAAAAGTTGACAAACTTAAGTTCGCAGACGTATGCACTCGTTTTGTATGAAATGGAGTACAAATATAAGTTTGTGATGAGTTTTTTTGTGATGAATATAAATTATTATAATAATTTTATTTTGCATTTTTCGTTTATTTTTTCTTTGTTTCATTATTGTAAAGCCTCGGAAAGTACCCTATAGACATAATTACGAGGGTGTGATCACCAACACAATGATCCTAGAAGGGTTACAGTATTTTCTTTTGGAGTACGGAACCCTAAAAAAACTAGTTTGTTAATATACCTGTAGTAAAGTATCATCTTTAAGTTAGGTTAGTGCAGGGGTAACATTGTATAGTAATTACCTGTGGATGCGATATCGCGGCGCCCATATCGGCGCGCGCGCGCAGGCAGCAGAGCAGGCGGGTCATCGGACGCGCGGCATCACCGCTGCGACCGCCCGCGCCGACTCACACCTGCAAAAGGAGAACGAAATTATTATGTAAATAGCTGGAAATTCAAATAAAAATATACTTCATTTAATAAACTTTTTTCAAGCACGTTTTGAATCGTCGAATGAACTTGCTACCACAGTGCACTGGTTCGGAAGGCAACTCTGTTGAGAAGAGCCGGATACAAAGTCAACAGTTGCTATTTTCAATGTCAATGGTACAATTTAATTATTACACAGATTGGCAGCCACCCTGCATGATTTTTATCCCGTTAATATTGCTGAACAGTATAATAAACTTTACTTATGGGCATTGTTTCATATAAGTGATGGTTTGTTTGGCAATGCGCGGCGTTGAGTTCCGCCGTTCAACACGAAAATGTTTCGAAAATTGTGCGTAAAGTGGAAAACAAGGTGTAAAACAGGCGATTAGATTAAATAGATACAGAGGGAAAATATCGAACACAATTCAATACAGGGGATCCTACTGAGATGTACAAACCACTGGATTCAAGCGATTTTCTTTATAAAATATTATATTTGATATGTAACTTTCTTGTTTCTTTTTCTTGAGTATGTAATATAGAATATTATTTTCCACTTTTGTAAATAAAACAATAAATTAAATTAATGTTTTAAAAATTGGACACTAGGTTCTCTTTGCCTACTTTGGTATTATTATTTTTTATGGAAAAGACAAGGTAAACGAGCGCTCGGGTCACCTGATAGTAAGTGATTACCCCCGCCCACGACCCCGTGCAACACCAGAGGAGCTACAGGTGCGTTGCCGCCCTTTAAGGTGGGTTGGGCGCCGGAGCCCGCCATTACCTGATGCGAAACGCAGTGGCATAAAGCCACTACTTAACGCCGGAGGTGGTAATGATCCGGTCTCGTCTGCCCATGCGTGTTGCCATTGCTGGCGACGTGACTCTACCACACGTACTTTAGTTATCTTTTACGACACCACCAGTACCAGTATGATCCTATTTTAGGCCGGGATCAGACGGCACAAAATGGTATATCTATGGATGATATGATTTTAATAATCTATCGTGAGTTAACACTTCTATTAGGTCGAGCTGTAACAAACTATGTATTAAAATCTCAGAATCTGGATTACACACACTTCTAATTGTTGTATCAACGTCGTCGTGAAACTTGGCAGTTTTATGTAAACTAGCTGAGAATACAATATTATAGCACCATCGAGCTGGTCTTGTGATAGAATTGGAATATGGCTGATGAAACCTTGGCCTACTAGTAAGGATATCGAGTTTGCGCTCATTACGTCCGACTTATTAATGTATTTTGTTGAAAATAAAATGCTTTAGATTTTACTTCATAATCTGCATATTTACCTTTAACTCATATACACCTAATTTATCCACAATTCGTTTTATAAAAACAATTACGTTATCACACTCGCAGCTTCACTGACATAAAAAAAGGGGATTAACCTACTAAAGATGATGATGATAAAATTATTTATACAACACTATCTTGTTGTTGGCATAGTCTAGTTTATTGCAACACATGAGAAAAAAACAATTAGACTGTAGCTTTACTCTGTATCCTGCGTATAGCCGGGTGGGCAGAGGACACCTAGTGGTAGGACACATCGTTCAATATTTTCCGCCTGCTTCTCGAGATATTGATAGAATTCAAAATGCCATATGAAAATATAATAAAGTAAATTTCATCTATCCAAAGATAATTGTTTATAATTATCATTTGGCAAGAGAGAATTCCATATAAAATATAGAATTTCATATATAATAATATAAAAATTACGTATAATAATAAGTACGTATTGTGATAATTCTGCCCGCATAAACCCGGAAAAATCCGACTGCATAAAATTAAAAGGAAAATAAACAAGCGCAAGGGTTCATTAGGATTAACAGTCGGGACCCTTTCTTTAATATCCCTTATATCATGGTTATTTGAATCCGCTCTTACAGTCCAGTAATAGTAGGCTATCACTTACTCATTACTACCGTAGCATAATTAGTGCACCCTATTAAAACACACATGTATGTTTACAAACAAGTATACTAAATAAAAATCAGCTTCACGCTCATCAGCACACTGTATCCCGCATACGCACGCACATCAAGCAATGTCTCGTATCGGAATCGGCGGAATGTGAGGAACGGAGTGTCTTAACACTAGGTTTTCTCTGCATACCCTGTTATACAGCTGAGGAATATAGCTTAAGCTAACAAAAAGGTGGTGGGTGGCCAGTAAAACTTAATAACTTCTTATTCTGAGTCAATTTGACTATATATGTATACTGTTCACGATAATTTAAATAAAAAAGTAGCCTCACATTGTATACCTTGTTGTTATCTATAAAACAGGTATATATCATGTGTGGAGTCTCACTTTTCACTGTTTTAACACTTTTAACACCTGGTTCATTCTCCATGCATCTGAAAATATTGTGTGTTGAGTGGTGCAACTCAACACTGTGCTTTATCTACCAGAATAAGGAAATGAAAACAGTTTAATTATTCCCTCGAGGGGGAATTTGGACTACAACCCACACTGAACTGAACTGGGCTAGTCACACAACCACAGAGTTCTTTAGTAGTTCTTAAGATTAGCATGTTCAAACAAATAAATCCTTCAACTTTAAAAAATATTTATAGAGATATAGATAATATTTATATTATTATATACCCTAAGCAATTTTCATATTTAACAAATAAAATGTCTAAAAATAAATTTAGGATGACACTTTCCATCTACCATTGAAATGAAAATTATCAAAAACATTATGAGTATCTTTAAAAACAAACAAGCTTGTCCTGCTTTTTTACCAGTAATTAAAATAAAAATGTTTCAAATGGAGATCTCATATGAAACAAAAATAGAAAAGAAAAACATAAAAAGTGTGCGTGTGTTTGAGGCAAGCCTGTGACTATACTAAACGTAAACACGACAGGTAAAAATATTTCATTTGAGGCCGTCGTGGCCCAGGGCACAAGGATGTGACTGTAACGCAACGGTTGTGGGTTCGATTCCCACTCGGAGATATGAAATATTTATTTAAATTTATATTCTATTTCTTCGCCCTGATGGAGCTCTCGAGGCAAAGAGCGGCGTTGAATTCCGCCACTCAATACCTCCTAAGTTCGGCGGAAAGTGGGAAACGGAGTGTCTTAACACTAGGTTCCCTCTGCCTACCCTGCTGTGTGCGGGATACAGCGTGAAGCTAATTTTTTTTTTTAATTTTTATTTCATTTCACACTTTGTGCCTCTGCGCTACGACCGGCTTGTTAAACAACAAAAAACAGTATGTTAATGTCTAATATTTATGTTTAATAATATGTATGAATTTTTGAAATTTAATGTAATTAATGTCCGACCGAAACAAGGTTTTTTAGCCGGAACCGAAATCGACCATCCGCTTTGGTGTTAGTTTCGGCCGAAACCAAAACTTTCAATATAAAGAATAATTAAAGACAAACTGAAACCATTGTACAGATGGCCATTATTAATATGGGCTATAAAATGGTTAAGATTTATTTTGCGGATTTTTTATATTATCTGATAGGTATGACGCCCACTTTAGTAATTTGTTATAAGGAAAACTTTGAAAACTTTTAAATTTTGTCTCAAGTACAACTTATTATTTCTTAAAATTTTATGTAAAAAATTTAGATTGAGAATTTTGAAAATATCCTCACTTTGTCCTCTTTCATATGATACCAATTAAGTGTTATTTCTACTATTAACTTTAAGATATTATATAATTTATTTTTTAATCTAAATGTAATGAAATTCTATCACCTGTACATTAGGATGAGTCGATTTTGGACGTTTTTTTCAAATCATGTTAGATTTTAAGTGGTGGGGGGGGGGAGCTTTGTCTCAGAAGATACGTAAAAATAGAAGCTTTTAGACTACATATTTTATTAGACGATATATTCTAGACGTTTTTGGGTTCCCTAATTTTTTTTACAAAAAGGAACCCTTATAAGATCGCTCTGTTGTCTGTTTGTCTGTCAAGAGTCTTAATCCCAAACTTAGATCCGTGGTCCCTTGACTTCATGAAGAAAACGAGTTTTTACATTCACTTAAAAAAAGATATGACCGTTTATATCGGAAAAAACGCGTATTTCGACACTATACAGGAAATCAAAATTAACAGAGTATTTCTGGCTAATCTAGAATTATCAAATTTGGCATCTAGCATCTACAGGTAGCACTAGTTCAGAAAAAAATCTGAAAACTATACATTTGTGTTTACATTCTGAAAAATAACAGCCTTAAATAGTAAAAAACGCATACTTCGACACTATAAAAGGAATCAAAATTAATAGTGTACTTCTGGTTAACATCAAATTATGAAATTTTGCATCTAGCATCTACAGAACTAGTTAAGGAAAAAATTTAGAAAACTATACATTTATGGTTAAATCCTAAAATATTATATAATAGCCTTAAAAGGTGACAAAATTTGGTATTAACGCTGCTAGTTCAAGTGCAATATCAGATGAAAGGGCTGTGGCTAAGCCAAAAAAAGTAAACATATTGCAATATTTTTAATTGCTAATTTCAGTACTTTTAATATACTCTTATTGTAATATTTGTAAAGGGAGTAAAATTTTCTGAATCTTTAATTCAGAAAATTTTACTCTTCTTTAAATGAACTGTTTGTGGTTCACTATAGTTAGAATTTCTTACTTGAATTTTCTGTTTTATCTCAATCCAACAATTTTTTTTTTGTTTCATTGTGATCTATTTTGAAATCACATTTTCTTTCAGTCCTATAATGTAATAGAAATGCTTGTTGAATTACAGGTACTTCATTGCTTATAATGCAAGTGGATGATGGTATAATTTAAAAAAAAAGACTATTCTTTATCAAAGTGATGAAATTTGCCACACTTAGAGTATAATTTTCAGATTTCTTACTTTCGATATCAGATCAGCTTAAAATATTCACCTTCATATTTTTTAATATGCTCTTTAATAGCACTTTGAGCCCGTGATTGGAAAAGAATTTGAAATCCAAATTTTCTCAATGTCATGGAGGGAAGACTATATTTATTGCTAGCTGTTTTCAACAGAAATTCAAGCATCAGATGTAGTATATTCTGTGTCATCTGCCTGCTATGGTGGGTAGCAATTTGAAATTATATTTTGCAGATGCTCTAAGCATAGGACAGTCCACATCACTTCATGTTATGAAATATTCTCTCATATTCATTTTATGAAGCCACAATTTACAATAACTTATATTAAAATAATAATATAAAGAAACTAATTTGATGGAAAGGAATATATTCCAGCTATTATAATATGTTGAAAATAACTAGACGAATGATAACGCAAAGATTAGTTGATTGTATTCTGCATACTATCAAAACTGTCCATATTATAATGAATCTACCTAATGAAAAATTCTAGAACTATGAAGTTAATGGTTTTCTACAATTTTTATTCTACAATTAAGTAATTTATTAAACCAAACTAAAATAAGAACACATAAAAAAAATAATATTTTAATGTGATTTGAAGTGTTTGAAATTTATGAGGAAAATACCTATTTTGTAATTTGATTTGATTTTTTTAAGGAAAATACCTATTTTTTGATTACTTGAGCTTTAGTTGAGGGCTAAAAGGAATGTTTTTACGAAAGGGATTTTTTTTTATATTTTTTGTATCACCATAAAGCAACTTTTAAGATATACCCATGATTTTTATCTAAATAATTGAAAATCAATCCACCCTACTGTACATATCTATAAACCTATTTATCTATTTAGATTTTTTTAGCTGGTTAAAAAAATCTAAATGGCCTACCCTGTTGTGTGCGGAACACAGCACCAGCTGAGAGTGGTGAGAAGAAACGAAGGAAACTAGTGTTAAGAGTTAAGACACTCCATTTCTGACTTCTGGAGGCATTGCTTGTTGAGTGGCGGAAATCAACGCCGCGCTTTGCCTTAACACCATAGCGGAAAAATTAAAATATTAAATATTCCATTTCCTCCAATGGGAATTGAACCTAGAACCAGTAGTGTTTACAGTCACATGCTTGTGCATAACAAAAACGATTTTTTTAACTTATATAAAAATTTCAACATTGAAGAATTAGAACCCTTAATGAGAATGTGCATGGCCATTAGATAAGTAACTTAACACCGGGTTTCAATGGTCCAGTTCTGTGGCAGCAATAACAACAATAATTAATAATTCACATGCTAACTTCATATTACCTGGCGAAACTTAACGCCATTTTATTTCACTACCTTATCATCCTCAAAACATGTTGAACCTAGAACTTTTGCATTTACAGTCAATACTTATAACCACACAGGTACAGACTTATTTATATGTGAAAATGTATATTATGTACTCAATCATGAATTAAATACCGAAACTTAACGCCGTTATATCTTGTTAGCTTATAGTCAAGAAATAAAAACAAATTCAATTACAATCATCCCCTCAAAGTGGCTTGAAGTTAGAACCATCGTGTTAATAGTCAAACGGCAGCTATAACCTCATTTATATATGAAAGTGAATCTTATATATCTACAATATAATATATATGTTTATGTATATTTATATATTTTGAGGGCATAAGGCCTAGGGGGTGCGGCAGGGTGGTTGACGTCACAACGACGCGCGCATCGACCGTCCTGACCCAGATTAAATTGCGACACTTATTTTGTAACTGTTACACAGATACCTAGCACTCCCAACGTTTATTGAGCAAAAGATTAAGAAACAAAACTTAACTTATGATTGGGAAATAACATGTCTTATATATATTGAATGATTGAGGGCGAATAAATATATGATTTGATAGGTTAAATTGAATATGAAACTTACCAGCTATAACTGGCATTACTGTATAACAATCCAATTAGTTGTTTTAGGCACTAAATAAACATTTTTGTATTTATTTTATAATAATAATATAAACCACTGACACTCAGACGCCATTAAGAAACATTCACTTAAACTTTGTAAACGATTTATTTTATTAATCTACATAATACACTAGCAGAGGATACTTATTATTCTTCTTTTATTATTACTAATATAAAATAGTTAATGAATAAAAGCTCGTTGAGTTTAATAAAATGAAATAAACTAATGTAAAGGGAACGACCCGTTATACCTTCCCGTTCGCGATTCTGACACTACTGCCAACTTCGCGGTGAAATAAATAAATACTGGTTGTGTCTAGTACCAACCTTGGGACTACGTTCGGATAATGGATTAAAAAAAATATTTTTGAAAACAAAAACCCCGACTGCATAAAACTAAAAAGAAAATAAACAAGGCCAATAGTTTATTATGATTAACAGTCGGGACCTATAAGTAATTCTTCAATCAATAAAATCTTCACCAGGAACCCCGCATAATTTGAAGAGGTCCCGACTGTTAATCCTAATAAACTATTGGACTTGTTTATTTTCTTTTTAGTTTTATGCAGTCGGGATTTTTGTTTTTACAAATATTTTTTTTTAAAAAGATTTTTTTTATTTTTCACTTTTTTGTTAGGATTAATTATAGTAATGATAATCATGATGTACTTTTTTGAAATCCTCGTATTGAGCTCTTGAATTTGATACCCATATTTTGGTATTCGAAACGAAAATATTTTTTTTCACTAAGTCCAATGGCGTCTCACAGCTGCCATGATTGACTTTTTTTAACTTCACCTATCTAAGAACACTTGGGCTGCTATGACAAATCTAACGATACCTCAATTATTTAAATCCGTTCGGTGATTCTGGAGATATGAGGTAATAAAGAATATTACATACATACAAGATACGCGCGAAAAACATAACCCTTCCTTAGCAGTCGGGAATAAGAAATAAATTTAATTTAAATATATCATATTTCTAATTAAAATATTGAAATTGAAGTGATATAAATATTTAACATTAACATTATTTAAGTTACAATATATTATTTTTGAAAAAATTAAAGAAGCCAAGAGGAGAGGAAGACCTCAGTATCGAGATCACAGTATCGATGATACTGGAGGAAGGTCACGTATATACACATGAGGACCGACCGCTATGATGAGGGCATGTTTATTTTGGCAATGACAAGACAAACTAATGTACGGGTCACCTGAATAAGTTATCAACACCATCTACGACCTCATATAACACTAGATGAGCTACACAAGTGCAGCCGGCCTTTCAGGTGGATATAGTGGGGTTTATTAACGGTACACATGTCGTATTGACCTGGAAACACTGTCGCTGGTAGACCATTCTAAAGTTGCGTGGCGTGTGGATGGAAGTTCTTATAAAATCGCACAGAAGTCCCACGTATCCAGATGGTGTGGATGATATTTAAGCTTGTGACTTACTGTGTGATTGCATAAATCCACGGCAGGTACCAGGACAAACAGTTCCCCAATACACTCCCCACGATATAGATGACCAAGAACGCATAGCGAGAAAACGTCTATACATTGTATATGATCTAATTATTCAAACTGATTGTGTACCTATAGAGGGGTTAATAACAGTGGAGGAGGAAAAGATACGCAGATACCATATTGTTGACCACTCCATTCATCTGGCTACGCTACAAATAGATTCTTTACACCGAAGAGCAACGAATTTGGAACATAAACTAGATGTTCTCCGCCTACTTTGCTGTGTAAGGATAATATGTAAAGTTGAAAATCACAACATTCTTTTACGAAAGTATTAATACTATATAATAATTGATTTTAATATTACTATGACTTAATAAAGTAGTACTTTAAATATGTCTTTTCAGCTTAAAATATTGTAATTTTACTAATCTTTTAATAGTTGTTATAATAAAAAATATATATTTTAAATAAAACTCCTTAACCAGATTAATCGCGTATATTATAATCTGAAAAGTATTCGAAACTTTGGGTTTCCAAAAATATATAATATTAAATATATGCGGTTAAAAAAATTCATTTAAAATGTGTTAAATTGCGAAAATCAAAGATCTTATTAAAAGAAAATATATTATTTTCATGAAGCAGCGATATAACGTAAGCATGACGATTTTGCATTTGATTCTAACTCAGGAGAATGAAGTACTTTTATTTTGTCGTTCTGGTTACAGAACAAAGCACGTCGTTGAGTTTCGCCACTCAACACATAATGTCTCCAGAATTTGGCGAAAAGTGAGGAACAAAAGTTTCTTAATGCGAACGGAGTGTCAGAACACTAAGTCTTCAGGTTCCCTCTCTTATGGTATATATTACTTTACTCTTTGGTTCCCAGGTTCCGTCTGCATGCCATGGTATGTGCGTGACACAGCTTGAAACTAAAAATATATAAATTAAAAAATCTAAATATATTATGTTTGTGTATCCGACTTAAATTTGACATTAAAAGACAGGCTAAATTATATTTTTTTTTACATTACTGACTTTACTAATGTCGGTTTGTTTGCAAATTTTATAAAATCTTTGTAAATCTATTACCTTTTTATTTAGTTATTATCGTATTGTGATTAATAAATACAAATTATAAACTTTTAATTTTAAATTGTTTTAAAAATGAAAACTTAGAAATTCTTTTGTATGAACAAATATTTCTATTATTTAAATGTTATTTGCTTAAATTGTAAGTATAAAAGGTTTTATTATTATTCAGTGTTTCTTATGAGATAAGAAGCTTAATAATTGTCTTTTTTTGGGGCTTTTATGTCAGTTTTTCTTTTAAAACATTCGAAATAGGTAAATTTATTATTCGTGCTAGTATACCACTTTAGTTTGGTTTATAAACATAAATTTAATTTTTTAAAGGATTTCTTCTATTTTCAGTTATTTAATTTTTTTTTTATTAAAGGTACTTAATGATATACATATAATGGATGAGGACTCTCTGCCTAACAGTCCAAGTATACTTGCGCCTGAATCACCAGATAGAGCAGAAGGACATTCTCCTATACTAAGCTCCTGGGCAGGAGAACATCCCACAGATAGTGTAGACAGTAATACTATTGAAAATGACAATACAAATAATAACATAGATAATCCTATTAGTGATAATGATGTCTCAGTTGAAATATGGAGACCAGGAATAATTTCTGACAGTAATAGCAATTCAGTTCAACCACATTCGTCACAATCACAAGTCGAAGTCGTGAATCCAGCAGTTTTAATACAAAATGTTGTGAGAACGTTAAATATACAACCATGGACTCCAGTATTATATGATGATGACTCTCAATCTCGTTCAGTTCAGTCTGTTGTTACTGTTAATGAAGAATCAAATAGTGCAGCTTCTTTTGCTGATGTTAGACAGGAAGATGAAGAACCACCAGCTAAAGTAAGGAAGATCAGTTCACCAAAACATGCGGATGAAGGTGATGGTGAAACATGCCCAATTTGTTTGGATTCCTGGGGTAACTCTGGGGAGCATAGGCTTGTTTCGCTTAAGTGTGGTCATTTATTTGGTGCTCATTGTGTTGAAAGGTGGTTGAAAGCTCAAAGTAGCAAAGATAGGTCTTGCCCGACTTGTAAAAGCAAAGCTGCCTTAAAAGATATTAGGTTTATATATGCAAGAAAACTTGTAGCGGCAGATACTTCACAACTAACAGCACTACAGAAACAAATAGATTTGTTACAAGCAGAGAAAAGTCGAACAGAATTAGAGCTCCAGAACTCTAGGATAGCGCATCGCACTTGCGTCTTACAACTGGAAGTCCTAAGGAGTACTTTAATGAAGAATCAGGTCTCGAAAGACCAACCACCCAAGCGTATGTGGAGGTTTTCCTTGGAAAAAAATTTAGAAATCAGTAAAGATGGTGGCTGTAGAGTGCTGACTTACAACTGTCGGACTTACGAGTTATATGTTTCACAAAAAAGTACAAATAATCTATTTCCTGGTTTCGGAATACGGAAAGTTAGTTCTGTTGATTACAAATTGGGGCAGTTCGTCCATCTACATTCGAGGCCGATACGTGATATAACGTATTCTCAGCCTAGAGACTTGCTTTTGAGCGTTGGTCTTGATAATACAGCACGTATTGTAGAAAGGGGAATCCCAAACACGTCTATACCATGTGGAGTTCCCTTATGGTCATGTTCGTGGGACTACTTACGTAGTAATGAGTTCTACGTAGGTGGTGTAGGTGGTGTAATCCATCAATACGATGTCAGAAATCCTAGTACTTATATACACAGGTTAAATGCTCCGGGGGATATGTCACCAGTAGTTTCATTATGTTCGACTGAGTTTGGATTACTGTCCTGCCAGTTGAATTCTTGTTGGCTGTGGGTGGGGAATATGAGACAGTGGGAGCCCAGAGCTTTGCCTGTCGATGGCCCTTTTATGTCCCTCTGCTATGACAATGATTCACACAGAGCATTGCTATCTTCTAGAGGAAGTAGCAATGAGAGATCTCGACTAACTTTGTGTAAATTGAAGACTAATGTAACAAGTGGAGAAACTTTGTTTGATATCGAGCAAACCTTTCCTGGATCAGCTCGTTCCACCCTCATGTCCAGGAGTGCTTGGGTAAAGGCAGCTGGTGCCTCATGGGTAGCATCTCATTCAGAAAGTGAATCCTCGTTATACCTTCATGGATTAGACGGTGTAAGGACCATATCCTTGCCGGCAGCTGAGCCAGCTTTAGACGTGTGTTGTGCTCAAAGAACTGGTGATACAATACTAGCAGCCCTTTCAGAATCGAGGCTTAGGATATACAAGGCTGTGCCTACTAATTCTTGACAAAGGACTTATTGAGAGATTGGACAAAGACCCTTAAATATACTGATTTCTGGTGCATCTTGTTATTTGACTTAATTATGAATTTGTAATGTTAGACTATATTAATTGTGATTAAAAAGTTTGTTATATTGGATGGTCAAGTACAATGAGTGTCAGGTGTTAACATCTGAATGTAGCAATATAATAGAAATAAATGTTTCCTTTTTTGATTGTGTTGTCATCATTGTTTTTTTTGTAAATATTGATATATTGTGATAATTTTTTGTTGTTTTTTTAACATTGAGTGAGTCAATTTTTTTCATATATTATTCAGTTCGGATTTTTTCATCACCTGTATTTATCTAAGAGGACCAGGATCTAACAAGATACTATTGTTGTAGCATCAAGTTAAAAAATAATAATAATATCAAGTTGTTTTCTTTGACAGGGCTACCAGGATACACAAAAAATATTTTAAACATATATTTCTACAAGCATTTGTTTAATTACATCATCGTGCAACAAAAATTATAGTTACTTCAATAATTCAAAAACGAAAAGATTATTATAAAAAATAATAAAACACATTTATTTTATTGAATCTGGCCATCACCCTCGCGCCACGGCTGACCAGGGGTCTGTTGGAACACAAGCGTGCGACTGTAAACGCTACTGATTGTGCGTTCGATTTCCACTCGAGGAAATGCAATGTTTAATATTTTCATTTCTTCGCTCTGGTAACGAGGCAAAACGCGGCGTTGGGTTCCGCCACACAATGTTTCCAGCATTCGGCGAAAATTAGGGAATCTCAATGAAAACAGTGTATGAATGCTAGAGTCCCAGGTTCCTTCGGCCTACTCGGCTAAATGCGGGATAACCGTGAAGCCAAAAAAGGTATTATATTTTGATTATAAATTTTGACTTACTCATTTTTGAAAATTATTGTTGATTTGATTTTTTTAAATAAAAAATATACTGCCATAATAAAATAATTTGTCTTTTTTTGTTTTGTTATTATTTGTTTGCATGGACTTGATGATCCTTGTTACCCACGCTAACTTCCGTTTACTCCTTAAGTTTCATTGTAACTTACAGTAATAAGGCAAAGACAACCTAGTGTCAAGACACTTCTTTGCAAGTGGCCTCATACTTTGCCAGTGGCTTCAATAGCGAAAAATTTAACATATTTCAATATTATCATTCTAAGCAGCATTTAAAACAGATCGAACTCACAATCATCACGTTTACAATCTAATGTAGTACCATTGTGCCACGATGATTTCAATTTCCAATATTTTTTCAATGACAACTGGATAAGTTACCAACAGAGTTCTATTTACTTTTATGAAAAACGTCTAAATGTTTGAACATAACGGGATTAGAACATGCTAATCTTGATCACCGTCCAAGCGCTCTCATCTCTAAGACATACGTTCTCAAATCAAATCAAGCATCGTCAATTTACTAACACGCGCGCTTACAACTCATATATTGTTTGTAAAATTAAATAAATCAGCTTCACGCTGTATCCCGCACACAGCAGGGTGGGCAGATGGAACCTAGTGTTAAGACACTCTGGAGGCATTGCGTTTTGAGTGGCAGGACTCAACGCCGCGCTTGGCCTCGACACCAGAGCGAAGAAATGGAAAAATAAATTTAAGTAATTATTTCATCTCCACGAGAGGGGATCGAACCCACAACCAATCGGTTTTACAGTCAAACTTTGTCCCACTGCGCCACGACTCCTCTATATTGTTTGTATTTCCATTTATACCAGATGTTGCATTACAGTTCTTCATCAGATTGTTAACTTATGTCTCAATGCAACGTCTTTATTATTAAGGTAAATGGCCCAAAGTTCGTGCTAGTACGATATTACGTTAGTTTTGGTTCTGGCAAAAAAAATAAGTTATTTAAGTATTATTTGCGTAAACTATATATTTGTAAAAAATCTTTAAAATTTCAACTGTCTAAAAAATTAAGTAACAATATTTTAATGATAAAATTAAGCGTATATTTAGTACATTTGAAACGCAGAGTCGACTACGAACTGCACTGTAACGGGTTTATGTTGCTTACCACCGTAAGACTAGCGTAAGAATTCTTAAGGTTGTAGAAAGACAAAGGTAAGTTATTCAGATAAAACTTTGAATATATGTTTTTTTTGTATTTTATAAAAAAACACAAAAGGAAGCATTAAATTCTTTAAAATTGCAACAAAACGATTCACGAAATAGCAGTAATTTAATTGATAATGTGTAGGGGACACATTATAAATAAAGTTCGTGTTACTACCGAATTAGGAAGATCCTAGATACTTTTTAATAAATTTATATTTATACTAGAGGGCGCGCGCGGCTTCGCCCGCTTATTAGGAGTGAATTCTAAAAAAAACACGTTCAATAAAATATTTTTAAGAGTCTGAATTTCAAATGTTATAAAAATCGGTACAGATTAAAAATTTTTTCCATACAAACTTTCAACCCCTATTTCATTCCTTTAGGGTTAAAATTTTTCAAATTCCCTTCTTAGTGGTTGTCCAGAATATGAAATTAAACATCTGCCCAAATTTCACGTTTCTACTATTAGCGGTTACGGCTCTGCGTGCGTCTTACCTCAGTCAGTCAGCACAAGTCCTTTTATATATATAGATATAGATAATAGAGGCCAGTCGTGGCGCAGCGGCACGAGGTGCGACTGTAAAACCGGCTGGTTGTGGGTTCGATCCCCACTCGAGGCGATGAAATATTTACTTAAATTTATATTTCTATTTCTTCGCTCTGGTGTCGAGGTTAAGCGCGGCATTGAGTTCTGCCACTCAATACGTAATGCCTCCAGAATTCGGCAGAAAGTGGGCAACGGAGTGTCTTAACACTACGTTACGTACACTACGTTCCCTCTGCCTACCCTGCAGTGTGCGGGATACAGCGTGAAGCTGATTTGATATTTATATAATAATTGAGATAATTTAAAGCTTAAAAACAGTTTTATGTAACGTATACAATAAATACGTAACGTAAAACAGTTTTACGTTACGTATTTATTAAGATTTCTGGTGATTGAAATTCGGTATATATTTTATTCACGTAAACTCTCCTACAGAATGCATACATCGGATTTGTAATAATAAAATTTTCATTTCATTTATGTTATTAATTAGTAAGTTTTTATGTTTGTTGAAGTATTTATTTTTTTAATTATTATTATTAAAATTTATTTAAGTTTATTTATATTACGTGAGTTCGTAATTTTATTTTCTAATTAATCAAAGAGATAACAATAAATTGGCATTCATAGCCTCAAAACTGAAACTTGCATTTTTTTTATAAAAAAGTTTATTTTTTTTATATACCACAACAACGTAAGCCGCCAATTTGGAGATTTATAACCCATAAAGAAATTTACACCACCTCCTTAACAATATGAAGTTGGAAAGAAAATAATGATAACAATAAAAATAATAACATATACTTGTTTTGTTGTGTTTGTGTGTGGGAATGAATTATTTTCATTCTCAACAAAACAAAACACGGCGTCGATTTCCGCTGCTTAAGTGGAGCAGAGCATAACACTCCAAGGGAACCTCCCTTTGCCTACCTTGCTGCAGGCGGAACATTGTATGAAGCTGAAAAAATACAAAAATGTATTAGTAAAAGGCAACATTCATCATTTATTGCTGTCAATGTCATTAATATATTTCTTTTTGACATTTCAAGTAAACACTAGATCGTAGCTCTCTTGATGTAATTTTATCGAAATTAATGTAAAATTACAATTTTACACAAGTTTAATAGTTTTTATTTAAAATTTCAAATATAATTAATATTATAATTCAGTTCTGATCATAAAAGACAGTGAGTATTGCTTGTTTCGTTACATTTTTATTTCATGTGCCGCAATGAGGTCATCGACTTGACCGTGATTTATTTTTATACATAAAAGGAAATTAAAATAAATAATAAGTTTACTATTAATGTATACAATTGTATATACCGTTTTTTAATAGTAAATAAATTATTTATAATAATATCAAAATATTAACTGCGCCATTGCGAAAATTTTATTTGATCGATGTTGAGCCGCCTACGATTTTTATAATAAATAGTATGAAGTGAAATATATAAATTTGATAGAAACACTGAAGAAAAGCTTTTCGTTTTTATTCAGTATTCCTTAAATATAATATTTTGAACGAATTTTTTTGTGTATTATTTGTTTCAGTTCCTTAAAACCACAAAATGGAGCAAGTACTTCAGCAAGTAGCACAGAATATGGAGAAGCAGCTAGACAATGAAATTGAAAGGTGATTTACATTATAATTAATTTTATTTACACATCTTCACAAGTTCACACTGTATCTGGCAAATAGCAGGGTAGACAAAGAGAACCTGGTGTCAAGAAAGATGTTGTGTATTCATTGGCTGAACTGAATAATAATGAAAGAATTGCAACAATTACTATTAGTTAGAGCCAGTGAATGAAAATATCCCATTCCCTTGAGTGAGGAAAAAACCAACATCTTTACAGTCAGATGCTTTCTCAATAAAAATTTTAAGAATTTAACAAATTTGAGAACTGAATTCATATGGTTTCAAACATTTTCCACCTTTAATATACATTTTTTTATTATTATAATAAATAATAAAAATCATCATGTGAATGAATCTATACAGTATACAAAGTCAAATAATTATCCATTTATCAAGGAAGGCTATAAGCTATATTATCCCTTTAAGTCTTTTTGATGTACCTCAATGTACCTGTGGTTAAAGTTTCCTGCGCTTAGAATGAATGTGTCATACACAATAAGTAGTTATTTCCATTTGGCTATAGGGACAGGGAACCTGCAAACAAAAGCGAGTTTTGCATGATATAATAATTATATTTCAGATTGGATGCATTAGATAACAGTGATTTGGAGGCTATAAGGCAACAGAGGATCGCAGAAATGAAGCAAAGAGCCAAGCAAAAACAGGAATGGCTTGCTATTGTAAGTTTTATATACATTTCTATCTAGAGTTTTATGCCTGACTGTGAATAAGATGGAGCTTTGCCTTATTACTGGAGTTGAAAAGTAGATAATATTAAATATTTAATTTGCTCAAATGAGAATCAAATCCACAACCTGTCGCTCTTACAGTTGCACACAGAAGTGTGGTAAAGAGTTGTAGGGGCAATAGCCCCAGTGCCATGACTGGCCTTAATGCAATGGGTACGTAGAACCAATAATTTCAACGTTTCCCACCCAGTTAAAAACACTGCCTACCCTGCTATTAGCAGGATACAATGTGAAGGTAAAGAAAAATATGTAATAATAAATTGTAATTTCTTTTTTTTCTTTTATTTATGCAACCCCATACATTAATAAATAATATTAATAAATAATGTAATATTACTGTACAGTGTAGTTTTGTTACACAAATTACAGTTTTGGATTCCACTATATAACACACAATGTCTTGAAAACACAATGTCTCAACACTAGATTTTCCCTGCCTACCTGTTATCCTACTTCCTATTAATATTATAAATGTGTAATATGATTACAAGTTTAACCAGGCAAAACCTTGGTCGCTAGTATGCTATATGTGTAATTACTTAATAATAATAGGTTATCTTTCCAGGGCCATGGAGAATACACAGAGATCGATGGTGAAAAAGAATTCTTTACTGTCTGCAACAAAAGTGATAATGTAATATGTCATTTCTACCGAAATGACACACCCCGTTGTCGCATAGTTGACATGCATTTGAAGACCATCGCTAAAAAACATGTTGAAACAAGAGTTGTCAAGTTAGATGTGGAACGTGCACCATTCTTAACTGGTAAGTATTGTTTTTTTTTGTTTTGGTTTTACGACTATTTTTGCATGTACTTAAATAAAAAAAAATCATTACATAAAAGATTTTTTTTTCAATTTAGTGTTATGATTATGTTCAAAATCAATTAAAGCCTAGATCTATCCTTAAGTAATAATTATACAAAAAAAGTAATTTTAAAGATATATTAAAAATTTAAAATCATAATATGTATTATTTCTTCTCTTTTTCCTCTTGACTGTAATTTGTTAATTATTTTTTCTTTTTAGGCCGTCTTAAGATAAGAATGATTCCAACAATAGCATTAGTGAAAAACAACAAAACAAAAGATTTTATAGTGGGCTTCACCGACTTGGGGAACCGAGATGACTTCTCAACAGAAATGCTAGAGTGGAGAATAGCCAGGTAAATAGAATATTTGATTAGACACTCTGTTCTACATTTTTTTTTTAGTTTCCCATTGTAGTAATTAAATTAACTTTCTGGCAGTTTTTTTTTAAATTTTTGAAATAAAATTTTTAAAACAGATATGCTAACAATAAACAAATTGTAAAGGCAATTTAATAGAGACTATTCAGAATGTGTGTAAAGATTATCAGCTCTTTTCTATTTGTTTGTTTATTTTTAACAGGTTTTTATGTCAGTGGTTTTAACCTATCATTGACTATTATATGTATCTAAAATATTTTCCTTTTTAATTTCAGATCTGAAGTAATAGAATATTCTGGAGACATTCTCACTCCTCCTGACGCTGGTAAAAAGAAGTCTCTACAGGTTCACAGCAAAAAAACTATAAGGGGACAGGCTGATTCGGACTCAGATATTGATTTTAGCGATTAAATTCTTATTAATATATGTAATATTTTTTACTACTTTTAATTGTCATAAAAAATGCCTATTTTTGATTTTTATATCTACAGGATATGCAAAAGCAAAAGCCAAGAAAGTTATCTGTGGCTGTTGTATTAAAAAAATAAATATCAAAAGTTTATTTGAAACCTACAGGTGATTATTTTATTATTTCCTTTTCATATTAATAAATAATGATTATGTATGAATATTAATAAATGCAGAAATTTAAGTTAAAAATGATTTTTGTTATATAAAAAATAAGTCATTGTATTACTACAAACATTTAAACAAATTAATAAACTGTCACATTTTAGCATAGATGTTTTTATTTTTATAATTATATTTGCATAATAAAATAATATTATTTTTAATCTTGAATGAAAGTCAAATCAGTCACTTTGCTTAAATTAATTGTAAGAATTTAATTGGAAAATATTGTTTAATAAAATATATTTCATTGATTTGTTTTTTTATTTATAGTGTTTTTATCTTTACCACTTTAAATGAAAGCACAGTTTTAACTGCTTTATAAAAGTCTAATACAATTAAAATGAAAGAGAGTTTCTTAAATATGAAAGTGTTTTTTTTCAAAACTATCGTTATAAAATAAAACTATTTGTTAATAATGAAGCACACAGATCCTAACCTATCAAAACGACAATATCGCACACGCCTGTTTCACAAAATAGAGTTTTAGATATTGGCGGTGAAATTGAATTTTGTTTAGGTTTATTATAGAAAATAGAACGAGAGATATCCCGTTCGGGTATATTTTTTTAGAATGAATAGTGGCAGATCGGCAACGTTTAGTAGTATTTTTGTAGTAGTGGGTTTAAAAGGAGCGCAGACGCTTCCACTCTGTATATATTGTAAAATACTTAGTTATATTTTTATAAGTTAAATAAAAATAAATCATATATTGAGCCTATTTTAGATTTTTTGTATTAGTAGTTTTAATACACAAATAACACCAGCATTATAAATAATCATTCAGTCAGTAAAAAGAAAGATTTTATTTAAGTTGTAATTTACGAGTTCTTTGTTTTGTGTTAGAGAAATCAGTGTAATTATTCTTTACTTTTTTTGATTATTTTTTTGTTGAATAACAGAAAAGCATTTTAAACCTGGGGCGAATTCGAATCCACACTTAAAATTTAATTAAATAATTAATTGACTAAAATACAGACGTTCTATAAAATCTATCTTTTTAAATGCTATTATATGAGAAGAGGTTTAAATAAAATAATAAGAATACTTGGATTAAATAAAAAAATCAAATCAACTTCACGCTGTATCCCGCACACAACAAGGTAGGCAGAGGGAACCTAGTGTTAAGACACTCCATTCTCCACTTTCTGCCGAATTCTGGCGGCATTGCGTGTTGAGTGGCAGAACTCAACGCCGCGCTTTGCCTTGACACCAGAGTGAAGAAATGAAAATATAAATTTAAGTAAATATTTCATCTCATCGAACCCACAACCAGTCGATTTACAGTCACATGTTGTGCCCCCGTGCCATGATTGGCCTCAATTATTTATTGGATTAAACTAATTCATATATATCCGCATATTACAATAATCATAAAGGCATGTGTAGGATTTAATTTGCTTATTTATAATATTTTCTACAATTTTATACAGTTTCACGCTGTTTCTCGCATAGCAGGAAAAGCAGAATTAAAACGCGCCGTTCTTAAATGCCGACTTTAAGACTGCGCGTTGAGAGGCGGAATTCAACGTGAAGTTTTAATTTCAGAGTGAAGAAATGAAAATAATTTATATATTCTCCCGTGTAAAAATCGAACCCATAACCGTTGCGTTTCCTTAAATTTATATTTATATTTTTTTGTTCAAATTTAATAACATTCAAATCAGCTGTATAACGTCACAAGCGTCAATGTATCTGTCAATTAGTGAAACGTCAAATAAGTTTTTTATTTAAAAATCTTCGAGAAGTGTGACGTAAATTAGTTACCAAGACGATCCCAATAAGAATATAAGTCTACATGAATTTAAATTTACATATTTAAATAAATATTAATTAATATATTAAATGGATAATTAATATGTAATGATATAAATTATAATTATTTTTTTACGTGTAATTGTGTTTTTTAAGTGTAAAATTGAAGTTATTTGGAGGGATATTAAAGTAAGTTAGTTATATTTTTATAATGCTATCTATTAATAGATTAGGGCTAAAAATTTTTGACTATAAGTATCAAGGATAGTTACTTTGGACTTTGATACTGTAATTGTTAAACTTAAATGTTATTGTTTTATTATTACATTAATAACCTTTATTATCAAGTGAAGAAAAAAATTAAAATGAAACAGCTTCACGCTATTTTTCGCATATCACTGGGTAGTCAAGAACCTAGTCCTTAGACACTACCCTAAACTCTATTAAATGAAAATTTGCGTGTGTGCGAAACTACAGCGTAGTCACTTTGTCTTCATGACTTATTATATTTATTGTATTTTAACATAGAATAATGTACATTTAACAGAAAATAAAAGTCTATGTAGCTATAAAAGCCTCGGTGGACTTCTCTTTATAATAGATTTCGGCCAGCCTACTTGTGGAAGTGGGTGAAAATAGGGATATGACAAAAATTTGCAATGTGAATCAGAGAAGAAAATAAAAATACAATGTAGACAAGTCCAAGTGACAATAAATTGGAAATCAAATTCACAATTACCACATTTATAGTCAGACACTGGACCGTCCCTTAATGGCTCAGAGAAGAAAAATAATTATTTAAAATTAAGTATTAAATACAGGAAATTATCACTTTGTCACGATAGAAACGAAAAATAACAATATAAACATTCTAAAATAAAGTTATATATACAGAAAAAGACAATCCAAATACACTGGGCCTCGACTCTCTTAATTAAATACCTAATTTAATCAGCTTCATGCTGTATCCCGCACACATCTAACACTAGGTTGTCTTAACACTAGGTTCCCTCTGCCTAGCGTAGGCAGAGGGAACCTAGAGTTAAGACACACTGTTCCCCACTTTCTGCCAAATTCTGGTGGCATTGCATGTTGAGTGGCAGAACTCAACACCACACATTCCCTCAACACCAGTGAGAAGAATTGGAAATATAAATTTAAGTAAATATTTAATATGTAATATGGACTGGTTGTAACCCACAACCAGTCCCCACTCAAGGAGTGAATGGGGGTCGAACCCACAACCAGTCCGTGTTACAGTGACATTTTGTGCCCCTGTGCCATAACTGGCCTCAAAAAGCACTTTATCATATAATACATATATATGACATTGTTATATTATCTTATTTTGAGTTGGTTTAATTCATTTTAAATTTTTATTATTTATTTTATTTAAAATTTTCATACACCTCTAAATTATAAAATGTTTGGTTAATTAATTGGAGTGTTTTGCTTAATTTTAATATTCCGTTCTACGATAAAGCAAGCTATAATTCGACATGAGACAAGCGTAACATTGTGTTAACAATTTTTATATGGTATTTTATATGATAGATTGTCATACATGCCGTTGCCCCTGTACAACACAAGGGTGTGACCTTAATGCAGCGGTTGTGGGTTTAATTCCTACCTGCTATATGCGGGATAAAGCGTGAAGCTGATCTGCCTCATATAAGTGTGGCAGTGTCTTAACACTTGGTTACCAGAGTCCCTCTGCACAATTTTCACACTGTATTCTGCACATAGCAGAGTAATCAGAGGGAACCTGGAAATCTAGTGTTGATATATCATTCCAATTAAGAAACTTCTAATTCCACTTTCATTTAAATTCTGGAAGCATTGCGTGTTGAGTGAGCGGAGCTTAATGCCGAGTTACCAGAGCAAAAAAAATATTAAATATATTTATTCCGCCAAGTGGTTAATTATTATTAAGTTTAGAAAAATCTATTATCTTATTTATCTATATTCCTAAATTTCTTCAGACATTTCTTTTATATATATTAATAAAAAAATTGATAACTGATAAGAGAAATATTTTTCCAATATTACTACAATATTATATCCGATAATAAATAATAATTTATTATCAATATAAAAAATGTAAACAATATGCTATCTAAATACTAGCTTGTAAAAAATAATGCCATCAGCAAATATGTATGAAATTATAGCCAAGTTCAATAATGAAGAGTATGAATAAGAGAATGTGAAACAAACGGAGATCTTATCTGGGTGCCAAGTTGTGTTTACTTGGGAATATAATATAAGTTAACATAATTCAAGTTCAAGAGGAAGACGCGTCATTTTTTTACATACCGACTAAATTATACTTAAGCTCAACTCAAGTTTACATTCGACAATTTTTTTAGAACCGGCTATTCATATTTGCAATTTTCACAAATTTAAACTTTTTACTTGTATTTTATTACGCTCAACAACGTAATTGTTTTGGACGCATTTAATTATTTCTTATAGTTTAGCTGAACCACTACGGCTCTGCATAAAATGTGGAAGTCTTCAAAATCAAATATAGCCTAGATCCTGCCCAAAGCTAATAGCTACAAAACAAAAAAAGTTCTATTCAACTCGGTCCCGTGAAGAAGAAGATGTGCCTGTACAAACAGACAAACCAATAAACATACAAATGAACAAACCCCATGTTTTCCCGATCTCCTATGCATTACGAGCACTCCTCTCTCAGTGCTGCCGTACACTCTCTAACCCGCCTACATGACAAGTTTCTACGTTTCTAAATCCAGTACTTTCTTCTGTGCATAGTCGGTCAGTCACAGGAACAGTGTTTATACATAATATATTGATAAATACAGTGATAGTTGAGGCGGGATACAGCGTGAAGCTAAAAAATAAATTGATAAACATATACTCTTTAAACGTTTTTAAATAAAATTAAAAATGATGCAATAGAAGCTAGGATGATTTGATAAGTTGTTGCTTGTGCTATTTAATGTCTATCAAGAACGTGTTTGTACTTTGTTTTATAGTTTAAATTAAAACATTTTTTTAATTTGATTTATTTTAAAATATGCGTAATGTGTTTTTTTATTATTTTCACACATTCACTCCATCATTCATAGGCAAAATAAAATATAATCTATATATATAAAAGGACTTGTGCTGACTGACTGAGGTAAGACGCACGCAGAGCCGTAACCGCTGATGGTAGAAACGTGAAATTTGGGTAGATGTTTAGTTTCATATTCTGGACATCCACTAAGAAGGGAATTTGAAAAATGTTAACCCTAAAGGGATGAAATAGGGGTTGAAAGTTTGTATGGAAATTTTTTTTAATCTGTACCGATTTTTATAAAATTTAAAATTCAGACTTTTAAAAATATTTCATTGAACACGTGTTTCATGGTTTTTAAGAATTCACCCTCTAAGGGTTCAAATAAGGGGTTGAAAGTTTATATGGAAAAATCTTTAAATTGCCACCGATTTTTATAAAAATTTAAATTTAGACTGTTAAAAATATTTTATTGAACAAGTGTAGGTGTGGATTTCACACTGTTCCTAAATTTTCCAGACATTACGTGCTGAGTGGCGCGTGGAAGGCAGTGTTTTTTCTAGTCACCAGACAGAAAAAATGAAAATATTAAATATTTTATTCCCCCGAATAGGAATCGAACGCACAACCGTCGCGTTTACAGTTGAACCTTTGTGTCTCTGCGCCATGATGGCCTTAACACCCGCTGTTTCGACGGCCTCTTTTTCTTTCATATATTCGCTTTAATAAACAATTAACATTACAGAAAATTACAAATTCACCGTGATGTGACAGCTTCAACATGGCAGTGGGAGAGGCGCGAGTGCCGCTGCTACACGACGACAGACATGCGCATCACGGTTAGTGCGGGTTCAGAATACTTCTAGTAATTTAAAAATGAAACCGACTACGGATTCTTTTTGTTTTCTGACATAATTGTAATTAGGATAATTATACATAAATTATCTCATAACTGCGTCTGCTTTTCCATTTTTTTCTTGTTTTTTTTAAACCTCATCACGTGTTAAGTGATGGTGAATGACTTTCTTATAAGAGCGGAGACATACTTTTTTTTAGTTTCACTCTGTATTCCGAACTAAGTAGAGTGTGCAGATGGAACCTAATGATAAGCGGCTCTATTTTCCGAGACATTACGTGTTGACTGCGGAACTCAACGCAGCGCCTATGTCTTGCTACCAGAGTGGAGAAATTAAAATATAAATAATTCATTTCCCGATTGGGAATCGAAGCCACAACCGTAGCGATTACAGTCACACGCTATACCGCTGCGTACCGTATGTAATAATTTAAATATTATTTATCATTCCCCCGAGTGTTTATCGAACCTATATCAGTCTCATTGGGACAAGATAACGTCACATATAACTTTATATTGTCTTAATTGTTTTAAAACTCACTGATAACATATAACGTAAGTGATGACAAATAAGAGTCTAATGAATAATTATATAGTAAAGCAACTCCGCAATAAAAGTGAGGTAACTCTAAAAATTGCCAGAAAACGAGTCTACTCGTTCGTCTTGAATCTCAATTTATTCTGGTGTATTTTGAAGGTATTTTACGGGATTCGAACCCGCGGCACTGTTAAAACGTCCAAAAACTTTAATATTTCGACGAAGCTTGATGAGAATGGCTTAATGGCATAGCACTTGGACTACTCTATAGTAGTAAACAAGAGACAACAACTACATTTAAATTTTCATGCTTTTATTAAAAAGAAGTTTTTTTACTAAAGTGAGGAGTAACTAGCATTTTAAAAATGTTAGAATACATATTTTAAGAAATGTGTGCATGTTTATGTAATTTTTAATCGACTTTAAAAAAAATGGAGGTTATCATGTTCGTTTTATAGTCACACTTAGGAAGATTTGATTATTTTTTGTAAAGACTCGTGTGTTTGCTTTCGGAAATCACAATTTGATGACGTGTAACTGATGAAGAAGACCATAGATGGCCTAAGTACTTGTACTTCTTTTACTGTAATAGTTACAAGGAAAAATATTATTAAAACTTTTCGCCAGAAATGAGATTCCTCAATCGTTGCATTTCTTTTTAACCAACTTCAACAAAGAAGATGTTATCAAAGAGACGTTCAATGGACTTTAAAAAAGGGTAAGGTTCCCAATTCGCCCGATTATTTTTTATATAAGTGCTTGTCAATATGTCCAATTAAGATTGAAGCTACTATGTAATAGTACAACCACTACCTACTCGGTCGGAAGCACTCTTTTTTTCGGTCTACACATCACTTAAAATCGTAAAATATATTTTAAAGAAAGATTTTATAATTTTGAAGTCGGTGTCTAGCTAATGCTACAACAACCTTACTACAATAGCGAATTACTAAACATGTTTGTTTTACTTGGCACCAACTTCAAAATTATAAAATCTTTCTTTAATTATTTTTTTTATCAATATCAAAATACTATGGCTATATCTTCAGTAAATTTATTTTATACTTTTTAGTTTGAAGTCGGTTTGTTTTTCGTTAAAAATATTTTTTCGTATCTTTTCATCATATTTACAGTTATTAAGAATGTGAAAAGAAAACAATAATATCAGTTTATTATCGCATTAGATATATTAAGATAATACGTAACAGCCTTAATAATATTATTTTATTAACTTACGTCACTAACTGTGTCATAATAAAATATTTTAAATAATATGTAAATATAACCAACATTTATATATTATCTATATTTATGTGTTACTGAATGTCTGACAGACAACGTACCGACGAAACTATTGGACTTAAAAAAAGTGTTAGGGAGCGTAGGGGAGCCCTAAGGTTTTAGAGAGGAACGGGAAAACAGAATTTGTCATTTTGATGACAGCATCATTTTGCGCCGGGATAGTGTCGCTGTTAACATGACAACTGTGAGTTCAATTCCCACTCGAGGGAGTAATATATTTTCAGTGAATAGCGAATTGAGTCAGTGTGTGGGTAGCGTAAGACATAAAGCTAGGTTCCCTCTGCTTACTCTGCTATTTGCGGGATACAGAGTGAAGCTAATTACTTCTTTTTAGGTGAACAAACACGTCGTCAATTATCAGGGAGCGCGGTGGTGGTGACTTCCTTAGTAGCTGGTGCTGCCGCCGGCGCCATCGCGAAGACAGTCATCGCGCCTCTAGACCGAACTAAGATTAACTTTCAAACTTCGTAAGTATTTTGAAAAATTTTGACCTGTCTAAGATGTTACATTCGGACAGTTTCATTGGCAAAAGACTGTTTGATAGCGGATTTTTGTATAGGGCCAGCTTCACGTTATATCTCGCGCACAGCAAGGTAGGCAGAGGGAACCTAGTGTTAAGACACTACGTTCCCGACATTCTTCGAATCGGTATCGAACCCACAACCGTCGCGTTACACACACGCCCTTGTGTCAAGAATGAATGTTTAAGATTAAAAGAAATATACCATATAAGAGTATAATAATGCGTGCAAAAGCGGGGAAACGAAAATATTTTAAAAAATACAACAACGAGACAGTCGTGGCGCAGGGACACAGCGTCTGTGAACGCGTTGGTTGTGGGTTCGATTCCCACTAGATAGAATGAATTATTTTCGTTTTATCGTGCGGCGTTGAGTTCCGCCGCTTAATACGCATTATCTCAAAAATTGTACTGTGATTGGAGGCTAAAACATCCGGTATCCGTCTGCCTGTCTGCCTATCCCGCTGTATGAGGGGTGCAGCGTGAATATAAGAGAATAAGAATATAATTCGCAAAAAGTGTACTATACAATGGCAACGACCGTCCCCCAGTGACCTACGAGAATGACAGACTAAATGCGGATAAACAAAAACAGTATAAAATGAATCATGACTCGTAAAAAATAAATATAAAGTTGTTTTTACGACTTATTGACGACAATTTTGTTTGTATGTAAATAAAAAGTTTGATTGATAGCTATTTTAAGAAGTAGAGTTTAACGGAGTGTCTTAACAGTATAATCCCCCTACCCTGCTATGTGCGGGATACAGCGTGAAATTTTAAAAATAAGCCAATAAAATCCACATCAGAGGCGTTGCATATGACTGAAAACGTGTAGGTTATGGGTTTGATTCTTACTTGAGGAAATGAATTAGTCAATTAACAACACATAGCGCGTCGTTGAGTTCCGCAACTAAAAACAGATAGTAAAGTCCGCATGTAAAATGACACGCAAAATCTATATACATCCATTTTAATATATATAGTGACTATAAATATGTAACTTTTTTTTATTATAAATATAAATAACATTAATCGCCAATTATAATCAAACCAGTGACCTCCGTCAACAAGTTTTATTATACAAATATGTGTATACTAAGAAAATATATATAGTATACTTATAAAGCTGAACGGTTTGGTTGGTTGAACGCACTAATTTCTGGAACTACTGGTTCGTATAAAAAAATATTTTTTGTTTGTTAGTTCATTTATCGTAGAATGGTCTCAAGGTCGATGAATATTCAACATGCAATATATCAAGAATGCGGCAGAGAGGAGGGAACGGAGTGTCTACTAGGGTCCCTTTTGCCTACCCTATCATTTGCGGGATAAAGCGTGAAGCTAAAAATATAAAAAAACATAGTTTTTAAAATGTGGAATAACACTATAATTTATGGGTTTTCAGTGAAATTCCGTACTCATGGCGCGCGGCGGTACGTTTCGTGGCTCACAGCGCCCGGACAGAGGGCTGGACGGCGTTGTGGCGCGGCAACAGCGCGACCATGGCGCGCATAGTGCCCTACGCCGCCATACAGTTCACTGCGCACGAACAGTGGAAGAAGTTACTGGGTGTGGACACCCCGCAGACTGCTCAGTAAGTGAAATATCATATCATCTTCTCTTCTCTTCTGTTCGGTACGGTAAAGAGAATGTACAATAGAAGAATGTTATGATTCTCTGTTTTATTTTGTTTTGAATAATCGTAGGTCAATTTTGTAGTTGAAAACGGAATTATGAATACACTTTCTGTTTATATTGTTAAATATAGGGTTTATGTGATTCAATGGTATAGGCGACTATATAGATAGAGATAACAGGTCATTTAAACTGAAAGAAATTATTGATTTTGGACAGGATACACTCTGCAGAGTACGGAGTGAGCGATTTTACTCTCCGTTTTTTGCTTATATTGAGTATCAATTGTCTTGAAAAACGAATAATGAATTCTTTATGAGTGATATTTTTTTCGGGGTTATAGTCATGCAATTGGAACGAATATTTATTCCCTCACTAGCTCCCTCCTCTTCCAGGCAGTCCCCGCTCCGCCTGCTGCTGGCGGGCTCGCTGGCGGGCGCGACGTCGCAGAGCGCCACGTACCCGCTGGACCTGGCGCGCGCGCGCATGGCGGTCGCGGACTACCCCTCGCTGAGGGCTGTGTTCCGGCAGGTGCTGAGGGAGGAAGGGCTCACGTCTTTGTACAGGTCAGTTGGATTTGGACAAATGGATACTTGTGGAAGCTTGTCCATCTTCCTATTAAAAATGTATGTAGGTTGTTATTTAGAAAAAGTAAATTGCGCGAATCGAACCCAAAACCTGTCTCGTTTCCAATTACACGTTTGCGTGATTGGTCTGTAGTGATTACTTCAAATAACAATGAAAATAATATAAAGGAAATCATACAGAGAACCTAATAAGATACAAATTTCGATAACATCAAACCGCCACAATTTGAGAGAGCTGGAGAAAAAAATTAAAACTTAATACTAAAATGGCCACTGTGGCGCAATGAAACAGCATCCGACTCTAAACACGACGTTTGTAGGGCTAATTCCCACTCGAGGAAACGATAACAATTAAAATTATTTTCATTTCTTTGGTCAGGTATACAAAGAACAACGTTGAACTCCGACATTGACCACGCTGTCTCGTACTTGAGGCGGTGCGAAGTGTCTTAATACCAGTTCCTCTGTCTACCCTACTATATGGGGGAAAGTTATACTTTTCATATATAAATGTTGTTTCCCAGAGGGTACCCGGCTACAGTGCTCGGAGTGATCCCGTACGCCGGCGTGTCCTTCTTCACGTACGACACTCTGCGGCATTGGTACCTTGAGTACTCGGGCAGCGCGGCCAGCGGGCTCAGCAACATGGCGTGCGGCGGCGCGGCGGGCGCGCTGGCGCAGACGGCGTCGTACCCGCTGGACATCGTGCGGCGCCGCATGCAGACGGCGCGCCGCCGCCGCGACCGCTCCTACCCCTGCGCCACCATCGCCGCCACGCTCGCGCTCGTGTACAGGTGATGTGTTGAGTACTCGGACAGCACGGCCAGCGGGCTCAGCAACATGGCGTGCGGCGGCGCGGCGGGCGCGCTGGCGCAGACGGCGTCGTACCCGCTGGACATCGTGCGGCGCCGCATGCAGACGGCGCGCCGCCGCCGCGACCGCTCCTACCCCTGCGCCACCATCGCCGCCACGCTCGCGCTCGTGTACAGGTGATGTGTTGAGTACTCGGACAGCACGGCCAGCGGGCTCAGCAACATGGCGTGCGGCGGCGCGGCGGGCGCGCTGGCGCAGACGGCGTCGTACCCGCTGGACATCGTGCGGCGCCGCATGCAGACGGCGCGCCGCCGCCGCGACCGCTCCTACCCCTGCGCCACCATCGCCGCCACGCTCGCGCTCGTGTACAGGTGATGTGTTGAGTACTCGGACAGCACGGCCAGCGGGCTCAGCAACATGGCGTGCGGCGGCGCGGCGGGCGCGCTGGCGCAGACGGCGTCGTACCCGCTGGACATCGTGCGGCGCCGCATGCAGACGGCGCGCCGCCGCCGCGACCGCTCCTACCCCTGCGCCACCATCGCCGCCACGCTCGCGCTCGTGTACAGGTGATGTGTTGAGTACTCGGACAGCACGGCCAGCGGGCTCAGCAACATGGCGTGCGGCGGCGCGGCGGGCGCGCTGGCGCAGACGGCGTCGTACCCGCTGGACATCGTGCGGCGCCGCATGCAGACGGCGCGCCGCCGCCGCGACCGCTCCTACCCCTGCGCCACCATCGCCGCCACGCTCGCGCTCGTGTACAGGTGATGTGTTGAGTACTCGGACAGCACGGCCAGCGGGCTCAGCAACATGGCGTGCGGCGGCGCGGCGGGCGCGCTGGCGCAGACGGCGTCGTACCCGCTGGACATCGTGCGGCGCCGCATGCAGACGGCGCGCCGCCGCCGCGACCGCTCCTACCCCTGCGCCACCATCGCCGCCACGCTCGCGCTCGTGTACAGGTGATGTGTTGAGTACTCGGACAGCACGGCCAGCGGGCTCAGCAACATGGCGTGCGGCGGCGCGGCGGGCGCGCTGGCGCAGACGGCGTCGTACCCGCTGGACATCGTGCGGCGCCGCATGCAGACGGCGCGCCGCCGCCGCGACCGCTCCTACCCCTGCGCCACCATCGCCGCCACGCTCGCGCTCGTGTACAGGTGATGTGTTGAGTACTCGGACAGCACGGCCAGCGGGCTCAGCAACATGGCGTGCGGCGGCGCGGCGGGCGCGCTGGCGCAGACGGCGTCGTACCCGCTGGACATCGTGCGGCGCCGCATGCAGACGGCGCGCCGCCGCCGCGACCGCTCCTACCCCTGCGCCACCATCGCCGCCACGCTCGCGCTCGTGTACAGGTGATGTGTTGAGTACTCGGACAGCACGGCCAGCGGGCTCAGCAACATGGCGTGCGGCGGCGCGGCGGGCGCGCTGGCGCAGACGGCGTCGTACCCGCTGGACATCGTGCGGCGCCGCATGCAGACGGCGCGCCGCCGCCGCGACCGCTCCTACCCCTGCGCCACCATCGCCGCCACGCTCGCGCTCGTGTACAGGTGATGTGTTGAGTACTCGGACAGCACGGCCAGCGGGCTCAGCAACATGGCGTGCGGCGGCGCGGCGGGCGCGCTGGCGCAGACGGCGTCGTACCCGCTGGACATCGTGCGGCGCCGCATGCAGACGGCGCGCCGCCGCCGCGACCGCTCCTACCCCTGCGCCACCATCGCCGCCACGCTCGCGCTCGTGTACAGGTGATGTGTTGAGTACTCGGACAGCACGGCCAGCGGGCTCAGCAACATGGCGTGCGGCGGCGCGGCGGGCGCGCTGGCGCAGACGGCGTCGTACCCGCTGGACATCGTGCGGCGCCGCATGCAGACGGCGCGCCGCCGCCGCGACCGCTCCTACCCCTGCGCCACCATCGCCGCCACGCTCGCGCTCGTGTACAGGTGATGTGTTGAGTACTCGGACAGCACGGCCAGCGGGCTCAGCAACATGGCGTGCGGCGGCGCGGCGGGCGCGCTGGCGCAGACGGCGTCGTACCCGCTGGACATCGTGCGGCGCCGCATGCAGACGGCGCGCCGCCGCCGCGACCGCTCCTACCCCTGCGCCACCATCGCCGCCACGCTCGCGCTCGTGTACAGGTGATGTGTTGAGTACTCGGACAGCACGGCCAGCGGGCTCAGCAACATGGCGTGCGGCGGCGCGGCGGGCGCGCTGGCGCAGACGGCGTCGTACCCGCTGGACATCGTGCGGCGCCGCATGCAGACGGCGCGCCGCCGCCGCGACCGCTCCTACCCCTGCGCCACCATCGCCGCCACGCTCGCGCTCGTGTACAGGTGATGTGTTGAGTACTCGGACAGCACGGCCAGCGGGCTCAGCAACATGGCGTGCGGCGGCGCGGCGGGCGCGCTGGCGCAGACGGCGTCGTACCCGCTGGACATCGTGCGGCGCCGCATGCAGACGGCGCGCCGCCGCCGCGACCGCTCCTACCCCTGCGCCACCATCGCCGCCACGCTCGCGCTCGTGTACAGGTGATGTGTTGAGTACTCGGACAGCACGGCCAGCGGGCTCAGCAACATGGCGTGCGGCGGCGCGGCGGGCGCGCTGGCGCAGACGGCGTCGTACCCGCTGGACATCGTGCGGCGCCGCATGCAGACGGCGCGCCGCCGCCGCGACCGCTCCTACCCCTGCGCCACCATCGCCGCCACGCTCGCGCTCGTGTACAGGTGATGTGTTGAGTACTCGGACAGCACGGCCAGCGGGCTCAGCAACATGGCGTGCGGCGGCGCGGCGGGCGCGCTGGCGCAGACGGCGTCGTACCCGCTGGACATCGTGCGGCGCCGCATGCAGACGGCGCGCCGCCGCCGCGACCGCTCCTACCCCTGCGCCACCATCGCCGCCACGCTCGCGCTCGTGTACAGGTGATGTGTTGAGTACTCGGACAGCACGGCCAGCGGGCTCAGCAACATGGCGTGCGGCGGCGCGGCGGGCGCGCTGGCGCAGACGGCGTCGTACCCGCTGGACATCGTGCGGCGCCGCATGCAGACGGCGCGCCGCCGCCGCGACCGCTCCTACCCCTGCGCCACCATCGCCGCCACGCTCGCGCTCGTGTACAGGTGATGTGTTGAGTACTCGGACAGCACGGCCAGCGGGCTCAGCAACATGGCGTGCGGCGGCGCGGCGGGCGCGCTGGCGCAGACGGCGTCGTACCCGCTGGACATCGTGCGGCGCCGCATGCAGACGGCGCGCCGCCGCCGCGACCGCTCCTACCCCTGCGCCACCATCGCCGCCACGCTCGCGCTCGTGTACAGGTGATGTGTTGAGTACTCGGACAGCAGGGAAATTGAAATGTTTAATAATTCATTTCCCTGAGTAAGAATTGAACTCACAACCGTCGCGTTTATAGTCATGTTTTGGCAAATAATTTTATAAAATAAAGAATTAAAACATTTTTATCTATAAACTTCCCTCAAATCTCAATTTTAACAATTCTGATTAAAAATATATACTTGTACAAAAAAATAATTTCTCTCTCTCTCTCTTCCAGGCAAGAAGGTTGGCGCGGATTCTTCAAAGGTCTAAGCATGAATTGGATCAAAGGACCCATCGCTGTGGGCATCTCATTCGCAACTTATGACGCCATTAAATCGACTTTACGAGACGTAGCACTCGCTGTTACCACGTAAACAAGGGTAATCGGGGTAATGTTTAATTGCCAGCTTAACCTATAGTAATTATGAAATTCGTAATAATTGGTAACCAGGAATACTTGTACGGTAATAAATGATTACTGATCTGATAAATGCTATTTATCCTTGTCAGTGTTATATACGATTTTGGTAATCATTGATTATTACTGAATAATTCATTATTTATCATAATTTGGTAATCTCAGTATTGCGATAGACGAAGTTAAGTTTTTATCAGTATCACGCATTATTTATAAGTATATTAATATATTTTATGGAAATGGGTGAAAATGGTAATCATTTTACAAATATGAATACAATTGAGATTTTATGAGTGCTTTTGGTAATATATTTACTTAAAATATGCCTTTGTTTTCTATCGTCGTGGGTTCAGTTCCCATTTGAAGTGTATGGTTGGAAAGAAATTTAGAAGAGAATAAAGGAGCTGTCCTATAAATAGTATGCAAGATGTAAACAAAATACTTAAATATTATTAAAAATATGACGATTGGGTCAGTGCAATTATTTTATTGTTGCTTTTGTTTAATTTATTTTCAACATGAGAGTGAAGAGTGGTAATAATTAAAAAATACAACTTCTTATGCGGTTATGAAATATATGCACAATCATATATTTGATCTATTCATTTTAGAATCAGATTATTCATATTATAAACAACATTTTTTTTTGTTAATACATTATGTAAATATTAGGCAATTTTTGAAAAATGTAATTCAATTTACATTTATGCATGTAGTGGTTATAGCAGAATTGATGATTTATAAAATGTTCATGCATTTCATATTTAATATTTTCATTTTCCGCTCTGATAACAAGGCAAAGCGTAGTGTCGAGTGAGAGCCACTAATTGCAATACCCCGAAAATTGGGATGAAAGTGCGGAGGGAAAGTGTCTCAATTGAGACACAGTGTCTTCATTTCATTGTCACAAACTTCTTTCTGCCTACCTTGCTAACAAAAATAGCTAAGTCTTATCTAATCTAATCAAAAAGTCGGTAAGTAATTTCATTATACGATTGATTCAAATAAGATCGAATATTTAAATGAAATAGTCAATTCCGGTGTGACCACGACACATATGTACGTACATATTGTATAATATGTGTAGAACACAAATTTATTTATTTTTTTCTATTCGTTTATAAAAAATTACTTTATCTCTAGCTAAATGAAAAACAATTAATATGTTTTAATTCATATAAAATAATATCTTTTTCTTTTTACAATGACTGATAGAAATAAACGACAATAAATATAATAAGATTTTATTCAACTTACTATTAAACGTTATACAAATGTATATGGAATCTTTGTAAATGCGTCTTAAGATTTTTTGAAATGTATGTAAAAAAATCCTAGAAAATTATAAATGTTGATGCAGGTTATATTGTAAATATGATTTTTCGTATCTTTTTTGAAAAAAAATACTGCATTTTTCTTTTTGGCTTTAGTTTAATTAATTTAAAAAATACGAAGATAATTAAATTGTTATTGACTTAATGTATATAAATAAAATAAAAAAGATCATATCTGCTTTATATATATGATGGTTCCGTCGTTATGGTTAATATTAAAAAAACCAATAGGTTGAATTATGCATTGTCTTTGCCTTTTCTAAAGAAATAATGAATTAATTAATTAAGAATAATAAGGATGATTTATATTGCTTCATTTCAAAATAAATATTACGTAGTAAACTGTTAATATTATAATTCAATTAACTGGTAATATATTGGTTACTATAGTAATCAGTATTAACTTATTACTTTGGTAATCATGATTTCATTATACTATTAATGTTTTAAATGCACAATTTTTCTAGGGTAGGCATAGTTTTTTTATATGCAATTATAATCGAATAATTAGTTTTTTTTTAATAGCAACACCTTCACAAAATATAAAAAATCATGTTTAGATATATACTTTTTTTTATTTTAATATGTTTTTAGATCATTTAGTAGACCATTTTGTGTGTGTGTTTCTTTTTATTTTAAAGAATATTTGTATTTTAAAAAGCTTTATGTAATATTTTTGATCTGTAATATATGTGTCTATGTATGTTCGCTTAAGTCACGATATTATGTTGATAATCATAATCTTTTTGGAATATTTGTATATAACATATAAAACTTTTCTCTTACCGAGGGCCTGATAGACAACGTATAAACGACATTTCACGGCGTCTGTAGACGCTACAGATGTGGGTTCAATTCCCACACATAATTATATAATATTATCATTTCAATAATGACAATAGAAAGCCTGAAATTAAATGATTATTGAATTATCTTACTTTTTTTTAGAGTAATATTATACGAGCGTAAATAGGCTTACGAATTATTAAGATGAAAATTTATGTTACTTTTTTTACATATATATTATTGTTGTTGCCATAAATAAATGTTTGAATTGTTTTTTTTTTGTTTTATTTGGAACTAAAGATAGAAAAAATCCTTTTGAAGTACGGTCTATAAGACATGTCCACCCTGTAGTTATTGAGCTTTAGTTATTTGAGCTCGGGAAGAAAATAATCAAAATTAGAAAACATACTAAAATCATATCTGCACAGCCTTCTACAGCTTACTTCAGGGCGCCCACGACTCACCGAACGTACTGTACAGTGTACAGTGGGGAATTAACAGTTTCAAACTTGAGTTTTTGCTGCTTTTAACTCCACAATTAGAAGTTTGTAGAGTATTGTTACAATCTGATGTTTTCTTTGAAATTGCAGGAGAAATATAGATTTTGGGCGTATTTTTTTTGGAAAAAGACGAGGCAAACGACCTGTCGTCGACGACGTCGACGTCACCTGTTTTGCAAAGCCAACGTGTCAAGCCCTGCACAGATCATTGGGTTCCCAACGATTCGAACGGCTCTACATTGTATATGAAGCTGATACTGGGGTGCACCAGTACAGAGATGAGAACAGTACTCCATATGAGGCCGAACCTGGGCCCTTCAGGGCCAATCGGTGTATTGGCGTGATCTTGTCAAAGAACGGTTTCGGGGTTAATAAACAACTTTTTTCTTATAATCCAATTTATTATTCACAAAATTGCTTTAATTTTTTTTACTTAATCTTAAACTTAATATTGCACAGTTGCCTATAAATAATCTAAATTAACATTTTTTCTTATTCCTTAAACTATAATAGCTATGAATAAAATAAAAATGAAATATTTAAGTCTATTAAGTAACTACTAAAACTTAGGCATTCTGATTTGTGCGAAGCAAAACGGGTAACGATTAATCTAGTACAGTACGGTCAACGAGTCGTGGCCGCCCTGAAGTTATGTTTTCTGAAGTTTTGCGGATTATCGCTGGGTAGATAATAATAATAAAAAAAAATCTTAAATAAAATCTACGCTTACATCTACAGCGAATTTCAGCGCGGTCACAACTTCACAAGTCGACCCTAGTTGACCCTAGTTCATGTAGGTTTAACTTTAGACTTTTATACTTAAACGGTTGACTAGAAAATAAAAAAACTTACAATAACAATCTTTTGGCTTGCGTTATAGGACGTTTACGACGTCATAGAAAGAATCTTAATTTTAATTTAATATCTTGATTTTTTTTTAGATTTATCTAAAGATTAATCATAGACTGGCCGCTCGTGGTGTAGATATCTCTACACAACGAGTGGCGGGCTCGAGTAACTGAAATATTTATTATGCTCCAGACAGTAACTCCACTGATAATCACTAGCGATAGGTATAGAGAGTGGTGGCGGTTGTAAGAAACACACGGGTGGAGCGCAATAAACAATCTCTTCCAGTCGATGAATGTCAAACAGAAAAATAACAAGAAAAGTGCATAATATCCAAATAAAGGAATTTAACAAACGATACACATTATACAAGAATCAAAATTGACCAAACAATAAAACTAAAATTCATAACTCTAAATCTAATTCTCGTAATGTTCCTGATAATATCTCCTCTGGTAATCACTAGAGGTAGGCACGGAGGGGGGTAGTGGTTGAGAGGGCGCGGGGGGAGCTGGCGGTAGGTAGGGGGGGTAGTAAAGCTGGGATATGACGTCATAGGTAGGTGGACGAGCCATGCTGAATAATGCCTCTGGATCGCAGACGAACTTGTAGACGTAGCGTTCGCCTGAAAAATGATCGATATTATTATGTACATTATTAGTATTACCTATTGACTTTTTTTTAGGTTCACGTTTTATCCCTAGCGGGGTAGCCAGTGATAACAGAGCGCCAATTACTACTGTCTTTGTATAACTCTCTCGCATCTTCCACTTGTCAACAATACCTTCGGGGGTGCACCGGTTTCAGGTAACCTTGCTCCAGAATTATCTATAGTGTGCTCTTGAAGGTCAAGACATTAAGGATTTGCTTACAGAGTGGCGGAAATTAACCGCGCTTTGTTTATCATAAAGAAGGTTGAAAATATTACTTATAGATAGAATCAATTTCTCCGAGTGAGAAAATCCAACCTGTTTTGCAGTCTCACGCTATGATCACTACGGTGCGACGTCTCTTATTTATTTGACCGTTGTGCGTGGGGAACGGTGTGTCTTAACACTAGGTTTCATCTGTCTATCCTGCTATATATTACGTATTATTCAAGTACCTGCAACTTTCTGCATGATGCCTTTCTCATAATAATATCTCAATGAACGTGAAAGCTTGTCATAGTTCATCGCAGGACGGTTCTTTTGGGCACCCCAACGCCGCGCGACCTAGACAGAAGATACTCTTATTAAAAAAAATCACACTGTACCCGCATATAGCAGAGTATGCAGAGAGAACCTAGTGTTAAGATACTCTGTTCCTCACGCATTGTACAATTTTCGGAACATTGAGTGGCAGAACTCAGTGCCGCGCTTTGTCTAGCTACCAGGGCGAAGAAATGAAAATGGTTCCATACCCCGAGTGGGCATCGATCCCACGACTTTGCAGTTTGACGATGTGTCACTTTTCCATGACGGGCTCAAGCATCTCATTCCATGTATTCATGGCGAGAATGTTGTACCTGGGACTTGAGACCTGAGTATAAGTTTTAGGAGTCCCCTGAATACAATACTGATGACAAAATAATATAGGTACGATATTGATGACTATATGTATACCTCCTCAGGCTCATGCAATTTGAACTCCAGTCCCCTGCCGGTCCACGCCACGCACCGAGCGCCCTCCGCCAGTAAGGACACCAAAAACTGCCAAAGTTGAAGTGCTCCACGACGACCGCCTGATGATCCTACTGACAATAAAATAGACAACACTATACAATAGGCCAGTCGTGGCGCAGGGGCACAACCGCCGCCGAAAGATGAAATATTTAATATTTTCAAGTCTTCGCTCTGGTAACGTGGCAAAATGCGGCACCTGGACTCATAATAATAATAGTTCTATAAAGTAAATAAAAGAATTTTAGTAAAGCATAGGTACCTATATTGAAGTTAAATACAATCGTTTCTATAGAGTTGTGTTCAGAATTTTATATTCAAATTAACTATTACTTGTGACATCGCTCGTGGTCAAATGAAAATAGCTACCCGTTGTGTCATGACACATGCCAATTCTAAGTGCGGGAGGTAAAACTCTGAGCGCTGGACTTAGAGTTCCAGACAAAACAAAAATTTTTTTTTTAACATTTTTTAAACCGACCAGGCCTGGTCGGTTTCCAGGAGGTGCGAGTTCGAGACCCGCTACGTTCAAATTTTTATACGTTTTGTAAATAAGTATAAAACAAATAAAGTTAAAAACAACAACAGTGCATAAAATTCTTATGTTCATTACGTCGCTCTGGTAACAAGACAAGTGCGGCGTCTACTTCTTCTAACCCTAGGTTCCTCTGTTTATACTGATAAACGCAGAATACAGCGTAAACCTGAAAAAAAGAGCATCAACAGAGAATATTTACCAGCATTAGTGGTGGAGACGTGATGATGAGGTGATGCAGCATCAGAGCGGGACGTGGCGCCATGAGAACTGCTCACTGAAAAATAATATACAATATTAGGCTGTAAACAAATCGTACAATTAGCAGTTACATTTCCATGATATCATCGGACATTTCGTTAATTGGTAAAATTTCAAGACAAATCTACTTGATCATTTCGTACCAATTAAATTTGACAACGTACTGTAAGGTGTCCACAAAATTTATACATATAATAGAAATATATTATATTTATAATAAAACGATGTCTTTAGATGGAAGGTATATAAGAAAATTTATAATGGGGGACATGTTTGTCGGTTTGTCTGTTTGTCTGTTTTTTTATCTGTGAGCTTTTGACACTTGAAACTTTAGTAGATATTGTTTCTAAAATGATAAATTTCGGCTTGACGTAGTAGCTCTTTGCCACTGCGTCTATCATTAGGTTATGCCGGGCTTCGGTGTCCAACCCTCACGCCTTCCTGGAATATGATAGCGACCGCCGAATTTTGAAGGCATTGCGTGTTGAGTGTGGAAACCTAACGCCACGCTCGTTACCAGAGCGAGAAAATGACAGTATTAAATAGTTTGTTTCTTCGAGTGGGAATCGCACCCACAGCCTGTCGTCTTTACAGTACGCTTGTGCCCCTGCGTGCGCCACGACTCATTGCTCATGCTCATTCTCACGTGTGGGATATTTTTATAATTTATATAAATTATTTTCATTACCTTGGTCTTATGACTTCTCGTAGGACTGACACTACTGACATGTTTATGTAACTTGACGATTCAAAACTAATGTCTTAATTGAATAAAGAATAATTGTTTTTTTATTTTTAAAATTGAATGAATTGTGGTACCAAGTCTGTCTCCCCAGGGATCAGCAGTGCTGGTCACAGCCTCCTCCCGACCTTCACTTTCTTCTTCTGAACATTTGCCGTAGCTACTACATCTGAAAAATGTTTTAGAACAAAAAAAATAAATTAAATCAGCTTCACCCTGTATCCCGCACACAGCAGGGTAGGCAAAGGGAATCTAGTGTTAAGACACTCCGTTCCCCACTTTCTGCCGAAATCTGGAGGCATTGCGTGTTGAGTGGCAGAACTCAACGCCGCGCTTAACCTCGACACCAGAGCGAAGAAATGGAAATATAAATTTAAGTAAATATTTCATCTCCTCGAGTGGAAAACGAACCCACAACAAGTCAGTTTTACAGTCACACTTCGTGCCGGTGCGCCATGACTGGCCTCAAATGTTTTAGAGAAACCAATTAAATATAAAAGATTTTTTAAATATTTTTAAAGTGTTATTCCACACTTAGGAAAGAAAAATAATTATTTAGAAAACGTTAAAAATTTGAACGCAGCGGGACTCGAACCCGCGCCTCCTGGAAACCGACCAGGCGTTAGATCGAAAAATTTCGACGCAGCTTGGCGAGAACGCATGGCTTAGTGGTCAGAGCGCCTGGTCGGTTTCCAGGAGGCGCGGGTTCGAGTACCGCTGCGTTCAAATTTTTATACGTTTTCTAAATAAGTATAAATATAAAAGAGTCGGTGGGGCAGTGCCTACCCCAGAATAATCTGGTATTCACTTCAATTTTTTTACTAACTTTTACACAGGCAGATCAGTTTAAAGGTAAAATTAAGATTTTTTTTACGAAAACTTACTTTTATTATTTTGGACTTAAAATAATTTAATTTGCAAATATATCTATTTGCAACTGTATATACATTAATTATTTTAGTATTTAAATGATATGCCACATTGTCATTAAATTAGTGTACCAATGAAATACAGGATCTTGGAAAATATCTTGTACGAAACGAGTAACATATTTGTGCTTTAGCCTTCGATAAGTGAACACAAAATCAATACTTCTATAGGAACTACCAGTTCCTGAGATCAGCGGATACAAGCAGACAAACTCTACAGTTTTGTAATATTAGTAAAGTTATAGATAATTTTATACCTGTGTAAGTATTGATCTCTATAATCCGTTCTTGTATCTTCTTCTCCTTTACATCTGAAAATTGAACATAATTAATTCCTAGCGGGGTTACAAGACGTTTTATATTATAGTAAAGTGGCTATTATGGATACAATTTTATTTGGTCAACTTGTAATTTTATCGAGGTTAATTGTAACATAGGGGCATAAAGTGTCACTGTAAACGCGACTGGTTGTGGTTTCGATTCCCACTCGAAGAAATGAAATATTTATTTGATTTTCATTTCTTTGCCCTGGTGTCAAGACAAAGCGCTGCGTTGAGTTCAATGCCTTCAGAATTCAGCGCAAGGTACACAAAGGATCAAACCTGGTACCTGGTAGGGATTTTTTTCAAAATTGCATTTTCATATTTTGAGTTTGAAAATCAATCAAAATCAAAAAAAAATGCGTATCTAACGCATTTTTTTTATTTCATTTCACGCTACATTGTCATTGAACCATCTAAGCGAATGCAGGCCTGTATCCTGGTCATCCTAGTGAAGACATCAGGTTCAAGGTATAACAATGTGGACAAGTACGCAAATAAGGTCCAAGCAAATCCGAATACATAAATAGAATAGAATATACAACCTTAAAATAATGTTTCAGTTTGTACTACTTCCCGGGATTAACGTGGTCAACCAAATAAAGCTACACATTAAGATATAGATAAAATATTTTTATACTTACTGTGTCGGTGTATCCAAGTGTGTTTGTCCGTGTGTGTGTCTGTGTGTGTACACAGGCGGATGCGCGTGTGTATGCATGTGTGAGTGTGGTTGTATGTGTGTGTGACTGGTTGACTCGTAGCTCTCTCGTCGAGGGGTGGGGGGTTCCCTGGAATTCATAAGCATTTAATCATAGGAAAGATTAAAATTTTGTGCAAAAAAAATGTTAAATCATCTTTCAAAAATCCGCCCGTACAGGATTTAGTACCCAATTCATGATTCTAGGCCAAGGGGAACTTTAATTAAAAATATCGATATATTATTGTATAAGCAAACGGACAACAAAATGATTATATAAGAACTTCATTGTTTTCTTTTGAGAGCGAAGAAGTGGAAATTTAAATTTAAAAAAAATATTTCACATCCTCGAGTGGGGAACCCACAACCAGTCGCGTTTACAATCACACTTTTTGCCACTGCGCCACGACTAACCTCAACGATTATCTAATTATCTGTCACAATCATCATATCCATATTTATTTATTACTTTGACTTATTAATAAGGCTAGTCGTGGTGCAGAGCCACAAGAGTGTGACTGAAAACAGATGTACTGTTTTCAGTTGTGGGTTCTATTCCCACTCGGGGGAATGAAATATATATTATTTTTATTTCCTCGCTCTGGTAACTCTACTCTACTACTAATTTGGCCACTCAATACTCAATGTCTCGAAAATTGGGCGGCGCGTGGGGAACGGAGATTCTTTACACTAGGTTCCCTCTGCCTACCCTACAACATACGAGATACAACGTGAAACTTAAAAAACAGAGTAAGGCTTATAATTTTTACCTGTGCTGGTAGGGCAGTCCCCACGGCAGGAAGGGAGGCTGCGTCATCTCATCACAATTTCTACTTCACATCTCTATATGCTGGAAAAAAAAATAGTTGCTAGTTCAATTTTGTGGGGTTTACCTAAGTGAGATTCGTTGTGGGTTCGATTCCCAATCGGGAGAATAAAAAAAATAATTTCTTTGCTCTGGTAACGAGACAAAGATAGAAGAAGATAAAAAAAAAACTAAAATGCAATCGAAGTCTTTAACACGTAGAGTAAACATTTATAAACATTACCCAACCAATACTTATGTATTAGGAAAACGTATAAACATTTTGAACGTAGCGGGATTTAAACCCGCGTCTTTTTAGAAGCCGTCTAAAGAGAAGTGTGTTCAAATCCCGGTACGTTCAATTTTTTTTTATGTTTTCTTAATAAGTATTTTTCTCTCTTTAAAAATGTAAAAAAAAATACCCAACCAAATTGTAACCGATAGGCTTCTCAATAACTAAAATCAAATCTTATATCTCCGGGTTACTATCAAAAGCTGAGTGAAAAACAAAAATAAACTTTGAAACACAAATATAACGAAGTAAAGTAAAATAGTAACAAGATTTCATCTCGGCGTCCCAGCATCCGGCGGGAAATAGCGAATTACAATCGAATCTCAAGATGGTGGAGACCCCTTGATGCGACGTTTGAGTAATTTAGCCGTTTTGTATATTTGAGACTTGGATAAAATAGTTTAAAAAGAGTAGTTTCAGGCTGTATCCCGCATATAGCGGGCCACGCGGAGGAAATCGAGTGGTAAGACACTCAGTTGCGCACTTTATTAGCACTTACGTCTAATAGTTAGTTACTTTAGCTAAACGTTATCCATATATAAGCCCACCTGACCGACCACTGACCTATCTATCAAAGTATGAATACAACTTTTATTAAGAAAACGTACAAAAATTTTAACGTAACAGGATTTGAACCCCAGCCTCTTGTTCACCAAACTTATATTTATAGTTCATTTCATACAAAATTGTTGCATATGACCGCAAACTTAAATTTATCGATTTCTATTACTTGCGCATTCCGTTAGCCTACAATCCAGAAAATGATATGGAACCCTCAGTGGTCAAGTCCGATTCACACTTAAACGGTGTTTCTTTTCATATCTTCGCGCTGGCACCCGTATATAGCAGTATAGGTAGAGAGGATATAGCATTCAGACACTCTGTTCCCAAGTTTTCACGTAATATTAGAAACATTTAATCAACATTTGTGTTTGGAATGACGAAACTCAGCGTTGCGCTGATTTGTTACAACAACAAGGAAATGAAAAGGATTCACTCACTCGAGTGGGACTCAAATTCGAAACCGTCTCATTTATATCAGACGCCATGCCGCTGCGCCACGACGGCCTTTATTAAATATTTCTTATACTAACAATCCATTAAACAAAATTGCTTTACCTAAAACGATGGAAATGATATAGTGATTAGAAAAAGCCAGTCAAGTTCGAGTTGAGCTCGCCACCGAGGGTGCCGTATCAATTTTATAACTATAGATCAACAGGAAATACAACTTATAAAAATTTGCGGACGAAAGCACTCATTTTGTATAAAATGAACTACAAAAATAAATTTGTAATGGTTTTTCTATGATAAATAACCTATAAATTATAATATTTTTATGGTTATACTATTGGTTTTGATTTTGTGCCCAATTTCATGATTCCAGGTCAAGAGAAAGAATTAATAAAAAAAAAATCTAAAAACGATGGATGGCTCCACGAAAGCTACTAAGGGCTATTTTTTTCTGTGCTCCAAGGGATCGCAGTCTTTTATATATAATAGTAATTTCAGCTTGATACCTCCACACATTCCTTTAAAATAATATTAACATACAGATAGAAGAATAACAATGTGTTCCTATAAGAGTTTCGCTATTTATCCTGTAGCACGGAACCCTAAAAATTGAAGGTGAAAGGGGGCTGGTAGTCTTCGCGGGGGTCCTGATAGCGATTGACGCGTCATTATCAATACAATGTACATCAAAGGGAATTAGCTTCGGATTTTGCAAAGTCACTTTTACGAAACATGTGTTTTTGATTTATTGATCCAGCGCTGAATATTATGAAACTATTATAGCTGTGTCTGGCTGTGGACGTGATGGTTGTGGGTTCGATTAATAATCTTAGTAATTAATTATTTCATTTCCTTGCTCTGGTAAAATCATAAAACGTGTCGTTGTGTTCCACTTAATAATCAATGTCTCGAATATTGGGTGGCGAGTGGAGAACGGAGTGCTTTAACGCTTGTTTTCCTCTGCATAACTTTTTAAAGATTTTTTTATCGCTATGGGACATATAACAAAATATAATAGGGCCGCATTTAAATCAGTTAAGCCGGTGTCTGAGATTAGTTTGCACAAACGTATAGATAAACAGACAAAAAAATATATTTGTCTTTTTGTTAGTATAGTAAATGCTCCTAATAATAGATTTGCTCATATACGTTCCATGTACAAACAGCGACAACAGCAACATTTTTATTATTTGTATACATAGCCAATCCTTAAGTGGAAGTCGAACCCCATTTCTTTTACAGTCCGACGATGTCACTGCACCACGGCCAGCCGACGGCCGCTGTATGTACAAACTTAACCAACAACTAGAAAGTAATAAATAATGTTTTAATTAATAATAATGTTTTATTTTAATTACTTTTTAATATATATTTTTTAGCTTCACGCTGTATCTCGCACATGAGAGGGTAGGCAGAGAGAACCTAGTGTTAAGACACTCTGTTCCATACTTTCCTCCCATCAGGAGTCATGGAGTGTTGAGTGGCGAATCTTCACGCTGCGTAAAAAGATCGTATTTCTTCATTTAAATATTTAAAATAAATATATGGTTTAAGTATATCGCAAAAAACACGTATTTCGACACTATAAAGAGAATTAAAATTAATAGGGCACTTTCGGTTGAACTACAATTATAAAATGTAGAAGCATCTACAAACAGTTCAAGAAAAAATCAGAAAACTATACATTTGAGGTTAAGTTCCAAAAAATAATAATATTAAAAGGAGGTGCAAAATTTGGTATTAAAGCCGCTAGTTCAAGTGAGGTAGGTATATGTATGAAAGGGCTTTGGCTAAGCCCGAATTTCAGAAAAATCTCAAAACATCCAATTTTTGTACGGAACCCTCGATGGGAGAGCCCGGTTCCAGCATGTCCGATTTTTTTCGTGATGTGTAGGCAGTATTATTTATATTTATAGTCTATACTAATATAATAAAGCGGAAGAGTTTGTTTGTTTGTTTGCTTAAACGCTAAGATCTCTGGATTTATTGGTCCGATTTACTTTATTTTTGTTTTGTATGAAAGCTGGATTCTTCAGAAGTGCCATAGGCTTTATAACATTACATTACACATATATTCTAAATATATTAAAATATTTTCTAATTTGACATGCTATTTATTCTGCCATGTTAATAACAACCGACCGTTGCTAAGCAATGGTTTGCAAAGTTTCTTGTTTTAAGAAAACGTCACCCAAAATGAACTTGCTTGCTTGATATTCATCCTTATGACTGTGTATTTCAGGAAAAATGACCCTGTGACGAATAAGAAATATTATTTTGGCATATCATAAAATTGCTTATATTTACTCTGTTATTAAAGAATATATTATTAACTACCTAAATATACTATTGAAATTGAAATTATACCATAAATTTAAAAAATATTCAAGTTTTCTTTCAACATATGGCGAAAAGTATTCCTTTACGTCACAGACTATGATCTACCAGAACTAACAAAAACAGGTATTAAAACCAAATCATCTCCTATTATCTAACAGATATGTTTATATTCTTTCCCAAAATAATAAAAAAGTAGCTTAATTTTATCACATTACGAAATAATTAGCGAAATAAATTCTTGTTCGTCACTTCTTGGACAATTCACAGTAGAAAAGTATTCATTGCTGATTAAACGTATTACAAAATCAAAAAAACATTCAACGTGAGCAATTCTTGACAATAACAAAATATTAATAATCATAAAATAAATACTATAAAATGCTAAATAGATATTAAAAAACTAAATTTTGTGCCATTCTTTATGTCGGACAGTGACTAATTTGAAACCTTCGTGATGAAAAGGAAAATTTAAGCAATATCCACACTGTCAGTTTGAAAGTATAATAAAATATATATTTTTTTACATCTTTTACCTTGTCCACTGACATCACTCTCTTCACATATGCTCTCCAGGGGGTCCTCGTGCTTTTTACGTGAAATTTTTTCAGTATCATCGATGCTGTGTTTTCGTAGGTCAATCGAGGTTTTCGCCTGCCTGTCTTATCAACTGCTGCTCTTCCTTTCTCAATTTTTTTGCCATTCTGCCATGACTCGTTCTCTCGACGTGCTCGGTTTGGACACGGTAATATACTACTTTGTTTGATATGCAGATTTGGTCAACAAGACGGCTCGACACGACAGGCATGTCGTACGAAAAGATCACATCTCTACAGCATTTACCTTTTTTTTATTCTTCTGTAATATCCACGTTTTAGAACCGTATACATAGTCGATAGCAGAACTGCAATGTGTGGAGCTATGCTGACCTTTCGTCATCATCAACGCAGCTAAGGCTTTATCTCTCATGTCACTGTTTATACGCCTTGGAGAGACCTGTCCAAATACAGATAGAACAACCAACATGATATAATTTAGCCTTGTTTAACTCTCGATTTGATGTCAAACCAGGGTGACATGCCAGATCATGCACCCATACAGGCTGACTCATCTCCTTAAAGAGAATTTATAGCTTGGAGCAAGAGGCCACTCACCTTATATCGGGATAGTATCTCATATAATTTAATTCTTACAATCCAGGAAATTGCATTATTAAGTCCACGAAACCACAAAAAACTGTTTACGTTACGGCTTGGGTCTTTTTTGAATCTTTTCACTCCGCACGCGGAGTGAAAAGATTCAACATTGCATTCATATACTCTTCCAATTCTAAAGTTTAATTAGACATCCCACTACAGCCTATCGGCTCTTTCTTGCATTCTTCTTCTCAATATTTTGGCAAGCTAATGAAATGATGGTGCGTATTATGCCCTATAGCTTGCACGTTGACTGTGCCTCGCCATTCGTCTGGTATCCTCAATCTGATTTCCAGCATAAATTGCACAGATACAATTACAAATCCAAGTCACGTAATATTGCGCCGTAAATATTTGACCATCTCTGCAGTAACTCCATCTGCTTTCGCTTCTTAACTACATTTCAGACTACTCTTAACTTGGTGGTATGTGGAAGTTGCATTGCCAGAAATTTAAAAATTTGTGGGCATATTCAACCAGATTATTGCAAAGTTCGGTATTTACAACCAGATTTAAGTATTGGATTTTTCTCACAATATTTCACATTACGTAATGTCAGGCATCTTTACTCAGTTGATGTAATCCCAGACTCGTGGAAGATCGATGTAATGCACTCATTCCCGAAGGAAGGCGATGAGTCAGATCCAAATAACTGCAGGCTCAATCACTATCACGGCTTTGCTTTCTAATATTATGTAGAGCATATATATAAATATCTAGCTCTTGCTGGTTATCTGGAGGATCTCCGATTAATAAATGAATATTTACCCATAAACCTTGACACTCCATATGGCTGCGCGAATATAACGAAATACTTTTGATCTCTCCGTAATTTCCAAGTGTTACACAGGAGTTATAAATTAAAATTTTTAAACATTCCTTGTGCACTAAGCTTTACAATTCCTAATAGTCACAATTTTGTTCCGGTAATATGTCACGTAACGCACAGGAAGTGACGTTTTGATCCCAAAAAACTTTTCAAGTTAAAAATAACTAGCATTTAATTAAATTATCTTGTTTTTAGCTGTAGTAATGTAATATAGGTTAGATTTTTGCTGAATTACTACGTGATAAATAAAAGAAAACGAATTAATTTGTGTTTAAAACATCGTCACTACTCGGAACAATTTTTCTGTACCCCGAAGACACAGAAACTTCCGTCACAGTTTTTGTCGAAACTAACTTTAGTATAATAACGGCAATTTTACAAATACGATTATAGTGGTGCCAGGAGGACAAAAAGAATACAAATTAGTAGATTTTACTTGTGTAAGTTATCAAATTCACCGTGACTACTCAGGATTTTCCGGTATTATAATTTTCGTAGGACAAGATTAAAATATTGATATTATTTAAAATTACTGTAAATTTATCACATAAGAGTTGAAAAAACACTTTAAAAATACCTGTGGATATATTTAAACACTTACACATATTCAAAGTCTAATATATTAAAAGTAAGACGTATTTGAAATCGGCAAGAGCACCGTGGGACAGTCGAAATCTTTACCTCATATTTTGCTTTCTTTTAAATATAAAAATAGTTATCCGCTTTTTATGGTACTTTTTAATTTAAGTCAACATTAAAACATTTACTTTAACCATATAAAGTCTTATTTCCACGTGATCCATACAATAAATTAGAAATAAAAGTGCTTAAAGTTGTGGGACAGTCTAATTTTGCTAGGGTCATTTTTTCTGAAATACACTCATGAACATAAATATAATAGTTACTTTTAGCATTTTATCTAGATTGAAATTATAGTTTACTGTATAACATTCTAATAAGTAATTAAGGAGATGTCACTGATTCGAAATGACCTAGCCTTCGGGCGGCATAGTATAACCGACGCGAATGGGCAGAAATTTTCATACATTTTTAATTGATTTCTATTTTAATATAATAAAGTGGAAAACTTTGTTTGTTTGTTTAAACTACTATCTGTAATATTAAATATTATGGTGCACGTATTAGTTAGCCATAAATAAATAACGAAATAAATATAGTAAAATATATGTCAGTACATTGTATGGAAGAAATGTTCTATTTTATTAGTTTTAAAAAAAGACCGTGATACGGTATATCTATCTCTTATAAACAAATCACAATAAGATATTTTATGATAAAAAAATAATTGGAAATTGCGATATTTTAACGTTTTTTTATTTGATAAAGATATTGAAACTTACGAGCGAAAGTTATTCCATCATCAAGGATTTTTTATGAAGAAATGCTTTGTCTTTTACAGTATGTAATTTGAACGTATACTTTTTGAGGAAATATGCATGCAGCCATGTTAGTGCTTGCAGTTTCTCAAAATTATTGAATGTATAAATTATATTAATTATATAATTTATATTGATTATCTTATGGAAAATGCAGGATAATAAAACAATTATAAGTGGTATGCGAGCGAAGCCGCGAATGGGCATCTAGTTTATTTAATATGTGCCTTTTATATATTTCAATATTGTATTGTTGTATTGTTTATTTATCATTTTTATACATACACTATAATTTTTAATAGAAATTATTTTTTTTATATTGTAAGTATTCGTATTTAGGTTATTTATAGACAAATGCGGTTGACTGAACGGGTAAGGAGTTGTTGTTTTTATATCCACTTGTCGACGGCATATAATAATTATATCAGTCGATGCTTGCCACCCGATGCGTTTTCTTTATTTTCCACTGTTTTCTAAAGTATTTCTAACTAAATTTGTATTTATCGTGTTCTGTTTTAAATATATATATATTTGTGGTTGACTTTGTTATATAATTACTACTTACTTACTTTCTTAAATCGTGTTTAATTGTGATTTAACATTTGTTTTATCACTATATTTACATTCTACATTAAATTGGTGAGTAGACTTTTTATTCATCTCCATCAACACTTAATGATGTATTATTGTATTTTACAAATCAAGCCCTTTCAAAAAATATTAGATGCTATTCCTTGATACCCTTATGTGGGTTGTGCATAAATTTGTAATCCGCCATTTTGTTGCGGCGGCCATTTTGGATTGCACTAACACTCTAGCTACACGGTTAGTTAGATAAAAAATTGTAATAGATAATTAAAAAACCATTAAAGAAATTGTATAAATAATTTCGTTGATTGTTTTTTAATTTTTAACTTATTTATCTATTTACTATTATAATTCGTTATTTTTTGAGTTGTTGTTAATATAAGGTATTTTTTTTATAAAAAAATATTTGATTTTTTTCGGTGCTAAATATACAGTCTATTAATGTTATCTTTGCGTTGGGTCACTACTCCCTTTTTTAAATATATTTATTATATTTTTTTATTCTGTATAAAATCATAATATTTTTTTACTAATAAAATTGAGTGGAGGAAATCAATGCTTCGTCTTTGTCACCAGAGTGATGATATTTTATTCCTTCGAGTGAGAATTGAACCCACAACCGTGGCGGTCACAGTCAGTCGCTGTACGTGATCACTCCATTCCATGTTTTGTTCTCTAATAGAGTTGAGCGATACTCTGTAAAGAAAGCCTACTCACCACCCACGTCTCGCGACATTGTGTGTCGAGTGGTGGAACTTAACGCCGCGCTTGATCATTTGAATAGTGCAAGGGAACGAAAATAATATATTCATTAGAATAGGATTTTAACTCTTCAGTCTAGAGAATTATTAAGAATTAGTAATTAGTAATTATGGGTTCAATTTCCACTCGAGAAAATTAATAGTTTAATATTTTCAATATCTCCCTCTGGTAACGAGGCAAAGCGCGTTGAGTTCCGCTACTCAACACGCAATGCCTTCAGAATACTACAAAGAAAAATATGATAAATATCATAGGCCATCGTGACGCAGTGGAATAGTCTGATTTCTTATATATGTAGTATACTCGATAGTTGTGGGGTCGATTTCAATGAGTTAAACAAACTATAATACACTTTTAACCGTGAGTTCGCCTGCTTGGTCAACTGGAAATAACTACTCTCTGTGTCATCCTTCCGTTGTATATAACTCTGTCCACTTGGTGTAATATAGCCTATAGCTTTGTAATAATAGTATAGATATTTAGTATTCAGTTATCGTATCGCAGGTGTAAAAATCTTCCCCCGAATTGATTTGCATTCGTGGCGTACACGAGCGAATCAATATGGGATTTATTTAATTATAAAAAAATAGGAAAATATATTAAAAGCAATAAGATTTTCGCGGTGCAGCGGCACGCGATGGTTTTGGGTTCGATGTGCAACAGAGGTAATAAATTATTTTCAGTCCCATGTTCTGGTAGCAACAAAAGGCCGGTACGTGGGAAGTGTCTTAACGCAAGGTTCCCTTTAGGCTCTAGTTAGACCAAAAAATTACACGCCGTTAGTACGCAGATGTATTCAGGATTTGAACCTTGGAATATTTTTTTTTCAACTTGAGGCAGGTAGGTAGTGTTAAGACTCTCCGTTATTCATGCATCGCTCAAGATGAGCACCTAATGGAATTCAACACTGCGGAAAAAATAGTTCCGCCACTCAACACGCAATATCTGAAAAATCTTGTGGTGCACGGGGAACCGAGTGTCTTGACACTAGGCTTCTTCTGCCTACCATGCTATAAGCGGTATACAGCGTGAGCCTGTATAGGCACTATTTCATGTCATAACTGCTTTGTATGCCAGTCACGTATAGCGCCGGTTGAGGCGCGGCTGAGATGATTTTGATTGAATTTTAAAACATAATATAAGCAAATTGGTTTTGTTATTTTTGAATTTATGCTTCGATATGACGGAATTTCTTACAAAATCAAATATTCATGATATATTTTTTTTTGTATTAGGCAGTTGATTGCGAATTTTGCTGGGTCGATAGTTCATTATTTGTGGTGATAAGCATATTAACTCGGTAAATACCGGTCTTATCTAATATAGTATTTTGTTTTTCTGTCTTTATTATTTCTATCTAGTAATAGCCTACTTCTATAGGCCAAAAGGCATGATTATATATAAATTATATTAATTTTAATGTTGTGGAAGACAAAGTGCGGCAGTAAGTTCCGCCTCTCAATACGCAATGTCGCGAAAAAATCTTAACATTTAGTTTCTATCATCCTATTCTAAAATCCTACGCTTACAATAAAGCGTAAAGCAATTTAGTAGGAAGATAAAAATAAGAAAAGGTACTCCAACATCTTTTTAGCTTCACACTGTATCCCGTACATAGCAGGGTAGGCAGAGGGAACTTCGATACCTAGTGTGAAGACACTCCGTTCATTTAAAGACACTTCCGTTCCCCACTATCCGCCGAATTCTGGAGGTATCGCGTGTTGAGTTACGAAACTCAACGTTTCGCATTTATAGACGCACAACATCCCCAGACAACATAAACTAAGACTTTATTCTATTTTATTGCTGTATTCCGCACATAGATGAATAGGCAGAAAAAACTTAGTGTTAAAACACTGTCTGCTTCACTTTCTACCCAAGTTTCGAGATATTATCTCAACGCGCTTTGAATTTTTACCAGAGTGAATTAGAAATTGAAAATAAATCATATCTCCGAACGGAAATCGAACTTACAATCGTCATGCTTATAGTCTTTATTTTTATTTTTTATAAGTATCCATATTTCGCATCATCCTGTACATATATACATATCTATAAAACACGAAGCTCAAACAAAATTTCATCAAATTTTCAAAAACAAATACAAACACGCGTCTATTCAATATCTGCGCACTTCCGCTTCCGGTTACGCCCCTTTGTCCCCTCCCTCACCCCCTGTACCCCCTCTGACGCCAGTACCCCTCTGTAAATATTATAGATAGGATGATCTTTTGGACAAATAACCGATTCATTTAAAAAAAAAAATCAACAATAATGGCTCCAGGCTTTTTGGATGGGTGCACGATTTATTAACTAGGTAGACCTGTAGGTTTGGTTTTAGTACTTTGTTATATTCAATATTTTTTTATTTTTTTACATCAGTGGTTTAATTTGAAGGATAGAAAAAGAGGAGCCAGTGTTAACATACGTTGTCCAGTTCCGCCTAATTTTTGATTTGGGGACAGGATCTCAACGCTACGTTTTGTCTACTAAAATAGAAAAATGAAAACAATTTAAATTTAGATATTCAAATACAAAATATTATTTATTCAAATAGACTTTTGTAAGCACTTTTGAATCGTCGATTGAACTTACAAGAAAACTGGGCCGGTGGTATGCTCGTTCGTAGGAAGGCAGTTCTGCTAAGAAGAGCCGGTAAAGAAACTCAACAATTGCTCTTAATGGTCTAATTTGAAAAAATCTAATCAGCTTCACGCTGCATCCCGCGCACAGCAGGGAAGGCAGAGGGAACCTAGTGTTAGGACAATCCGTTTCCCACTTTCCGCCAAATTCTGGGGGCATTGCGTGAAATAAATATATAAATGTAAATAAATATTTCACTTCCTCGAGTGGGGATCGAACCCACAACCAGTCGATTTTACAGTCACACTTTGTGCCTCTGCTCTCTAATTTGATTCAATAGATATTGATTTCACACATTTTTATACTGTAAATATTCTTAAACAACGTGAACATTAATTTTTTATAGTGGCAACTTAGAATATAATCAATCCCCCGAGTGGGAATCAAACCCACAATCGTCGCATTTACTATCACACGCTGTCCCACTCACTGCCTAATTATATAAAATTTACAAGCAATATTCGAATTGTTTTTTTTTATTTTACCAGAGACAATTTCGATAACAAACTGTACCTAAATGAATGAATGAATGCTGTTCTAACATTAATAAATTCGTTCTTTGAATGAATATACAAAACAATATTTGTACAAGTATTAAAATATTTAAAGAAGGGGTTTCCCTTAGTGATGTAATTGATCCTCCGCTATTATTTACGTGTTCTGCAAAACGGTACCTACGTAGATACAACACTAATGCGCGAATTAATATTTAAGTCCCGCGGGATTTTCGGAGTTCGGGATTTATTTATGCAAGGGATGGGCCTACTGCTTTTTATGCTCTTTTATTTGTATAAATTTTGTTTTAGAGGCTAGTTATTTTTTTATTTGAAAATATCATGCACATAGTAATTATTATTTATCGATGTTTTCGTGGCGTAGTCGCTCAGCGTCTGACTGGAATCGGGATAGTTTTGAGTTCGATTCTCTCCTCAGGCTGATCTCGATACAAGATGTATTCTGTTTTATTCAGCCCCATAGCATAGCACCTATAGAAGACTTAGTGTTAACGGCACTTTGTAATTCCATTTCCGCTCGAATACTGTTGAGTGGCAGAACTTAACGCCGCGTCACGTACTAGAGCAATAAAATTGAAAAAAATCTACAATAAATAAAATAAAGACCCCCTTGCTAGTGACGTAATAATATTAAATTAGTTTATTTTCATAGGAACATTAACAAAAAGCTATTTTGGAAAAGGGTTTAAAGTTAAACGTAGCGGGGCTTGAACCTGCGCCCCTTGATTTCTTTCAAATTCCACTTCGTTCAATTTTTAAAAGTTTTAAAATAGTACTTTTGTTTCCTAATTGTGGAATAAAACTTAAAAAATTGACAACCCTATTGGTATCTACAGTAACTGTATTAATGCACTTAATAGTCCCCTGTGGCTTAAATCTCTTAAGACTTTTAATGTAGTGAATTCGAATACGAGTAAATAAATTATTTCATACACCTTCAGGCGTCTCACATTCTCGTCGTAGCCTATAAGAGACTAGAGCAAAGACACTTCGTTCTCTAAAATTTACTAAAATGCGCTTCTTTTTTAAGTGCATCGGAGCAGTGCAGTGAAAGGGACGTGATTCTTGTAGAACAGAACAACCAAAAAACCCTTATGGAATTTCAATAGTGATAACGATATAGCTATAATAATTCATACTAATATTATAAATTTTTGCCTTTTTAAAAATGAAGCCGTCGTGGCCCAGGGGCACAAGTATGTGACTGTAACGCCACAGTTGTGGGTTCGATCCCCACTTGAGGAAAAGAAATATTTATTTAATTTCATATTTTCATTTCTTTGCTCTGGTGTCGACGCGGCGTTAAGTTCCGACACTCAACACGAAATGCCTCGAAAATTTGGCGGAAAGTGTGGAACGGAGTGTCTTAATACTAGGTTACCTCTGCCTGCTGTGTGCAGGATACATCGTGAAGCTGATAAATATTTATATGTTAAAAAGAAGTAATATAACTTTTCATACAGAATATGACTTAATTGACTAGGCTATACAATTTATTTTAACATATATATATATATTTAATTTCACTATAATATTATAACAATAAATTTAAGCAGACGAAGCCGCGTTTGGGTGAATAGTAAGATAAAAACATTCACTTCATCAACTAATAGTCGCCCGCGGCGACCCTCCGTCCTTGCTCAATTAGTCCATTGTCACTGGTTCAACGCTGACATAAGTGTTGCCACCATTGTGACGCAGTGCTAGCTTTTGTTTGCATTAGCGATGGTTGTGGGTTCGATCGACACACGAGGGAATAATTATATTTAAATTATTTTCATTTCCTCGCTCTGGTAGACGAAACACAGCGTTGATCTCAGCCACTTAACGTACTTAGGATCCGCTACATACTGTGCACGGCGGGTGGAGGTGAGCAAAGCTATGTTGCCCAATATTTAGCGAATTTTTTTTGGGAAATTTTCTGTAAGTCCGCACGCGCTGTGTTAGGTTAGTCAAAGTTCAATCTGTGCGCATGAATTTCAAAACGTGCTGTGGAACAACTCTATGGGACACATTTTGACCATTTACTCAAAAACTACAATTAATTATGAAGCCAGACCGAGGCCAGCCGTGGCGCAGGGGCACAAGGCTTGGTTGTAAAACCGACTGGTTGTGGGTTCGATCTCCACTCGAGGAGATGAAATATTTACTTAAATTTATATTTCCATTTCTTCGCTCTGATGTCGAGGACAAGCGTTGGTTGAATTCTGCCATTCAACACGCAATGCCTCCAGAATTCGGCACAAAGTGGGGAACGGAGTGTCTTAACACACTAAGTTCCCTCTGCCTACCCTGCTGTGTGCGGGATACAGCGTGAAGCTGATTTATTTATTTTATTTATTTACAATTAATTATCACCAAACTACTGATATCATCGTGTCGTCCAAAACGCTTTTGTAAAATTTCAAAGCTATAGGTTTAACGCTCTAGGAGGAGTAGCATTACAACGAAACATACTTTTGACCAGTAGCAAGGTAGGGACCGGCTCCGTTCACCGCTCTCCGTACTAATTCAGTACTTCCGAAATTAATCTAGGGTCCTACCAGAGCGGAAAAATAAAAATATTTCAAATTCCGATTACGAAGTGAATCCATAACCGTCACGCTTAATTATTAGAAATTCATCCACTACCCTACGATGGTCACTATAGGCCAAAAAATAATTATTATTTTAAATTGCGCACGCATATAAGAGTTTCGACGTAACTCGAAGAGAACGTATGGTTTAGTTGTGAGCAAAAGCGTACAACTGTAAACACAACAGGCTGTGGGTTCGATTCTCACTCGAGTTGATGAAAAGGAGGAGGAGGCAAAGCGTGGCTAAGACAAGAACTAATGGTTAGAACTGAAAAAATATTTTTGTGTTGGCCATTCTATTTATCGAGAAAGGCTACTGGGTGTCGTATTTTTAGGTAATCCCGCGTGTAGCAGAGTACGCAGATGGAGCCTAGTATTGACACACTCTGTCCCCTATTTTCCAGCGACTTCTGGAGGCATTTCGTGTTAACGCCGCCGCATTAGTAAAAGTTAGTCCCACGAACATTCTAAATGTGAACGTTTGTGAGGATGGATGATTTTTCCACTGTCACGTAAAAATTACTGAACGGATTAAGATGGAACGGATTAAAATGCGTGATAAAGGTGAAGCTGTAAAAAAAATTAATTAATTTCTTTATTCAAATTAAATTAGTTTCAGAAAATAAGTTTATTTTTAAAAAGAAAACACTTCGTCTTCGTGTTTGGGTCGCTGGTAGATTTTAACCTATAAAAATACATACATGTATAATGATTCAGCGATATTTTTTTGTTTGTAAACTAAACTCATTTTAACAAATTAACTGATGTGAAAACTTTAGTTGAGCTTTTGAGGGAAACCGGCGCAGACTTACGACAGGATTCAACTTTCTTATATCTTCATGCAGAGGCCAGTCGTGGCGCAGGGGCACAAAGTGTGACTGTAAATAGACTTGTTGTGGGTTCGATCCCCACTCGAGGAGATGAAATATTTACTTAAATTTATTCGCTCTAGTGTCTAGACAAAGCGCGGCGTTGAGTTCTGCCACTCAACACGTAATGCCTCCAAATTTCGGCCAAAAGTGAGGAACGAAGCGTCTTAACACTATGTTCCCTCTGCCTACCTTGCTGTGTGCGGGATACAGCTGATTTTTATTTTATGCTTTATCCCGCGTATCTCCTATACGCGTAGGTAGGCAGAGGGAAACTAGTGTTAAGTCACTTCGATCTCTACTTTTCGCCAAATTTTTGAGATATTGCGTAAGTGCCACAGTAACACCATTTGTCTGCCAGAACGGGGAATAGGTACTAAAAGAAAATAGAATCTAATCATTCTCATAACTGGAAATCAAACTTACAATCATCGCGTTTACACGACGACACGACATACTATATTTGAGTTACAAGTAAAATTACAATTGAAATCTTAAATTCAAATTCAAAATATTCTTTATTCAAATAGACTATTGTTTGTAATTCTGCTCAGAAGAGCCGGCAAGAAATTCAAGAGCTGCTTTTTTCAATGCTTTTTTTCATAGATTTTTTTAAATGCCTATTTTTTCAAAGTTGCTGCAATTTTCAAAAAATAATCTAATTATTACATGAACTGGCAGCTATCCTGACTATGATTTTCCTGTTGTAAATGTTCTTGAACAGAGTAATAAACTGTACATTTTAGTATTGTTTTTACAGTTGTTTTAAATTGTTGTAGTCATGTACTTAATGGCAAACTTAGAATACATTGCGGCATTTTATTATATCTATACTTATAATAAATCTGTAGAAAAGTCGTTTCTGTACATTGAAAATATTTAAGAAAAAATTAGCCAGGGTGTTAAAGGATAACTAACAGAATCCATTTCCAACATTTTTGGAATTTTTGTCTGTTTGTCTGTTTGTCTGTTTATGTGAACACGTATCACGTAAAAAGTACACAATAAATTTAAGCAACTTTTATACATAAAAATTACAAATAAATCAAGGTAGGTTTTAGTCTTTATTTCATTGTAATCGCTTCACTCTATCAAAAGATATAAGTATTTAAGTTTTCAAGACGTTAATATTTGAGATAGTAAAAAACGACACAAGTAACGCTATCTATTGACTAATAGTAGGTACTAACGAATCTTGATAACGCAAAAAACTTTCTGTGGAGTTAAACACTAATTACGACGGGAGGAATATTAATCATTTTAATACTAAAGAATATTAATCATTTTAATACTAAAGATATAAGTATTTAAGTTTTCAAGAAGTTTATATTTGACATATTAAAAAATCGATACAAGAACGCTATCTATTGACCAATAGTAGGTACTAACGAATCTTGATAACGCAAAAAACGTTCTGTGGAGTTAAACACTAATTACGACGGGAGGAATATTAATCATTTTAATACTAAAAAATATTAATCATTTTAATACTAAAGATATAAGTATTTAAGTTTTCAAGAAGTTTATATTTGACATATTAAAAAATCGATACAAGAACGCTATCTATTGACCAATAGTAGGTACTAACGAATCTTGATACTCTCTTCCATACGTTTCCACTAATTGTGATGGGATCTTAATAGATGGCGCTGTGCATAAAAGAAAATATAGTTTGGAAAGGTTACCGCTACACTTTATCAAAAAATAATGTACTTAAAGTTTTAAAGATATTTATATTTGAAAAAAAAAAGAAATTATTAAGAAATAAATTATTATATTGTTGAGTTATTATCTGCTTAACGTTAATTACGTCATGTAAGTGTAATCTATACTTATAATAAATTTAACATAACATTGTAATATTTTTCTAACAATGCTCGAATGGTTACAGTTCAATTGTAAGTCCAAAAGAATGACTTTAGAAACGTCTTATTTATTTGACTGTTGATAAATTTACGTATTCTTAAAGTACAATTGTTCATAGTACTAATTATAAAGTAAACTACATTGAATTGTTGGTGAAGATTACCTTCGTAACAGTCTAGCTTAATTCGTAATTATTTAACACAGTGATAAAGAATGACTTAATATTCAAAGAAATATTTTGAATAGGTTCTTCAGTCCGTTCGTTCGTTTATGTTATTAATATTTTTTTAAGAAACGTATAAAAAAATAACTTTTGGGAGCAAAAACGTGCTTTCTACGTATATTCTGTATATCAATTATATATTTAACTAATAATATATGTTACTAATTTAAAAACTGTACAGGAGCTAGATAAGTTATTTTGCAAATAATATCGTGAGTACTAATCCAAATCAATTAATTATTAGTTAAGGCTGTTTGTAATATCTATATTTCTTAAAAGAGTAATCATGTAATTCAAGCGGACAAAGCCGCGAATAAATAATAAAATTATCGTTGTAAAATAAAATACAATTTGTCAAGAACGACGCACGCACATTTTTTTTTTTATCAAAGGGAGACCGCCGCATACGCCTCATTCCGAAATCGAGCTGTAGGTTTTGGCGGCAAAGTTCAAAGTTCTAAAATCTAAAGGTTTTAGTAGTATTTTTGTAGTAGTATGTGTTTACGTTATTGGTATCAAAGCGTAACTGCCTCACACGAAATATAGATATGATTAAACATCGTGAAATGAAAAAAAAAAACTTACGTCTACACTGTTGCTTAAATTCTTTAGGTATGGAATTAAAATATTTGACCTATATGCTATTTCCGTAAAAGGAGCGCTGACGCGCTTCTCTTCTGTTCTTTGTTAAAGGCCAAAGTTGTGGCTGCATCCCCACTTGGAGGATTGAATTATAATTTAATAATATTTTCATTTCGTTTAATAATATTTTAATTTCGCACATCAGTCACACATTATACGCAATATCTTAATCCTTACATTACAACATAATCTCATAATCTTACGCATAATCTTTACCCTGCTAAAGGCGGGATAAAGCGTGGATCTGGTTTTGACTTTGTGTGAACCGATTAAAATAAAGTCCAGTCCAGTTGAGGCCAGTCGTGGCGCAGCGGCACGAAGTGCAAGCACTCGAGGAGATGAAATATTTACTTAAATTTATATTTCCATTTCTTCGCTCTGGTGTCGAGCGAACGAGAACACGAAAGAACGAGAACACGCAATGCCTCCAGAATTCGGCAGAAAGTGGGGAACGGAGTGTCTTAATACTAGGGTTCCTCTGCCTAACCTGCTGTGTGAGGGATACAGCGTGAAGCTGATTAAAATAAAACTAATATTAAATTGCCAAAATGCAAACAAAAAAGGATTTAAATCGGTTAAGCCGTTTCTGAGATTATCGTGAACAAATTCACAGACAAACAGACAAACTGACCAAGTTCTATTACAATGTTAATTGTAATATCTTCCATGTACAGCCACCGATGAGTTAGGATTTTATTGTAAGTATCGATAAGTTGTGTTTTTATTTCAAAAATTCAAGTGAAGATTCTCATGGGAGGTACGAAAATGCGACCTAAAGTTTTAATAAATTTGTCATTAAAAATCTTCATTGCGTTGCAAACATACATTATAGGTATATCAAAACACGAACATAATTCAGTGTGTTAATTAAATAATTTTGTGGTTTAAGCGGGCGAAGCCGCGAGCGGGTCGCTAGTATACAATAAATCGTTTAGTGAATACTCAGACTCATAAATGATTTATCAACTTTTTGGAGGCGATAACTTGGCGTAACAAGCTTATCTTTATTTCTCGTTCCTATCGTATATCTATTACTATTTTTACTATGACACTGTATATATTGTCGGACAAACAGAATATTATAATAAACAAATTGTGAAGCAGCTGCATCTTTAAAAACATCCTGCAAAGAATCTTGAGCTCTTAGGTTATAAATAGATCTCAAGGCTCTTTTATGGAGAATAAATATTGAATTTATATCTGCAACGCTGTCCCATAGCAGCAGTCCATAAGATAAAATAGCCACAGTAGACTAGGCGGGCAGTTTCAACGTTATTATTATTATTATTAGTATTTAATATAGTTTGACGCTGTATTCTGCAAATAGCAACGGAAACCTGGGAACCTAATATTAAGCATTCGGCTCCCATTAATATACTTCCCACAGACATTTCCCACTTTCCGCCGAATTCTCGAGGGGAACTTAACGCCGCGGCTTACCTCGTTAACAGATCACGGCATTGAATTCCACAGTCCACTACTCAATACGCCATATCTCAAACATTTTGTGAATGAATTCTCATCACTAGGTTCTACCTGCCTGCCCTACCATGTATAAAAAGATTTTTGGAATAAAACAACAATATTTCTTTATAATTTAATGTCAATTTAAAATTAACGCGCGTCTGTGCGTCCTGTTGTTTGTATTGTTACGTTGTACCTACACAATGGGGCGGGGGCCAAATAGGTGATGTAGTAATTACTTGATTAAAAAAACTATTTCTTACACTTATTGTCCTTATAGTTTAGTGGTAATGTAAATACTGTAGATATTAGGTAAGTAAAGGTTGAATTCGATTGATGTACGTCGATTTAGTATTTGTAAACACCCATTAGGTAAGTACAGGGAACCTAATGTAAAGGCACTCAGTCCCCCGCTATACAGCGTGTAGAATATAGCGTGAAGCTAAAAAAAATATTTTAAAAGATTAGATCATTTCTAAAACGTATTTGCCAATAAATTTCAATACGATACAATAACCAATTAGAAAAAAAAATACGCCAACCCATCCAAAAGCGGCTTATGTCAACAGCGCTTAACCTAAAGCGCCGTGAAATGACCACTGAATATTAATTGGGGTGAAACATTATCAGTAATGGATTAGCCGTTTAAATAGCAAATAGAAGGGTTACGTTAACAAGGGGCAGGGGATTCGACGTCATTTACTTGTGGAACAATCTTTAATATTATTAATGTGAGTGTGTTTATTTATTACGCTTTAACGCTTAAACTGTTCAACCGATCAACATAAAATTGAATACACATATTTTTTGCACTCAAGTGCAAATAAAAAATCCGAAAATTTAAACTTATAGATATATAAAAAAACTATTACAGACTTATAAGTATTTGTAGTTAATTTCATATCAAATGAGTGCAAATGCCTACAATTCCTCTTTGGTTGACACACCGTGGCGTTGAGTTCCGCCATTCAACACGCAAAATCTATAAAATTGGGCAGAGCGTTGGGAACAGTGTGTCTTAAAACTTAAATCCCCACTGCCTACTCTATGTGCGAAATAAAGAGTGAAGGGTTTTTTAATTATTTTGATAAAATAAATATCTATGCTACATTATAAGTAATCAATTTTCAATATTTTCTATATAATACGCTATTACTGAAGTACTAGTGGGTTCGACGCGATGTGAGGTAATACTTTAATATAAGATCTAAAGCTTTTCAGAAATTATATTGTAAGTCAAACTTAACGTACGTCACAAACAAGTGTAGGGATACCATGTTGAGGGGGAATGAAGGGTAGCTTTTTTTTATTTGGGGACATTCCGGTATTTAATGTTAAGATAATAATATATTTTCTACTTTCTCATCATCGCTACTTCTGTACTACTATTATTATAAAGTCAACAGTCCCTAGGTATCGAAAGTGAAAATTTGCAGTTATATGTTATTGCTGTTTTGAACTACTAAAATGGGTAGTTTTCGATTACATACATATTTAAAAATGTTTAGGTATTATTAGCTTCACGCTGTAATCCCGCACACAGCAGGGTAGGCAGAGGGAACCTAGTGTTAAGACACTCCATTCCCCACTTTCTGCCGGATTCTGGAGGCATTGCGTGTTGAGTGGCAGAACTCAACGCCGCGCTTAACCTCGACACCAGAGCGAAGAAATGGAAATATAAATTTAAGTAAATATTTCATCTCCTCGAGTGGGGATCGAACCCACAACCAGTCGGTTTTGCAGTCACACCTTGTGCCGCTGCGCCACGCACGGCCTCGATGTTGATGTTTAGGTAAATAACTTTTTTTTTTTAATTTTGAAAAATATTAAAACTCCACTTCTTAGTAGTTTAAAAGAGCGATAAAAACATTTGTGATATTCGCTTTCGATACTTTACATAGGGAACATCGAAGTGCTTGTTTGGAGGGACGAGCTTATCTCAGGAACTACTGCTAATTGGATAAAATATTTTAGTGTTGGATAGCGCGTACCTTTAATAATATATAGATCATTTTAAGATGATTGTGGGTTTTTACACCACGTGGGTGAATAAAGACAAAGCGCGCCGTTGAATTTTACCACTGAACATGCAAATACATAAGATGAGTCTTTATTTCCTCTGCGTAACCTGCTGTAAGCGAGATAAAACGTGAAACTTTTAAGAAAAGGTGAGTCTTAACACTAGATTACCTTTCAATGCTACATGAGAAATATAGCGTGAAGCTAAAAAAATAAGATTCAAATGTCCAAAGACCTTACATATACAATACATTAATGATATTGCATTGAGCAGGCAAATAAACAGAGCGTGTCATTGCAGTAAATGAACGCTTCATTTTATAATTTAAATTTATAATTGACTTTCTATAAAAGCGCTTGGCTTAAAAATACAACCAGAATATTTTGCTTTTCTCAGGAATTACATATTTTTTTCGTTCTTTTAGCTTCAAGCTATAGCCCTATATGCTGACTACAGCTTGTTACTAAAAATGCAAGGTATACTCAGGGAATCTGAGAACCTAGTGTTAAGACAATTCCGTCCCTCACTTTCTGTCGAATCATGGAGGCATTGCGTGTTGAGTAGCGTAATTCAACGTTCCACTTTGTCTCGTTACCAGATCAAGAATATAAAAATATTTCTTTCCCTCCAATGGAAATTGAACCCATAACTTGTCGTGCTTACTGTCTCACGCTTATGCTCCTGCGCCATGACGTTCACGTGGTAAATTATTACGTAAGGTTTTATTTCTTATATAACCTATCTTGATGAATAGAATATTTTTTAAATTAAAATCAGTAGATAAAAACAAATGAGGCCAGTCGTGGCGCAGCGGCACGAAGTGTGACTGTAAAATCGACTGGTTGTGGGTTCGATCCCCACTGGAGGAGATGAAATATTTACTTAAATGTATGTTTCCATTTCTTCGTTCTGGTGTCGAGGCTAAGCGCGGCGTTGAGTTCTGCTACTCAACACGCAATGCCTCCAAAATTCGGCAGAAAGTGAGGAACGGAGTGTCTTTACACAAGGTGCCCCCTGCCTACCCTGCTGTATGCGGGATACAGCGTGAAGCTGATTTATAAAAACAAATAATGGAGGAAATGGTAGTAAAAAAATATTTATATAAAACCATAAAAAAATTTGGTCTGGAAAGGTCCATATGGTAGAATATGAACATATAACTTACTAGCGACTCGCTTGCAGCATTGCCCGCTTGATCTACACAGTTATTAAATGAATAATCTGGATTACATTCGCTTTCGATTCTTTTCATAATTACTTTACAATAAGTCACATCAACGTTTTTTGCTATCAGCATATAATAAAAATAAATAACTCGAGAAACAAAAACTGTTTTTTTTTTCCTGTCTTCAAAAATGACTGAGATAAGCATTAAAGTACGGCCTCCGCGGCAAAATCTGGCTAAGCGACTTCATGCTACGTCTCGCGAGTCGGCTTGCGAACATCTTCATACTTTGGCTCGTTTACCTCTCGCGGTTTCGCTATAAATTTAATTGCTTTGTATAGTAAACAAATAAAATGATTAAAAAACACTTATAATTAATTCAGAGGATTAAAAATCTAATTAACTTCTTTATAATTATTTCTTTGCGTTTTTAGTGGCGGAACTCAACGCTGCACACTCACACACAATTGAACACACGACATTACATTTACTGTCAGAAGCTGTTTTAATTGTTTATAAATAAAACTTCCTATATTTCACAGTTTATGAGGAACGTAGAGTAAAATAGCAAATCTTTTACTAGATTCTCAGTAATTTGTAGCATTTTGCCTTCTGTAACCGGTATTACCATTAACCGAATGAAATAAAACAAACAGTAAATATGAAGGAAAGTTAATTTTAATACAATGGTGATGTTAAGACGTTTCTGAAATTAGCGGTCACAAACGCACAGACAAACAGTTTTAGTTTCTACTATAATAATAAGATCTAGCAATAATACATTTTCTCCTATAACTTCCACGTAAGGAAACTAGACGATCAGTCACATTTTACTTCCTCGCTTTGATAACAAGGCAAAGTGCGGTCACTAATCAACACGCAATGCCTCCAGAATTCGGTGGCAAAAGGAAAATTTTAAAAAGAAAACAAATTAATATCAATGACATTTTGTTTTGATTAAGCTGTGTTTATATTCATCTTACTATATTTTACTAAGATTACACAAATAAGGTAAAGAAATGTTGTGCACGTGCGTCATTAATAAGAACATAAACTAGTCGTCCTTGTATGTGGGGAAATATATCAATTAATAATTAAGAGATTCCAATAAATATCATCCATACCCATGTAATTAAGAGATTCATAGAACAATATTCTATTTATCGTCTGTGGCGCATTAGAAAAGCGTCTGACTGTACATGCGATGATGATGGGTTCGATTTGACTCAAGGGAATATAAGATATAATTTATTTTCATATAGTAGTTATATGAGATACCACGGTGTCAACTTCGGCTACTCGACTAATATTTAAAAAATCGGTCGAAGCGTGAGGAAAGGAGTGCTTTACACTATTTTCCCTTTGTTTACACTGCTATTAGAGGGATACAGCGTAAAGCTTATCTATATATATATATATATAAAAGGACTTGTGCTGACTGACTGAGGTAAGACGCACGCAGAGCCGTAACTGCTGATGGTAGGATGGCAGTTGTTTATTTTCATATTCTGGACATCCACTAAGAAGGGAATTTGAAAAATTTTAACCCTAAAGGGATGAAATAGGGGTTGAAAGTTTGTATGGAAAAAAAATTTAATCTGCACCGATTTTTATAAAATTTGAAATTCAGACTCTTAAAAATATTTCATTGAACACGTGTTTCATGGTTTTTAAGAATTCGCCCCCTAAGGGTTCAAATAATGGGTTGAAAGTTTATATGGAACAATCTTTAAATTGCCACCGATTTTTATAAAAAAATAAATTCAGACTGTTAAAAATATTTTATGTCTGTCTGACTCTTAAAACACGTGTTTCGTGGTTTTTTTAGAATTCACTCCTAATAAGCGGGCGAAGCCGAGCGCCCTCTAGTTTTATATATCATGGTTAATATAATCTGTAAATAAAAAAATGTTATTAAAGCGGAGATATTCGAGCTTGGGCAAATATTCAAACAACCATAATAATAACATACTTGAAATCATACTGAATAAAAATATTCGTTTCTAAAAACAGAAACAGAACTCGTAAGCCTGTAAGGAAATATTACCATGAACATAGATTTGTAGTCTTATTGAATAGAAAAACAGAGACAGACGTGTCGCTGTGGGACAGCGTCGTTGTTTACAGTTGCTTTAGCAAAGGTTGTGCGTTCAATCCTCACTCGAAGATACTACGAATTATTTTAAGGCTCTGATAGACACTTAGCACGCAATGTCTTGAAATTAGGCAGGAAGTAGAGAATGGAGTGTCTAAACACTACGTTTTCGCTGTTTACGTTGCTCTGTGCGGGATAAAGTGAAAAGCGTAAAATAGTTTTACAAATATTGGGTAGAGTGGGTTACTAAAATCGTTTTTGTATAAACAAACAAATATGTATGCTGACGATATATTTGAAAAAATATAAATATAACCAATATTAATATTATCTGTTTTAAATAGATATACACATATATATTAAACGATGTTGTATTATCATATTATAGGTATAATTATTATGTTAGTAATTTTCCGGTATTGTAAATATCTTCCACATTTTCTATATAAAATATAAACTTTTTTTAGCTTCACACTGTATCCCTTATAAAGAGTAGGGTAGGCAGAGGGAACCTGGAGTTGACACAGTTCGTTTCTCATTTTTCGTCGAAATTTCGAAGCGTTACGAATTGAGTGGTGGAACTCAATGACGCGCACGCGTCTTATAAACATGGACATCAAAATCGAAAAGAAAAATCTTTTTGTTTTTTCGTTCCCGTTGAAATTTCGAGCTCCTTTCTCATTGTGCTCCCCTAAACTCCTACGTAATCTAACCTATCGACAGGCAAAGTATCAACTTTTGAAGTTCCATAATTTCGTTTGTGCGTTTACTGTTAGTTACTCAGTAATTAAAGAGTTTTAAATACATATTTAGTTTAGAGATTAGTGCAATTATTGTGAAACCGAATCTTATTAGAATAAGGCAAAAGTAAATTAAAATAATACGAGTTATGTCCTCAATTTATGAAAAACACTGAAATATTTTATTCTTCTAATCATAGTAATATAAAAAAAAAACAGTTTTTTCTTTATATCTTTGCTCAATTTTCGCCCATTAAGACTTGCCTGTTGAGTAGTGAATCTCAACGCCGTGCTTTGTGTACCAGAACAGAAATGAAAATAATATAAATCATTCCTCCAAAGGAGAAACAAACCTTCAATCATTGTGTTTGCAATTAGATGCTACCCTGCTGTGCACTTATATTAAAAGTACTTACTTTAGCTAAACACTAAGTTAAAAAGAAGACATCAATTAATCAATTTAATTGACATCTTTGAATATATAAACCAGTCCTAAATTATACTTAAGCCAACATTGTCACCCTACTACGTAAAGCATCCCGCGGTGCAAATCAAAAATATAATATTTACCTGTCTCACCATACAAATTTACTAATACGTACTCTTCCACACAAATAGATCTTATTTCAATAGCACAAGGTTCAAATTTGTATGAACCATTTATTTTAGTTCAAATAAAAATTTGTCGTGGTTATAACTTGTCACATTAAATGATAAGTCTATGTTATAACGATTTTGATAATAATTTTCAAAGATACAGATATTATTTTTGGATTTTTGTATGAAATATGTCAATTGCATAAGATAAGATCATTTGTTTGTATAGTAGATTTTTTTAAGATGAAAGCTGATGGTATTGATGTTGGTTCATAGAGAAATCTGTATTGTAGAATAGAGAAATCTGTATCTGTACATTAAAATCATTTCCATGTGGGGACGGAGTGTGTTAACACTAGATTCCTTCTGCATATTTTGTTATATATTTATTTTCTTAATAATTAATAATGTAATCGGTAGGTACGGTAAGAAATGTAGACGGAGATCTAAGTTGGCCTTCAAACCTTTATAATAAATAGATATGTACCGAGAATCAGACGACCGTTAATTTTATCGCACATAAACTTGATAATAAAATTCAACAATTAGCATTATGAGGCTGTCGCAACGAACGCGTCGGTAGTGGGTTCGCAGGGGAATAAATTACTATTTATTAATATGTTCATTTCTTCGCTCTGGCATCACGAAAGAAGGCGATGAGTTCAGTCACTCAACACCCAATGGTCCATGGGAATGGCGAACGGGGTGGCATAAAACATTTTTTTCTCTATGTAGGGTACAAATGAATGCAGTCACCTACCATTGGAAAGGTTCCATACCTGATAGACTGAATTCAAATGTGTAAAATTCAATCAAATTATTGAGACCGTAATACAACAGTTGGATATAAAGTATCCAAGTACACATTATTCAGATAAAAAGACTTGACAGACGGACAGACATACAGACAAACGGACCACAAAGTGAACCTATAAGGCATGCCGTTTTCTTTTCGAAATACGAAACCCTAAAAGTGTTTGCATAATTGTGTTGTTTGCATCTAGTTACACGCTTCACAGATGAGTTCATTTGTGTTAGATGTAAGTTGTAACTGATACTCGTTGGTTATAATCTTGGTTATGTCATATTGATAGTTTCTGTTGATTTTTTTAACTTCACGCTGTATCCCGCACGTAGCAGGTTAGGCAGAGAGAATCTAGGAAACTAGTGTTATGACACTTCGTTCTCATTAATACACTTCCGTTCTACACTTTCCGCCAAATTTGGGAGGCTTGCTTGTTAAATGGCGGGTAACACGCGGCGCTTTTGCCTCGCGTTGCCACAGTTAGGTAATGGAAATATTAAATATTCTATTTCCTCGAGTAGGAATCGAACCCACAGTCAGTCGCTGTGCCGCTGCGCCACGACGACTCGACCAGATGCTTTTTTTTGTCTAGACTCTGAATAATGGCCGCTATTAGTAAGATAAGCATAGAAAAGTCAGTGTTGAGAACAGCGTTGTCGTATACATTTACCTCGAAGAAAAGATGGATTATTACGCGGTTTAAGTAAAGAGAGAGAACTTACAACACGAATAAATGAAACTATCCGAAAAAATAATACATATTGGTATTTCATAGAAAACTCAAACTTAAATTTGTTAACTTTATTCGCCGCATAAGGGGCCGTTCAAGTGTTACGTAAGCACTGTAGGGGGGCGGGGGGGTCTTGATTTTGCTTATTTTTGATGACATGGGAGGTGGGGGGTCTAGCTTGTAATTACGTAAGCAGAAGATTTTTTTTCATATATATTATGGCTATATTTGGTAGACGTATGTATGGTAGACGGTATAACTATTAGTTTTATAATCTATATATATAAAAGGACTTGTGCTGACTGACTGAGGTAAGACGCACGCAGAGCCGTAACCGCTGATGGTAGAAACGTGAAATTTGGGCAGATGTTTATTTTCATATTCTGGACATCCACTAAGAAGGGAATTTGCAAAATTTTAACCCTAAAGGGATGAAATAGGGGTTGAAAGTTTGTATGGAAATTTTTTTTAATCTGCACTGATTTTTATAAAATTTGAAATTCAGACTCTTAAAAACATTTCATTGAACACGTGTTTCATGGTTTTTAAGAATTCACCCCCTAAGGTTCAAATAAGGGGTTGAAAGTTTATATGGAAAAATCTTTAAATTGCCACCGATTTTTATAAAAATTTAAACTCAAACTGTTCAAAATATTTTATTGAACACGTGTTTCGTGATTTTTTTAGAATTCACTCCTAATCAGCGGGCGAAGCCGCGCGCGCCCTCTAGTATAATATATAAGTTTGTTATATCTATTTAGCGGGAATGGCACATTATTAAGAGTCTAAATTTCAAATTTTATAAAAATCTGTGGCGATTTAAGGATTTTTCCACACAAACTTTCAACTTCTTATTTGCATCCTTAGGGGGTGAATTAAAATAAACCACGAAACACGTGTTCAATGAAATATTTTTAAGAGTCTGAATTCAAAGTTTTATAAAAATCGGTGCTGATTTCAATTTTTTTCCATACAAACTTTCAACCCCTATTTCAAACCTTTAGGGTTAAAATTTTTCAAATTCCCTTCTTAGTGGATTTTCAGAATTCGAAAATATAAATCTGTCCAAATTTCACGTTCCTACTATCAGCGGTTACGGATGTGCGTGCGTCTTACCTCAGTCAATGGGAATATGTCCTTTTATATATGTAGATACAAATAAAATATCAATAAAAAATACCTTAAAAAAAATATATATAAAAAATATATATAAAAATAGTTTTTTTTTTATAATACAGAAATAAACTTAATTTGTAGTTCATTTCATTCAAAATTAATGCATACTTAAGTTTGTCAACTTTTATAAGTTGTGCAGTGTACCTACTGTAGTAGGTACGTTGCCCTATAATTCTGAAATTGAATTGAATCGACACCCCGGTGGGCGAGTACAACTTGTACTTTACCGGGTTTTTCTCTTTCACCTTTCAAAAAAGAATCACCAAAAAACATTTATAATTTGCGAAGTAATTGTGTATCACACATAAAAATGAAAAACAGTTTAATTGAGAACTTCTCCTTTTTAATTCGGTTAGAAAATACATGACGGGAAAACGCTATTTCTTTCTTAGCTCTTACTTATGAAATCCCTATATCTTACTTAGCCCTTACTTAAGAAATAGTTTTACTATACCGTATGAATACCTAAAGAGTTTGTTTGGTGGGACGCGCTAATCTCAAGAACTACTTGTTCGAATTGGAAAAATATGTTGTATGTGTATGTGTACCTCCGGACTCAGTTACCACTCGCACTTAGAATATGTCATACACAACGAGTGCCTAGTTATTTCACGAAGCCATTAGTAAAAGTTAGTAACTAAAATAAAATTGTACTTACATGCCCCAAAAAATCCTCAAAAACGCACTAAAAAAACACAAATTTGAATTCTTAACCACCTTCTTTTATCACTCTCGACCGCTAACTGACAACAGGGGTGGTTTCCCAGAGGGCGTGGCCTAATAGGGGAGGTATTGGAAGGGGCGTTCCTGAGACACACCCTGCAGTGGGTAGATAAAGATAAAATATTAAAAAGGTAAAGTTGAAGCTGAAGAGATTTTAGTTTGTATTTAAAACTAATTTTCGGTTAAAAAAATGTTTTTTTTGTAATTAAAATAAATTAGTTATTAACCTACCTAAAAAGAGGTGAAAATGTTTATCTGTCTGTGTCTGTTAGCCAATGTGCAGACATGCCAACATGCCTCTGTGTGCTTTATAAAATCAGTATTAAACAATTAAATACAAATATTTCATTATTTGGCCAATATTTGCGATTACCAATATTGGTTGATCTGGACTCAAACATGCATAGACTGATGTTTTAATTTTTTTTGTCTTATAGGTTTCACACTGACTTATTTTTTGTGCACAATAGATATTCATTGTCACCCAAGAAATAACTATTTAGAATATTGAAACTTAATATACATAGCAGTGACAGAGGGAACCTAGGAGACTAGTGTTAAGACACTTTGTTCCATATTAAGACATTTCCGTTATCCATTTTCCGCCAAATACTTGAGGTATTGCGTGATGCAGAACTTAACGCCGCGTTTTCTTGTTAGTTGTTTCATCTAATCATGGTCATTACCAAAGCGAGGAAGTACAAAAAAATTAAATACTCCCAGTTTCCCCCAGTGGAAAACGAACTCACAACCGTCGCATTTACAGTCGCACGCTTGTGCGCCACGATAGCCTCCTCGCATCGGGATCCAGCGACCGCATGTGAGTAACCCTCATACCATTGATATAAACTGTAAGACTGTAGTTAAGATTTTTTTAAGAATAAATGTTGTTTTTATCTTGTTGACAAATTTAGCAAATTTACTAAAAATAAAAGACTATTTTTAGTAAATTTACTAACCTTGTCAAACTATTGTCAACAGCGACTTCATGACTTCTGTGTTCTATTTTATGTCAAGGAACTTAACCCTCTGCGACTGATGTGGCTTAATTTTTATAATTATACTGACGTAGTAGTATATATCATTTTCCATTTTTCGATTATCGTGAGAAAAAAGTCTGTTAGATTTTGACTATTCTTTAGAAACAAAAATATATATTTTTTTTTTATTTTTAATATTAGTATAAATATACATAATTTATATAAATTAAATTAAATTCTAAAATAACGAGATATAAAACAAAAACACACATTATCTAAAATAGTGACAGTATGAAAATATAACCATAAAATGGTTGAGATGGGTTTTTTTTATGGACGTAATTCTCTTAATAATTACTTAATAAATATAAATTCCCCTTGATATGTATTTGCTGTTTCTAATAAACAAAAACATCCTGTAGGTATTACATTAAATATTCAAAAAACCCGTTTTTCAGTACGCAGTTACGCAGAATGCAGTTTTTTTAATGTTCCGAATGTGTAATGACAACAATGTGCCCGGTTGGTCGAGTTTCTACTGTAATCATTTCCCCGTGTATATGTGTACAGAGCGTTTTTGTCATCAATCACCTTTATAATATAATTAAAACAAAAGAGATTTTTCTAAAAGTGAAAAAGTGATTTTTTCCGCTAGAATAATTATTAAAATTATCGTTGTCTATCTAAGCGATAATGCCGCACTCGACTCATTCCCGACATCGAGTCGTAGGTAATGGCGGCGATGTTGAATTGTGTAAAATAGAATATATTTTTCGAGAATGAAAAATAGCAGATCGGCAACGCTTAGTAGTATTTTTGTAGTACTATGTATTTACGTTATTGGTGTCTATTCGTAACTGCGTAACACGAAATACAGTAGGGATAGACATCGTGAAAAGAAAAACAAAATCCTACACGTCACGCGTCACACGTCTAAACTGTTGAGTTATCTATATTAATTTCTTTAGGTATGGGTTTGAAATATTTTACCCTATATGCTGTTCCCGTAAAAGGAGTGCAGACGCTTCCACTCTGTATAGACGAGGTAATGATTACAACATTTACAGCAGCTTGAAGTACTCTATAAAAGCCTAATACAATTAAGACGGAGAAGATTTTAGGAAAAAACAACTTTTTTCAAAAAAATAAATAATTATTTTTTACGTTGTAAAATAAAACGTCGTTTGTTAAGAATGTCGCACACAGACGTTGATCTTTCAAAGCGACAACATTGCACACGCTTCATTCACGAAGTAGAGTGAGTAGATAATGGCGGGTAAAAAACACGGGTTAAGTGCGAGTCAGGCTCTCACACCGAGAATTCCGTACCTACTTATTTCAGGATCGTAGGTCAGCAGGAAGTACAACTTATAAAAGTTTACCAACTTAAGTTTATGGGCATATGCACTTACTTTGTATAAAATGAACTAAAATATAAGTTTATAATGTTTTTTTTATGGAATACTTGTAAACTTCCAGATTTCGGAATTTTTCCTTTGTAAGTTTTCATATCGTGCCAAATTTCACTATTGTAGATCCACGAGACCCTTTAGGTTTTGATTACATAGCGAATTTCCTACAAAATGCAACAAAAACGGTGCATAAATGCTCCTATATTTGGATTGCGTTGACTTAGAATTTTGATTTTTCCGCGCTTCAAGAAACCATAGACCTAAATATTTGGTATTAATTTCAGCTTGAAACTGTCACGCGATCTCGAGATTAATAGTCTTGCCAGACGGTGGACGGACAACAAAGTGATATAATGCTTCCGTTTTTCCTTAGGAGGTACGGAACCCTAAAAATAAGAAATAGCATAAAATAAAACGAGAGATATCCCTTTCTCGTACAGTAGTATTAATCTTACGTATAAACTGTTGAATCTTGATTATTTTTTTTTAGGTACAGGTTTGAAATACCTTACCGTGTATGCTGCACCGCTAAAAGGAGCGCAGACGCTCCACTCGGTAGGTATATCTAAAACTTCACCATTGGTTTTCCCCATTCACTAACTAGAAATAAGAAGTTAAGGTTCTTTTACTGCCCTCTAAAGAGCTTGCATAATTTTATTTAATGCATAGAAAAACCCCTAGCAATACCTAGAGTATGTAGCAATATCTTTTTTAACCGTCTTCAAAAAAGGTTGGTTATAAGTTTGACATGTCAGCTTCACGCTGTATCCCGCACACTGCAGGGTAGGCAGAAGGAACCTAGTGTTAAGACCCCACTTTCTGCCGAATTCTGGAGGCATTGCGTGTTGAGTGGCAGAACTCAACACCGCGTTTGTCCTCGACACCAGAGCGAAGAAATGTAAATATAAATTTAAGTAAATATTTCATCTCCTCGAGTGGGGATCGAACCCACAACCAGTCGGTTTTACAGTCACACATTGTGCCCCTGCTCCCCGACTGGCCTCAAAGTCGAAGTTTGACATGTATTCTAATATCATAAATGTGAAAGATTGTTGAGGATAGTTATTTGTTTCACTTTCTCAAAAAAACCTAAACAGAATTAGATGAAACTTTTCAGTAATATAATTTATAAATGAGAATAACACATAACACAGGCTACTATTTATGTAAGCATTTTGTATAATTTGGCTATAATATAACAACATGCTTAATATGGTGAAACCGCGTTTGGGTCGCTTGTTGGATAGTATAGAGTAGAGAGTATTAGGGCTACTAAGTAACTAAGCAAATGTGCTGACTTCCGTAAGTGTATGTATTTTTGTCCGCAAATATCTCGGAAATAATAAGCCGTCTCAACATCTTTTCTTTTTATTTAAATGTGGTTTATTCCAACTTAGGAACAGTCTAAGCTACATCAAAATCAGTTCAGTAGTTATTAAGAAATGGATATCCGCGTATGTATAATATATAAATCATATATTTGATATGATATTATAGGTACCTAAATTTATAGCGGTGCTCTACTTGAGTGGCAGAACTCAATCCTGGCCTATCTCTATCTTATTCAGATTCAAACGTTTTTCCAAGGTCACGTTTCTTAAATAAATTCAATACCTAAATAAAATTTATAAGTAACAATTATTAGCAGACATATTTATTATTTGTATAAGTGAGTGAGAGAAAGGGACGTATATATAGCTACACTCTTCGCACGTGTTGAAATTGATACTGTTTTGTTGCGAATTTCAATGCTGCCAGTGGTGAGAATATTACCTTATTTTAAGTTTTTTATGAACATATAATTATAAATAATTCAAGAAAGTAATATAAATTTGATGTTATTAAATTAATGTATTTGTTCGAATAATAAATTAAAGTTTCTACACAATATTGAGAATATTATATATATAATAATAATAATAATAATAATGTTTATTTATTTCAATTTTTTGTATAACAATAACATTTTTTAACGATAACAGCTGCAGTAGTACAATACTGTGTCGCAGCTATTATCCCCCACCTCACAAAACACCGTTACATTCGTTATACCAAATTTAAATTTAAATAATAAAACAAAATAAAATAACTATACATATAAGGGAAACAATAATTATATATGTAGTTCTTTTAACATCACGCTAAATCTTGCATATAGCATAGTAAGGCGTTAGAGGTTAGCTAATATTAAGAGATACGCCGTTCATGACTCACACAATTTTCGAGACATTGCGTCTTGAGTGGTGGAACTTACGAGACGAGAGTGAAGAACTGAAAACAATTCCTAATAACACATGGTGTGCTGGAACTATGTACCTAATTTATATTTATCACTATTTATACGTCATCTGATAGGGGCCGTTCAAGTATTACGTAAGCAGTTTTTTTGCAATAATTGACCCCCCCTCCCCTATATCATCAAAAATAAGCAATCCTCTTAATAATATTTCATTGAAAACATCAAAAATAAGCAAACCAAAGACCCCCCCCGCCCCCCTACAGTGCTTATGTAATACTTGTAATACGGCCCCATATTAACGCTTCATTTAATATAAATTATAATTGTCTTTTATTTTGCAGTCATTTTAAATTAAACACCGCAACGTAAACTTGTGTATGTATCTATGTTTAATTTACTATATTGCTTGGCTTTGGGTTCCGCCACTCAGCACGCAATGCGTCCAGAGTTCGGCGGAAAATGGATAACGTAGTGTCTAAACCAGTGGCTCCCAACCAGTGGTCCGCAGAAGCCTAAATGTGGTCCGCGAACGATTTTAATTTTATGACTGGGGATGGTTAGGCGAAGTTTTTGTTTAGTTATCACAGTTAATTTTTATTATACCTACATGAATAGTGGTCCGTGCTACCAAGAATAATATAAAAGTGGTCCTTGATCAAGAAAAGGTTGGGAACCCCTGGTCTAAACAATAGATTCCCTCTGCCTGCAGGATATAGCGTGAAGTTGATAATTATTTGATCAATATTCGCTATTTTATAAGCATTATTGATAACGAGCTCAACACCATGATATGTCTTACTAAATTATCAGTTCAGTAATCAGTTCTCAAGTATCGAACCCACAATCCTCGCGTTTACATTACAATCAAACGCCATTAATAACACGATAACGTCATTTCTGTTATTATTTAATGGCAACTTCGTTTAGTTTAGTGTCAATCAAAACCACTATGTTAGTGGACGTGTGTTAAAAAATAACTTATTTTTATAATTATTTCGTGTTTATTTCTAAATAAATTTAAATTTTTACATTGTGTAAACAGAGTGTGTGTGTATATTTTATTAAATTAGTTATTTAAAAGGGATTAAATATTAAAAACACGGTGAGTTGTCTTTTAAATATTATCCTTTGCTTCTACGTTATGTCAAAATCAAAATGGCAGATTGTTTATTTTTTTTATCAAATTTTATCTGCGTCCGTTATTATTAATACTAAAAATCTATTTTTGAATAATTAATTTAATATTTAGATAATCTGTGAATTATTTTATAATAAAGTTATTGATATATATTATATATGAGTATATGGCACTTATACCTAACTTACAAACCCGGATGTTCTATAGTAAAATTGTTTATCTTTTACTTCTTTTGTAACTTCACTATACAGCAGAGTAGGCAGAGGGAGCCTAGTGTTAAGATACCCCGTTCCCCAATTTCCGCCAAATTCTCGAGGTATTGAGTGTTGAGTGGCGTAACTCAACGCCACAATTTGTCCTGTTACAAGAGCTATGAAGTGAAAATAATTAATTCCCCCAAATGGAAATCCAAACTCCGCATTTACAGTGTCATGCTGCTATATTTGGACGAATCTATATATTTATGTATACCTATATAAAGAAGATTGAAGAGTCTTTAACCAAAGTACAGTACGAACAACAGTTTCCCTGAGATTAGCAAACTCTAGCTGTATAATATTAATAAAGATATATAGATTTATTCATGTACAATAATAATCTTTATTGCTAGATCATTAAAATATTTTTGATGTGTTAGGAATTTCCAAGCACTTGTGAAATTCGAGTTAAATAAGACAGCAATATAAGTGTATTGTTTGTACTACAATAAAATACTTTTGACTAAAATATTTTAATTTATTGTTGTTTCTGCCAGTTCTACTAAAAATACCTGCACATTCTTTTTGAGTATTTTTTGTTTAGTTTCTGTTCTGCTGCTGTGCTGTCTATCTAATAAAATATCTTATTGTATACAAGTTATTCTATTCTAATTAGGGTTCTGCTAAAAAAGACCAGCATATTGTTTTTGAATAGTAGTAGTTTAAAAAATAATCCTTATACTTTGTTGTCCATCTATGCATCGGGCATCCATCTGTCTGTCAAGAGTCTTTATCTCAGGCACATTTAGAGGTATTGAGATAAAATTCAAACCATATAATCAGGTCTGTGGTCCCTTGATTTCCTGAAGAAATTGTATTTCAACATTTACCTAAAAAAAAACTGTTGTAGCAGTTTATATTGCAAAAAAACCTGTATTTTGACATTATAAAGAGTATCAAAATTAATAGGGTACTTCCGGTTGACCTAGAATTATGAAATTTAGCTGGTAGCATCTACAGGTAGTACTAGTTTAGGAAAAAATCTGAAAACTATACAATTTTGTTTAAATCCAAAGAATAATGGTTCTAAAAGGGGGGCAAGTTGTTTTATTAAAGCCGCTAGTTCAAGTGAGGTATCAGATGAAAGGGCTTAGAGTGTATATTCCAATACATATTTTGTTTTTTCAATGACCAATTATTGTACAGACCCTTGGTGGGTGAGCCCAACTCGCGCTTGTCCAGTTTTTTGTTTTGCTGCATGCTGTATCTTGCTTATAGCATGGAAGGCACAGGAAACTTAGTGTTAAAACACTTCCCCATTTTCTGCAAAAAACTTAAGACATTTTATAAAAAGTATTTAAAGTTGTAAAAAGTTGTGACACTATGCTGTGTTTTATTACCAGAGTGGGAAAATCTAAATAATTTAAATATAACCAACCACTCCAACAGCTGGAAATAGAATGTGTTCTGTTCTGAATGTTGCTCACACTGCGAGACTGAATAATATGTGGGGCATTAAGTTTTGACACTCAACATGGACTGTTTGAAAATTTGGGGCATTATTTGAATAGGGTGTCTTAATCTTAGGTTCCCTTTGCATACCCTTCTATATACGGGATACAGTGTGAAGGTAAAAAAACGACTCATATTGTTAAATGGTTTCCAAGAAGTGTGGGTTCAAAAAATAGTCTTATCAGTGTACAATCCTACAAGTTGACCTTTTTATCAATATAGCAATTAATTAATACAAATGTACATCACAGTTGAGGCACAATATGCTTATAATAAATAAAGTAAATTGTTGTAACTCAATAAGACTGCGTCTTTTGTATACGCGACGGTTGTAGGTAAAATTCCATTCTGATTTTAAATTTAAATTATGAATTAAAACGGAAAATCATGACTTAAACGGGATTTTAGGTTTTAATTACGTGACAAATTTCATTCAAAATGCAGTAAAATCGATGCGTAAATGGTTATATCTTTTGATTGCGTCGACTTAGAAGCTTGATTTTTTCTGTGTTTTAAGGGAACATAGACCGAATACTTGATATAGATTTCAGCTTGATATCTCTACTCTATCTCGAGATAAATGACCCTGGCAGACGGACAAAAAAGTCCTCCTATATGGGTTCCGTTTTTTACCATTTGAGATACGGAACCCCTAAAAATAGTAGTAATAGTATGCTAGTTATTTATAACCAATACGTTCATCATACATTCGTTACTTCGCAGTTCGGGCACATTGGATTGATTGTTCTCGGAAATATTCGACCGTGTCATAAATCATCTCTCGCTTACTTACTACTTATGTGTAACGTAAATAAAATAAATCCGTTATAATTTTTGCTTAACGCTTTGTTTTTTTTTTATTGTTTTAAAAATTAATCTTTAACAAGCAGACTTCGCAGGTTACGCTGTATCCCACACACAGCGGGGTAGGCAGAGGGAACCTCATGTTGAGACACTACGTTGCCCCATTATACAGATAACTAACTGATTATATGTTATGTCCAGAATTCGGCGGAAATTGGGGAAGGGGTGTGTGTGTGTTAATGGGAAAAGAGTAGTGTAAAGCTAAAAAAGTGTTATTAACAATTTCTTGCATATAATAGTGTTAGAAGAGGGAACTTAGTGTAATAATGAAACTTGGTTCCCAACACCAAACACGTTTTAAAATATTGCGTGTTGTTTACTCGAGAGTTAAATCGAACTTGCGACCGTCGCGTTTACATTAACACGCTGTGCCACATACGTTACGCTTAAGTTTATAACTGTTATTATGCATTTACATATTGTCCTGTTTTCTTTCATTAAATCCACCCACTACAAGCTTATATTATTAAAATCGAGTTCTAAACGAGACAAAGAGATGCTTTTGCTCGTTGTTGTTGTCTCGCTCTGATAACGTTGGGTTTTATCAGTTGACCGCGTAATGTCTATAAAATTTTACGACATTTGTAGTACAAAGTGTTTTAACACTAGGCTTGCCCTGTAGATATCCCTTCCCTTAATATAAAAGAGCTTAAGAGTGTTTTTTTTTATTATTGAGTGCCTGTAAACGTTCGATTTACATTTGAGTGAATGAATTATTTTTATTTTGCTCGCTCTGGTAACAGGGCAAAGCTCGGCGTTGGGGTCCTCGTTGCGTGGGAAACGGAGTCTATTAACACTAGGTTCCCTCTGCCTGGACAGCAGCAGCTGTATGCGTGATACAGCGTTAAGCTACAGTGAAAAAGATACTTATTTAAAAAACATATAAAAACTTCGCGTCGCGGTATTTTATGGGTTCCCAGGTTTAAATAATTTGCTATGGTCTCGATACAGTATGACGTTACCATAATAAATTTAATCTTACCGGTTTAAGTGGAAAAACCGACGCGACGACGCTTAAGTTTTACAGTGTTGAATATTTTTTTTATCTCTCTAATGTTAATGACAGCCATGTCGCAACTTTAACAGTTATGTTTTTTCAGCTTGAAGTACTATACCGTATATAGCAGGGTAGGTAAAGGGAACCTAATGTTAAGGCAGTCCGTTCCTCACACACCACCCAATTTTTGAGCATTCCGTGTGGAGTGACAAAACTCAACGCAGCGTTTTGTTTGGCTACAAGAACAGAATTAAAAATAATACTAAATATTACCTACCTAAATATATCTATTATTATACACGTCTTTTCTACGAATCCGAGGGTAGCCACATCTCAAACATTGATAACCTCATTTTAAAAAGACTTGGATTTTTTCTAAGTTGAAATATATACCTGATTTGATATGATTTTTGACTTCCCAGAAATTTATGGATAAACATAGATTTTTGTAAGCTTCACGTTGTATCCCGCACATAGCAGGGTAGGCAGAGGGAATCTGTAAGGCTCAACGTTCCCATTCAGATATATTTTTTTATATTATACTAAGAGAAGCCAGTTGTGACGAAAGCGTGCTACTGTGACAATACTACAGATTGTGGGTTCGATTCCCATTCGAGGAAATGAAGGATTTAATATTTTTGTCTCCTCGCTCTAGTAACGAAGCAAAGCGCGGCGATGAGTTCCGCCACTAAACAAGCAATATCTCTAGAATATGGAGAAAAGCGTGGTACTTAATTAACTAATGGGAACGGAGTGTTTTAAAACTAGATTCCTAGGTTCCCTTTGCCTACCCTGCTACATAGATATAGCGTAAAGCAAAAAATGTAAATCTATACTAATATTATAAAAAGATTTGGATTGAATTTCATGAATTGCTGCTTAGAATTGAAAAAAATCTTTTTGCGTTACATAATCCCTCAATGAAGGAAGGTTATATAGTCTATATATACATATATTACGTTAATCGTGTCGATGTATCCCACTGTAGGTGTGGTCACAGTTCCTCCCGCAATTAAAATATCTCATATATCACAAACAACGCTTAATTAACAAAGCTCAAATCTGGTATATGTATAATCATTCCCCTCAATTGGAATTGAAGCCGCAATCGTCGCTTACTATTTAAAATACTATATTTATAGTGCTTTATACATCAGAATAACACACAGACTACAATTTATTTAAACATATTGTATAATTGAGCTATAATATAACCATAAGTTGAAGCGGGCGAAGCCGCGTTTGGATCGCTAGTTACAAAATAATTTAAACACAAAATATGGAAAAACGCGTAGATAAATCCAATATCGTTTGTATGAGCGCAATGACGTCATTAGTGGGCGTTTTATAATGATAGGACGATTACTCGATCATAATTAATAGATGCGTAGTAAGTAAAGTACCATTCCAAGTAAATATAATGTGGGGAACTATTATGTTTTTAAGGTTTCGTACAAAAGGAAAAGACAAAACCTTTATGGATCACTTTATTTTCGTCTCTCCGTCTGTCAAGACATTTATCTCGAGATCGTGGGAAGGTATCAAACTAAATTTTTTATTGAATATACAGATATCGACGCTATATCTTGCATATAGCAGAGTAAGCAGAGGGCAACAAGTGTTGAGGTGTCTTACCCCTTCTCTCTGCCTACCCTGTTAAATACGAGATAATTGTCTTAGCTTTACACTGTATCCCGTTGATACGTCTCGTTGACAGGCTATTCTGCCCCTGCTTATGCAGAGTGAAACTATTGTTATAACACTCCCTTTACACCGACCCTAAAAACTATAGCGCAAATAACAAAGTGTTTTATTCTTTTCTGACATAATTTTACTATTTTAATAATACACAAACAAAAAACACGCGTTTCAGACAACTTTCCTCATAAATTCGTCGTACACTTGCAAAAATAACCCGGAATTTTAATGGCGCCCTCTTCTTATCAGTGCGTCATTATTGTTTATCATTCGAAACACGCTTAGTTTGTATATATTTCACTCTGTATCCCGGATATATCAGAGTGGGCAGAGGAAATCTAGTGTTATGACACTCCGTTCCGCACTTTCCGCCGAATTTTGGAGATATTGCGTTATTGTTAAGTGGAACTCAACGCCACCCTTTGCTTCAACACCAGAGCGAAGTAATGTAAATATAAAATTAGATAAATATTTCATTTCCTCGACTAGGGATCGAACCCACAACCATTTGCGTTTATAGTGACACTTTGTGCCCATGCGCCACGACTGGCGTCAATTGAAAAAACTGGAAAAATACTGCTGTTATCTACAACTATAAGGCGTCATTGAAGCCATCGTTCATTGTGGGAAAATAATTATTCTCATTTCCGCACTCTGGTAAAAAAATCTGCACATAGCAGGGAAGTCACTGGGAACCTAGTGATAAGGCACCCCGTACCACGCTAACCATGCAATTTTTAGAGATATTGTGGAGTAACTCGGTAATGGCGGAAAATAGCGTGAATACAAAAGAAGTTATTAAGTAACCAGTGTATTTTTTTTTCAGTAATGCCGTTACAGAGATGATCCTCCTTCAGTTCATGCTGATCGGTTTTGTGCTAGCTGAAGAAGACCACTTTTACGAGTAAGTTGAATCATTATATATGAAAATTAAATATTCTTAATATAAATACGGGACCATTGCAAGCAGTTCTGTATTATCAAAATCTTAATTTTTTATACAATTAAGCTATCAAAACTACATAACAATGGGGCTTACGTGAAGCTATCACCGGCTTGGAAGGCAATTTTTCTGAGAAGAGCCGGCAACAAGTTCAACAGCTGTTCTTATAAAATTAACAATATATTTTGGTCGTCCGAGTGATCATGTATATTAATCTCTATATATAATAAAAGGATAGAAAAGTCAATTCTGTACATGAAAGATATAAAAAAAATAAAAATTAGGTCGGTTTATATGTCGATTATAGACCCTAAAAAACCACTCAACAGAATTCTTGTCTGTCTGTCTGTCTGTCCGTCTGTCTGTCTGTCTGTCTGTCTGTCTGTCTGTTTGTTTGTTCGTCAATCACGCAAAAACTACTGGACAGAAAATGATGAATTTTTGCATGGTATTAGCCTAGGGTCTCAAGGTACATTTTTTTTGGGTTTCATTCCGAATTTCATTATAGTTTTATTTAAAAAAAAAAAAAACTGAAAAATGTAAATTACTTAAAATACCGATAACTACTGTATGAAATTAATTTATTTTTAGCATGGTAATAGTTCAAAACCTAATGCATCTTATAGAATAGTTTATATTATAGAGTACAAAGAAATTTTACCAGAAAAAATAACATAATTATATTTTTTTATAAGAAAAATCGACTTCTTCAATTTCAATCGGATTTCATACTCTGAACTTAACCAAACTTTCACCAAACTACCCTTTATGTGTACCCTTTCTAATAAAAAAAGAATCATTAAAATCGGTTGAGTGGATATTGAGATATTAGTCCATTTGTCGCGCACATACAAAATATAAATTTGAGATTTATATGATTTTTTCATAGATACCATTGTCGGAAATGAACTAAATTAAAATAAGACTACATGGGACGCACTAGCTTCCAAATAAAAAAAGAATCATCAAAATCGGTTCACACAGTCAAAAGTTCTGAGGTAACAAGGATAAAAAATACAGTCGAATTTATGAGCTCCGCTTTTAAGAAGTCGGTTAATAGAAATTTGGCATAATTAAATTACGATTATTGTATTTAATCACAATTTAAAAGAAGAAAGTAAATTGAGGCCGTTCGTGGCACAGGGGTACAAAGTATAAACTGGTTGTGGGTTCTATTCTCACTTGAGGAAATTAAATATTTATTTAAATTTATATTTACATTTCATCGCTCTGGTGTCGAGTCAAAGTGCGGCGTTGAGTTTCACTACTCAGCACGCAATGCCTACAGAATTCCGCGGAATGTAGGAAACAGGAAATAGTGTCTTAGCACTAGGTTCCCTCTGCCTACCCTGCTGCGTGTGGGATACAGCGTGAAGATGAAAAAAGAAGTAGAATTAATAGTTGTTTAGTCTACCATAATTATTATTTTAAACGTCAACGTTGGTGACATTAACAAAAATAATAAAGTAGGTATATTTTTCGGGACTAGCTCAAATGGCGATATCTGCAATAAAAAGTACAGTAATACCCCGACTTACGCTACCCCGTTTTACGCGAATTCGGAGATACACGGTTTTTCATTTTGATTGCCGCGCATCGGCTCTCTTACTCTGCACACTCAGTTTTCAGTTTGCGACAGGTTTAAACATGTTCCGCGTGAAATTGTTTTACGTGCGCAGTGCGTTTTACTTATAATCTCTAATTATAACGTCTAAAAGAACGAAAAATGAGTCATTTGAGCATAACAAGAAAAGAAAACACTGTGTTTGGAGTGAAGACTAAATATAAATAAAAAGAAAAGAAAATTTGTGAATTGGAAAAGAAGAAAAAATTTAACTCGGCAGGCAACTTTGTTAGAATATATGAAGCCTTCCGGCTCAAAATAATTCCTGTTTAGGTTACTTTATTCATAACAATGTAATTTTTTTTATTATCCTACACTTTATTAAACATTTTTCTTCTAAATTATGTTTTTTTTTAAACTCTGGTCCTGATTAAAGAAACTATATGCAAAGTTGAACATCGACTTACGCGAATTCGACTTACACGGCAATCGCTCGGTCCCACCTACCGCGTAAGTCCGGGCTATTACTGTATATGTATTTGGAAAGTAAATTCTGATTGTGAGTTCATAGTTTATAAAACTTTATATTGTGTTTAGATGACGCGCTGATGGCAATACATTTTAATCATTCAGCGTTTTCAAGTATGAAAAAAAATGCAATATAATTGCGTTTCTTCTCTTTTTTTTTCCAATATTTTATATTTCTATTATTTATATCGATATATCAGGGACGTAAATGCGGGAACAGAGCCATGCCATCTTAGTACAAAGTAACCTCTAAAAAATGTATTTACGTGTTATAGTTAAAGAATAAAAAGAATGTGTGATTCCTCTATAGAATATATTATTCTACATTACATCATAAAAGCAGGTTTAAACAGTGCATATGAAGGTATCCTCCTGTAGTATAACTATTTTCAATTACTATCAACACTACAATGTCAATACTATTTGGTATTATAGTGTAATTTTGAACATTTTGAATATTTTCCCGTCATTATGATGAAAAACATAGACTATTTTTAATTTGAAAGAATAATTTATTAACTATAAAAATATTGGTAGTTTTTCAAAAGGTATAAGAATTAAAAATTGCCTAAAATATGCTTCCTTCGCAAGTGTTGTAATAACTACTGGTATTAATTAACCAAAAAAATACTATAAATATTAAATATGCTCAATTATACAAAGTTTTTTTGTCAGCACCACTTTAAATAAAACCACAGTTTTAACTACTCTATAAAAAACCCAATAATAAAAGAGTTATGTTTTCAAACAAAATAAATAATAAAATTATCGTTGTAAAATAAAATATAATATGTCGAGAACGACGCACGCACACATAAACCTATCAAAGGGAAACCGCCGCATACGCCTCATTCCGAAATCGAGTCGTAGATATTGGCGGCAAAGTTCAAAGTTCTAAAGATTTTAGTAGTATTATTGTAGTAGCATGTGTTTACGTTATTGGTATCTATGCGGTTACGCGTCACACGAAATATAGATATGAATAAACATCGTGAAATGAACAAAAAACCTACGTCTTTACTGTTGATGTATATTGCTTAATTTCTTTAAAATATTTTACCCTATATGCTGTTTCCGTAAAAGGAGCGCTGACGCTTCTCATCTCTTCTTTGTTAAAGGCCGTCGCGGCACAGGGGCACAAAGTTGTGGCTGTAACGCGACTGGTGTGGGTCCGATCCCCACTTGGAGGATTGAATTATAATTTAATAATATTTTCATTTCGTTTAATAATATTTTCAGTTCGCACATCAGTCACACATTACACGCAATATCTTAACACTAAGTTGCCCTGCTAAAGGCGTGATAAAGCGTGTATCTGGTTTTAACTTTGTGTGAACCGATTAAAATAAAGTCCAGTCCAGTTGAGGCCAGTCGTGGCGCAGCGGCACGAAGTGTGACTGTGAAACTGACTGTTTGTGGGTTCGATCCCTACTCGAGGAGGTGAAATATTTACTTAAATTTATATTTCCATTTCGTCGCACTGGTGTCGAGTTAAGCATGGCGTTGAGCTCTGCCACTCAACACGCAATGCCTCCAGAATTCGGCAGAAAGTGGGGAATAGAGTGTCTTAACACTAGGTTCCCTTTGCCTAACCTGCTGTGTGCGGGATACAGCGTGAAGCTGATTAAAATAAAACTAATACTCAATATTTAAGGGCACTTTGCCAAAATACAAACAAAAAAAGTATTTAAATCGGTTAAGCAGTTTCTGAGATTATCGTGAAGAAACGCACAGACAAACAGACCAACTGACCAAGTCTTATTACATTATTAATTGTAATATCTTCTATGTACAGACACTGATGAGTTAAGATTTTATTGTACCTAAGTATCGATAAGTTATATTTTTATTTCAAACATTCAATTGAAGATTCTTATAGGAGATACAGAAATGCGACCTAAAGTTTTAATAACTTTCTCATAAAAAATCTTCATTGCGTTGCAAACATACATAATAGGTATATCAAAACACGAACATATTTCAGTGTGTTAAGTAAATAATTCTGTGGTATAAGCGGGCGAAGCCGCGAGCGGGTCGCTAGTTTAATAATAATAATTTAAAAAATACTGATATTAAATATCTGTCCATTGTCCGCGCCACCTGATAATCGTCCAAGCAGCCCGACTACAAAGTCAGTTCAGTTTAGTTATTTTTTTTCTAAAAATTATTTACAACTTTAAAATATCAAATACAATAAAATGCTAAAAACATCTTTGTACAGAGTACAGTCTTGAGTTCCGCCACACAACCAACAGTGTCTCGAAAATTCAACAGTGCGTCGGGTACGGAGTGTCTTAATACTATTCCCCCCCGCCAACCCTGCTATTATCTCTATACAGCTCTTGAAACTTAAAAAAATAATCCTTATTTCATCCTAGTGTGATCGACGGCCCGTGGGCGGTACCGCAGGAAGGGTGCCAGCCCGCGACTGAAGGTGGCAGCATCTCCGTGGACTGTTTCATCTCCGGCACCCAATTTTCCTACAAGGTGGACAGAGGGGCGACCACTCTCACTGTAGAATACGTTAAGGTAGGATTTATTTCAGGAAGATCTGTTACCGCAAAAAAACCCTATTGATGGTTTCTTACCCCAAGGAACTTCTCAAATTTTATTTTTGTCTGTTTGTTTTCTGTCGGTCACTAAGTTAGTCACAAAAGAGTTTTATATAAAATGAATTATAACTAGTATATAATATAGTTATGAATTATAACGAAATAAGAAAAAAATCTTATAAGAATAGGCTTGTTCTTATCGGATTTTCAGCAAAATTTTAAATATATTATGACATAAATAATGAACTATAGTTAACAAATATGTGAGGCCACACGAATATATATTCCGGAATCAAATTCACAACCTTCGCAGCCAATGTTTGTCGCTAACCTCTGTATAAAAGGACAATTTATAAGGAAATACGATTAATAAATGAAAAAGTAAGTACGAAAAATACATGGAGGAATGAAATTGTTTCCATTTTCCTATTTTATGATAAATTTCTGGTACCCAAGTTATCTTTGCATTACTTTTTTATGGTGAGAAAATTTCACTGGTAAACCGCCCGAGTGAGGTCCTGATTGGGTTATGGGATACGGGACTGACCTGGCAATTGTAGTCCATCCATAATATCCTCTAAAACCTCATGATGCTGCTCCTCAAGTGACCGGGGCCTCGGTTGCCAAGGAAAACTGAATACCATATATGTTTTTATTCTATTACAGCCTACTCCATTGATTTGCACGGATTTCGTCCAAGCTAAGCCAATAGTGGAAAATTATACATCGGCGAACGGTCAGACTGACGCTCATGTAGGAGTGTTTACAATTACATTTGCAATTCTATCAGATGAAAGTCTAGTTTGTCCTCTGACGTTACTTGGAACAAATAACACTAATATACTAAGACTCAACCAGCCTCGCGGGCAATTGTTGCCGTATCATGTCAAAGGTTTACAGGGTGTTAGGAAACTTCAAATGCTAAAGATTGGTAAGAATATTTGTTTTTTTATATTTTAGATGTAGTAGCCGAAATATTGATAGTATTATTTTTATAGCTTGTATGGATAAAAACAGAAAATTCTAAAATTAGACGGAGAGTGGAGAAATGTGTGTCCAGAAACTAGGTTCTCTCTTTCAACAAACCGAAACTCAAAATGTGATGGAAACAACTGCAACATCTAAACTTAAGTTTAGAAACATAGAAATTGAAATGAATTTTCAAATGATTGATATCTTAGTTGTATTGTCTTGCATTGGACGGTATCTTAGAAGCGTCCTTTGCTTCGGCTCTAGATCTCTTAGAACTCTTAGAACTGGAAAATCCCGTGCATATAGGTTATATTGAAATAAACAATAAAGTTATCAGATTATTAATGATTATTATTAATAAACTTTACCTTAGGTAAAAACGGGATAGACCCCCCACTTTTTTATTTAGGAAGCAATATATTTACATTTCATACTTTGATTTCATACTCTGTACCCGCGCCTCTTAGAAACTGTTCCAGGGGTCTGTCTACTAAGGCATACGTATCTTTTACTTGTTACGACGTTATTTATGTTGTTAGAATCTTTGTAGGAAGGTTTTGATAATTTTCTGCTACCCAAAGATAATTAATTGCTTTGAATTATCATTTGGCAAGAGAGAGTTATTTTTGTTAAATATTGTTAACATTTAAATATTATTACACATTTAGTAATGTATGCGTAATAGGTCGATGTATTATGAATAACTGAGTGACATTTTTGTTTAGCGAAATTTACGATAAATACCAAATTCAGCAACGACGCTTATATACGTACGTGTCGCTCTGGCACAGCGTGTGTGCACACTCAAGGGAATTAATTATTTTCATTTTCTTGCTGTGGCAAACAAGGCAAATCGTCTCGTGGTGAATGGAGTTTTAACACTAGGTCTGCCTACCCTGATATACTCTGGATACGGCATGAAGCTTTAAAAAATGTCTCTAAACTTGAACGGAAAATAGGGAGCGGAGTGTCTTAACATTAAATTCCCTCAGCCTACCCTGCTATATGATAGACCTATGAAATGAAAAAAACGCTTACTTCACATATTAGACGGTGCGCGTTTTCCTTTAATATCTTATATAATTTTTCTCATAAGAGAATATGGTTAGTTGACGCGTTTGTTTAACTGTTTTGGCCCGCGTGGTTAAATAGAAATAACTCGCTGTTTAAGACACATGACACATTCTGATTGCGGGAGGTGACTCTCACCGCAAATACAGTGGTAAACATCGAAATGATTAATGTGGTGTAATATTGCCTGTCTCAACAAGTGGACTATCCAAAGTAAAAAGCATCTCTCGATTCGAACTAGTAGTTCGAGAGAGTTTGAGATTTGAGATAACCGAGAGAACCAACCAAACAAACTCTTAATAATATATGTGTATTTTATAATTTTGATGACCTCTTGTTATCTAGGGTATTCCCACTTGCAAAATTTTCATGTTCATAGTTTAATATTTGATAAACTCAAATTGAGTGATAAGTATATATTTTATATATAATATTTGCACGCGGGGTTATCAAAACCACAACCGGTGCGTTTAATGTCAGAAACTATGGGCCTCAATTTTTCTTATGATTTTTTTTTTAGAAAACAATATAACATCAGTGCCTTATTCTGTCATGGTGCAGTTAAGTTCCTTGGAAAGTGCCACTTTAACAGGCGGCTCGTTTATATTAAAAGAGGAGGGTGATGAGAGCTTTTTGCCAAAACTAAAAACGCTGGAACTCTCGCAGGGCGGCTTAAAAGCGCTGCCGAAACGCGCGTTTATAAACACGCCCGGTCTGACGCTTTTACTGCTTTACAAGAATCGGATTGAATACATCGATGTGGATGCTTTTGAAGGTAGTTTTTCATTTTATTTCTTTTAATATACGAGTAGTAAATACTTAGAGGAACAATAAAAAAAAAGTTTTTGAGGCCAGTCGTGGCGCATTGGCACAAAGTATGACTGTAAAACCGATTGGCTGTGGGTTCGATCCCCACTCGAGGAGATGAAATATTTACTTAAATTTATATTTCCATTTCTTCGCTCTGGTGTCGAGCACGGCGTTGAGTTCTGCCACCCAACACGCAATGACTCCAGAATTCGGCAGAAAGTGGGGAACGGAGTGACTTAGCACTAGGTTCCCTCTGCCTACCCTGTATGCGGGATACAGCGTGAAGTTAATTTAATTTAATTTTTAGTTTTTAATATTTAGTTCTTTGTCTAATATTTGTATATTACTCTAGAAATGCGTATATCTCAAAAATGAGTGAACCGATTTTAATTAAACGTTAACTATTAATAAAATATTGGTATACCTTATTTAAATCGAAAAGAAATTATTTCGACATGATTTATTAATTTTGTAGAAATTTGCCAACAAATTATTTTTATGATTTTAGAATATATTAATACAGTAACTCTTTTTTTCAGGCTTAACAAACTTGGAGCAATTAAGCTTAGTCGGAAATCGAATCACGACTCTGTCGATAGGCGTTTTCCGTTTTAGTACTAATCTTATGAACATCGATATGTATGAAAATGAGTTCACAAACTTGACCGAAGGCGTTTTTCGTGGACTGACAAAGCTGAAAAATGTAAGTTTTTAAAAATTGCAATTTGACGTTTGTGGGTTTTATTATTTTTCCACTCAGGTAACAGGAAATAGCGCAGCGTTAAGTTCCGCCGTTCAATGTGCACTGTCTTGGAAATTGAGTTGAAAGTGGGGAACGCAGTGTTTTAACATTAGGTTCCCTTTGCCTACCCCTGCTATATGGGGGAAACAGCGTAAGATAAAAAAATACACATACACATTTAATGTTATTCTACAACAAAGGAATACAAATATTTTTCTAGAATACATAAAAATTTGAACCCGCACCTTTTAAACAATTTCTAATAGGTGCCGGTGATACCGTTACGTTATTTTTTTTATACGTTTACAAAAAAGTAATAAGTTATTTATTATTATTTCCAGATATCACTAATGTACAATAAAGTGAACTTAACTTTAAACGGCGGAGTATTTTCTCAACTGCCATCTTTGAGTCACTTGAAATTGAACTCTGCGTCAATAACCGCTGTACCGCCAGACTTAGTGTCCAACTCTCCGCTGGTACAAACTATTAATATGGCAGATAATTTCATAGCGACCCTCCCACCTAATTTATTTTCCGCTATAGCGAATTCCGTTGGTCAGAAGTCCGCAATCATCTCCATAGATTTAAGTGACAATCAACTCAATTATATTAATGAAGAACAGTTCACTAACTTAACGTCATTAAGGAAACTGAATTTGAAGAATAATCAAGTGATGAATCTCTCCGTCGGAGTCTTCAGCGACCTCTCTAATCTGGAGACTTTGAATTTGCAGAATAATAAGATTGAAATACTGCAAACGTAAGTGATTTTTAGCACGTTTTTTTAGCGTCGGTCGTATGTACTCTTATCTATGTATGTTTGTAAAGGGAATTTTGATCGTTATTTTGACCGGCTTTTCAAAGGTCGGATTAATTTCAAATTTTGCATACATATCAAAATGCGATGACAATGCAACAAACGCGTTAAGTTCCTTGCTTTCCTTCCTTATTTTTTTATTATATTTATTTTAAGGAAAAAAGAAACCCTAGCACTTTGTTGTTTGTCCGTTTGTCTGTCCGTCCGTTTGTCTTAGGAACACAGGGATACTTAGACATATCGAGTTGAAATTTAAATCACATCGTCAGATCCCCTTCATCTCCTGAAACAAACATTTTTCTATATTTACTTAAAAAAAAGATACTGATACTGAAACTATACATTTTAATTAAATCCTTAAAAAAATAGCCTTAAAGGGTGGGGGGTGGTGGGGGTGGTCAAAATTTGGTATTAAAGCTAATTCAAATGAGGTGTCAGATGAAAGGCTCTGGCTAAGATAAGCCTGAATTTCAGAAAAGCTCGAGACCTCCAATTTTTGTACGGAACCCTCAGTGGGCGAGTCCAATTCTCTTGTCCGGTTTTTTTTATTATATTATAAAAGGCCAAACTAGGAAACTAAGGAAAAGCTTATTATGTATATAAATCCTCAAAATGATAATTAGAATAACCGTTTTACCAAAGGGGTGTTATAAGTTTGACGTGTCGTGTGTTGTGAGTGTGAGTGAATGGGTGTTATAAGTTTGATATGTGTATGTGTGCGTGCATGTATGTCTATCTGTGAAATAGTGGCTACCAAACGGATGAACCGATTTTAATCTAATTTTTTTTTGTTGGAAAGGTGAATTAACCGAGAGTATTCTTAGCCTTGGTTGTAGAAAATATGCTCGGCTGTTTATATATTTACCAGCTCCGCAGCAGCTTAATTGATTGCTTACTTTTAAAAGAGTTTTTTAAGCCAAATTTACAGACATTATATATTTTTTTATTACAGATTAGTATTTAAAGGCCTTAGTAATCTCCATGAGTTGAATTTAGATGAAAATAGAATAAAAATTATACAGCCCGGTGTCTTTGATGTCCTGCGTAATTTGCAAGTAAGTATTTTTTAAGCTTCACACTGTAAACTGCATGTATCAGGGTAGGCAGAGGGAACTTACCACCGACGAATTTTTAGGATTGTTTATTAAGGCGGAACTCAACGCCGCGCTTTGTCTTGTTACCAGGGTGAAGAAATGAATATAACTCAAGGTATAAAAAATATAGAAATTATATCATTTTAACATCATGAAAGTGACATTTAAGTAAACATTATTTTAAATTTTAATTCTGTTACCTAGTGTTTTTAGAATATTTTCTTATTATTTAAAAAGGCCATTTGAGGCCAGTCGAGTCGAGGCCTCGTTATCAGAGCGAGGAAAGGAAAATATACATATACATATTTTATTTCCTCGAGTGGACATCGAACTCACAACTTTTCGAATTATAGTCGCATGCTTGTGCGCTTGCGCCATGACTATCCTCTAATAACCATTAATTCGTTTAACCTAAAAATATTTTCTTTTCATAATATTAATACCTTTTTTTAATTTCTAAGGTACTGTGGCTATCAAATAACGATTTGACAATATCAGAAACAATGAATACTGACAAAAGGATTGACTTTGCCCCATATGGGACTTTTGAGAGGTCTAGTGAACCTCAAAACACATATTTGTCCCGCTTTCATTCTTTAGTAGGTTTAACCAACCTCAATATATCTGGGAACCGAGTGTCTATAGTTTGTGATGATTGGCAAGAGGAAATGTTTCAACTGCGCCATTTGGATTTGTCTAATAATAACTTTACTGAACTTTCCGTGAGTATTGTTTTTATTTCTCCTAGCTTAGTGTTAAGTCACTGCGTTCTCTATTTCTGCCTATTTTAGAGACATAGGGTATTGAGTGGTGGAACTCAACGATGAAAAAATGAAAATAATTAATTTTGAGAGTAGTAATACTATCCACAACTCTTGAAATCAGCAGTCACGTTCGTTTCATTGTAAAAAAAAAATTCAATTATTCTAAAAAGTTAATTTCATTCTAAAAAGTATTTATTTGTCCACAGGCACATGATACATATTTCACTACTAATGTTATAGTGGATTTTTCCAATAATAAAATAGAAAACGTGGAGTTATTTGCGTTTGAAGCCTCCTTGCCGTTGGAATCCCGGCCTACGCTACGTTTAATGGGTAACCCATTTAAATGTACCTGTGATTTATATCCATTCTTGTCTATGTCACCAAATAATGCACCGCGTGTGGAACTAGGGGACGCTACGTGTGGTACTCCGTCCGCTCTACAGGGTGCCAAAGTTGCGGCTCTGGGGCTTGATAAACTCGTGTGTCCCGAACAATGTTCGCCCTGCGATTGCCTTTTGAGGCCCGCTCTCCGCCGCCTAGAAATAGCTTGCGCCGCCCTACCTGACCTAGCCGCCCTAGCCTCTTTAGATAAATATGAATATGAACGCTTACTGCGTATAACTAACTCCACCATAATGGATGAACTTATGGAAAATTTACCGCCCACCCTGCAGCTAGATTTTGATCTCTCTAATCTAAACCTGACGGTACCTCCCGTCGCCCCCCTCCAACGTACCGCCCCCCTTACGATGGACTTACGCAATAATACGTTAAACATCGTTCCCATCGCGTTGTTGAACGCCGGCGTTAAAATTTACCTAGAAAATAACTCGCTGGAGTGTACATGTGAACATAGTGATGATTTACAAGCTGCTTTTCGACACAAAGATGCCATAATCGATTATAGTAAAATAAAATGTTTGGGCGGCCGAGGCTTAGACGAGGCGGTTAGGGCGGCGGCGTCGGGTGAGTTATGCGCGCGGCGTGTTGCAATACTGGCCATATCTGGCGTTATTGCCTCCATATTACTAACACTGGCACTAGCAGCTTATCTATACAAACGAAGGACGCGCATTCAAATCCTGTGCCGCAAATACTTTCCGAAATTGGCGAGCGATCTCGCTGCGTATCAATACGATATATTCGTTTCTTACGAGTACACAGACGAGCGTTTCGTATTCACGAAGATAATTCCTGAACTGGAGGGTAAATATAACCTGCGTTTGTGCGTTCATTCGCGAGACTGGTCCCTCGGTGAAAATATCTCGCAGCTGAGTGAGAGATCGGTGAGTAAGTCGGCGGTGACTATGGCGCTAGTGACTCCCGCGTATCTGGAATCGGCTTGGTGTTCACAGGAGTTGTTACTGGCGCACTCTCGGGCAACTTTATTGTTGCTGATACTGGACAAGGACGCCCTGGAAGCCCCCCTGGCCGCCCCGGGCCCCGCCCAATTTCTCCTACGTGAATATATACGCTCAAACACATACGTACGCGCGTCAAATCCTCGCGTTTGGAGTAAGGTACGTGAAACGGTGTACAAACGAAGAGCTTTGCCCACCGCTGTAACAATCTCCATTGAAAAGGATAAGCCGCGGGGTTTAGATACGCAGCTCACAAACGACGGAAAGATAGTGAATGCGGCGTTAACCCGCGTTTAGACTTTAGTGTGTGCGAAAGAATGAACGTGATCAAGTGTAATTTTTCTTATATTATCTCTAAAACGGTTTTATTTTTGATACGTCGCCATGTTGTTCAATCTTCGTTTATGTTTTTTTTTTGATAAATGACCAATCAAGTTATTAACAAATAATAAGAAAGAGACAGACAATGAGACATTATAGTTCATCTCGCTCACACTAATTGGTTTTAAAATTATTTTAGTTGAATAAAGGAGTTGGTTCTAATAAAGCAATAAATATTTTGAATAATAACTTTATATATATTTTAGTTTATTTTAATAATGATATTTCAAACCACTTGAGCCATTTATTATTAATACAGTGTCGATCCATTTGCGTACAGTACGGCGGATGAGTCGTGGTCACCCTGAAGTTAGATGTGGATGGATGCGCAGATTTCATTTTAAGAAGCAGATACTTTAAACATAAATCGTATAATCTTGCTGTACCATGTCCTCTTTTAATTACTTCCTTCTCTTGTGTCCAATGCGCAAAATTTTAGATAGGCTAACTTCAAGGCGGCCCGACGCGTCGATCGAATTGACCTGTATATTATTAAGCAATAAATGGTGGATGTATTTTGTTAGACATTTCACACGTCAAAAGAGTTTTAATAGGTAATATTAATATGATTTTTTTATGTCTTAACTATAATTTTACCTTTGTAATCTCAATCTAAATATTTTAAGAGAATCTCGTGTTTTATCTCATTTTTTAATTTTTTTTACAAAAATAATTTATAAGTGTTTATGAGGCGGATTCGGCCCTAAAAAAAGTTTATGGTCCTATTTACCCGAGGATTGACCAAATATGAGTGAGAGCATGAAGTCACTCATTATATATATATGTCATCTAGAAAATAAATTTTATTATAAACTTCCTTCAGAGGATGTGGGCTCGAATTTTTAATACATTTTTTTTGTTTATTCATTTTTTTGCTTTAATGTTATTGTTTTTAATTAAGAATTGTTATCTTTATGTAATTGTAACTTTCGCTAAATATATACGAGAAAGCTGCTATAATGTAAATTAGTACTTAAGATTGCTTAAATTTCATTTTTTTATATAATCTATAAGTAAAGTGGTCATAGTATAACTTAAGATGAGATCCTCAAATTATATATTTTTTTAATATATCAACAAGTATACAAAATTGTATGATTTTGTAAATTAAGGTTAGGCCACTTTATAACTGATACGGCTAATGGTCGATGAATTTGTGCCTTTCAATTTCGTAATAAACTTTATATTGTTATAATTGAGAATGTTGCTTATAACGGTGCTTAACATTGTTTTTTTTTTTAATATCAACTATTATTAAAGTCAATCAATTGTTAAAAGAAATTGTAATTTTCTTCCATCACAAATAAATCTAATATAATTTAACATTAATATCACAGTTTAAAATATATTTTACTTTCTACTATATTATTTTACAGATAATTTTTTAATATATTAACCAGATGTAAACTTTAAACATTGTTTTTTTTTTTCATTATATTTTAATATATTGTAACTATAAAGCCATACACATTTTTAATAAGAATACATAAAATTTCATAGTTTTTGATTTTATCAAATTTCATTATAATTTTAATATTTTCTTATAATTTTAATTATTTATATTAATATTCGTACAAATTATGCATAATATAACATACTTACGTCTGTCTAGTCATGACTTAAATAAATACTTAATTGGGTTTTATTTACTACGACACAACAACTCTTAGAGAGAAACTTAAAAATTATAATTTGTGAAGAAACAAAATAAAATATTAGAAAATATGTTATTTTTAACATTTATAAAATGTTGTTCCAAACTTATGAAAAAAAAACCTGTTTTAGGAAACGCTTTTTTGAACATTGCGAGATTCAACCCGCGCTTCATGATGTCCGCGCTCTGATCACTTACTTAGCCTCGTACTTCTTATGAAACTACGTTGAGATTCTTATATGGGCGCTTACAACTTTATAAGTTAATGCCATTAATATAAATAAGTTATAACGAGCATATGGCTTAGTGGTCAGAGCGCTTGGACAATATAAAGCGCGGGATCAAATCTTGCAACGTTCAAATGTTTAAGTGTTTTCTAAATAAATTCTATCTATAGGCTTTTGTGCCGGTTTTTAGTAAATAAAAAAAAACTTTTTGAGTTTCAGTTACATTTTCTTTCTTGGGGTGAAATTAGGAGATAGCAAATTTGTTCAGGAAATTTGATAATTAATAAAATAAGCAATACATTTTAGTATATATAGTATTTTAATGCTCTATTGAGTGTTACGATTTAGCTTAAAATTATATGTATATATATATGTAAGTATATTCTGTATATTCTGGATCTTTGTATTGCTTTAAATATTTTTGCAAAGTTTATATTTTTTATATGCATTTTACTATGAAATAAAGTATATTTAGAAAAACATTGTTTTCACTTCATTTCTTTGTGAGTTCTTATTTTTCGTCATGTTAATGTACCTAACTTCTTTTTAACGTGCACTTTTCTGGTGATATTTATTACGTGGAGCATAAGAAATGTAACAAAATAATGAAAAAAACTTCTAAATATATATACTTAAAATGGATAAACTTAATGTATATAAAAACAAAATATTACACTACAAAAGTCAATCTCAATAAGTTAAGAATACGGTCGGCACCTATTTAAATTTAAAGTTCTATATTGTGAAGGTTTGGTTGGCATTATTCAAATGGGTCCCGTAAAAATTATAAAAATAACTTTAGGCGGGCGAAGCCGCGTTTGAGTTGCGTCTCCAGTACTGTATAAATAGTCGTCTCTGATTGTTTAATGAAAACATTGAAGATAAAGCCAGCGGCATTGTTTTTTTTTTTAAATAAAAATTATGTATTTTAAATTAAATTTATTTTTGTGGGGACCGGAGAATCTTGACACTAGGTTCCCTCAGCCTGCCCTGCTGTGTGCGGGATACAGTGTAAAGCTGATTTTTTAAATAATTATTTTTCAAGAACTTATTTAAGTTAGCACATTATTTAAAGTTATTAATAAAAAAGCTAAACATCAAACACAAGACCAAAACGCACGATGTGATGCGACTTGGTAGTTCTGAAATTGTAATTTTTGAACAAAAATACGTCTTTTTAAAAAAAAAATGCGTGTAAAGCTGAATTATGCTGTGTTGTTTGGACATTATAATGCACGTTTATTGAAGTGGCATCTATGAACTATTCATGTAAAAAATGGAATTCGCTAAAAATGTGTCGTTACGGACAATGTCAATTATTGAGAATAATGATAAGCATCTAAAGGAAAATGATGCAATGGCTTTTAATTTTTCATTGATTTCAAATTATTAAGAATAAAATTATTTAAAAAAATCGCTGCGAATCACCTGTTTTACACAGTTTTTACAGGTTTACTTATCCATACATATGTAATGTACTACAATCATTTCATATGTATGTAAGAGCGTGTTATTTCTTGTCTTTTTTTAACAAAATATATTTTACATATTATATCTATCCTATATATCATGTATTTGATACGTTACCGATTACAAGATACAAATTCAAAGTTACCTTTTTATTTACGATATTTTTAAATATTATTTCTATACTAAGTAAAGAATAGGTAATATTTTTTATAAAAATTTAAACGTAGCGGAATTCGAACCCACGCCGGTTGGAAACCGCCCAATCGCTTTCCAATAAGCCAGGCACGGTCTCATCAAGGGTTCAAATTCTTGCACGTTTAAATAAACATGCGAAACATCGCATGGCATATATAAAGAGATTTAAGAGTGGTGAGTGGTGACAGTTGACGAGACTACTCTTTTTTCTATTACACTTTTTGCTACTCCGCTAGGAATAAATTGAGATGTTAGAAAATAAGAATAATGGAACAGAAATAAAAACAAAATTACACCAAAAAGGCACGTAATATAATTATTTTTTTAAATGTTTTTTCTTAATATATTTATCACTTAAGTGTTTAGACGACTTTTTTTTATTTAATATGATTTTCATGAATGAATGAGTTAATATAAGAAACTTGAAATTAGTATGTTACTACAGACTAACAATGTTATAATACTTTATTATGTTCAAAAATGATAATTTGATCAAATATTTTATATAAATTTAAAATAATTTAAAGTTACAATATATTTTTATAACAAGAGCATAAACAAAACGCGCTTTCTATAATCTGTTCCCGCTTGTCACAATCCATGGCGGATAGCCTTACAACAAAACACTATCGTTTGTTACCAATTTATTTGAAAATAAAATGTCGACAGTCGTCTCTGACTGTTTCACCATCGGCAGCATAGTTGCCACAAGAACATGTTACAATGAAGACATTGAGGGCGAAGTCCTAGCCTTCGATCCTCAAACTAAAATGTTAATATTAAAATGTCCATCATCGAGTGGTAATCCTAAGCGCCACGATGTTAATATTGTTAATTTATCGTTGGTCAGCGATGTTCAGATAAAAAAGGAGGTCACTACTGTTCCTGAGCCGCCCCAGTCGTTAAATTTGCATAGACTTAATACTAGAGTGAGGAACTCCATCGAGAATAAAAGGAGGCTGGTAAGTTTCGTAATGTCATAATAATAATATATAAGAAAATATTTTGTTTAATTATTATATATAAAATTTTTATTAACCTGTGAGGCTATTCTGGTGCACAAGCATGTGACTGTAAATGCAATGGTTGTATGTTTGATTCCTATTCAGGAGAATAAAATATTTAATATAAATTTTATATTGCTCTGATATTGAGGTAAAACATACTCCACACCTCACACAAAATATCACAAGAATTTGGTGGAAAGTGGGGAACAGAAATGTTTTAAGAGGGAATAGAAGTGTCATAAAACTAAGTTCTCAGGTTCACACTGCCTACTCCACTATGTATGGGATACATCATGAACCTAAAAATCAAACCTAAAATTCTTCAAGTTAAATTATTTAAACTCTTTTTGAGGTAAAACAATAACATATTATCAAGATGATTCATACCTATAGCTTCCAATACTACCCAAGTTACAATACATAATATATTGGGTGATGGAACTCAACTTTGCTCTTTGCTTCACATCTAGAGTGAGATTTATTGCCCCAGTGGCATTCAAACCCACAACTGTCGCCTCAATTTCCTATTTCTGCTTCTTACTAATATTATAAATGTGAAAGTTTGTAAATATGAATGTTTGTTGAACTTTCACACAAAAATTACTAAACGGATGTTGATAAAACTTTACAGTAATATATGCCTTATAAGTACATCTAAATAATACATACAATAGACAATTTATGTAAACATTTTATATAAGTTGGGTACAATATAACTATGAGACCAAGCCAAGAAGTGCTGTGCTTGGGCTGCTATTCTTAATGTTTTTAAATATTTTATCATTATTAATTTTTAGGTTTCGGCTCTCTCTGCCTGTCTAGACCCTGAAGGCCAACGCCTGTTTCTGGCAATAGCTCGGGTCATAGATGATGTGTCCTGGTCTGGACAAAGTATCAGAGTGTACAATGAAGTTACTATCACACCACCATATAAGGTTAGTTAATAAGATATATGTGTTTCTGTTTTTTAAGCTTCATACTGTTTTGATTTTAGTGTATATTAGGATAAAGGGAACCTAGTGTTAAGTTAACTTAGGTCCTAAAGACTCCTTAAGACAAAAGTTTAAAGAAATTAATATATTGACAGTTGCATCTCAATATATTTTTGAAAATGTTAAGAAAAACATTAATAATTTTACCAAAATTGGTGATTTTCATAATATTGACACTAGAAATAGGCATAATCTTGGTGCACCAGTAACTTGTTTGCATTGAATCCGTAATTTTTTTATGGGACAATGTGTACGCTTTTACAATAGGATTCCAGAAAATGTCAGAGAATTTTCTATATCACGATTTTAAAAAATTGTGAAAAGATGTTTGTGTGTTAAAGGTTATTACCAAATTAATGATTTTGTAAATGATAACACCTCTTGGGAATGAAATGCTCGCTCCAGTCTGTTTCAAAGGTATCATTGTCACAGATAATTAAATATGTATTTGTTTAAAATTGATTTTAAAAAAATAGATCCTGCTGAGTTTCTTGCGCCAGTTCTTCTCAGGTCTGAGGCATTAACTTTAGTGAACTGGTGGTAAATTATTTCACGTTCAAAAAATGAAGCATGTAACTTCTTATTTTGAATAACATTATTTGAATTTGAATTTAAAATGCCCTATTTCCCATGCACTGGCCATTTTTCGAGATATTGCATGTTCATCAGCGGAATGCAATGTTGCATATTGTCTGCATTAAAAAATTAAAATCATTTCAATATAATTATTTTCCTGAGTTGGGATAGACTTGATGTGTATAATTAAAAAAAAAATTAAATTAGCTTCACGCTGTATCCCGCACACAGCAGGGTAGGCAGAGGGAACCTAGTGTTAAGACACTCCGTTCCCCACTTTCTGCCGAATTCTGGAGGCATTGCGTGTTGAGTGGCAGAACTCAACGCCGCGCTTAACCTCGACACTAGAACGAAGAAATTGAAATGTAAATTAAAGTAAATATTTCATCTCTTCGAGTGGGGATCGAACCTACAACCAGTCGGTTTTGCAGTCGCACCTCGTGCCGCTGCGCCACGACCGGCCTCAATGTGTATAATATTTTAAAATATTACACATTCCAACATATGTCTATACAAGCAATTACTTTTCAATCTGCCCACCCTACTATATGCAGGGTAAAGCATAAAGCTGTTTAATTTACAAGCACTCACCTTATTGTCTCATTTCTCCACAGGTGGAAAATGTTATAGGTGAACAGGATTCAAAACCTTATAATTACATACGAAAATTCGTTGAGCGTCATTGGCGAGATCATCGCGAAGCTAACTGCTCCAGACACCAGTAAATATATATAAAAACTTCAAAAAATATATAAATATCTATAAATACTTATAAATATGTATGTACATTATTTTGATTTGACATTGTCATGTTTTTAAAGAAAAAGTATGGTTTTATGCATTTTTAAAATTATTTAGGTATGTTTGTGTATTTTATCTGTAGGGATTTCTTTTTTAAATTTAGAATGAAATTTACATTATTAAAATTTGGCAATAATAAATAAACATGACATTGTTCTATCAAAATTCATATGAATTAATATATGTAATAATTGTTATTGTTATATAATATGGTGTTTTATTTTTGTTTATCATGAATGTATACTTTTATACTTCTATACTAATATAATGAAACTGAAGAGTTTGTTGGGTTAAATGCTCTACTCTCAGGAACTATTGACCCGAATTTTAGAACATTTATCGAGGAAGGCTGTATGCTATTAAGTTAATTGTTTCAATGTAACCCACTGTTCCTGTGGTCAGAGTTACCTCCTGCACTGAAGGTATCAAATCGACCACGCGAGTGAAGCCGCAGATATAAGCTTGTTTTATAGTTGAAATTATTAGTTTAAATGTATACAGCAAATTTTGTGTTCATTCATAGAAAAAATGTCAGTATTTGACAAAACAATAGTCATACTTAAAACTATTATGAACTGTTTAATTTCTTTATACTACATATAAAAAAAATATTGTAGTTTTGTAATATGCATACGCTCATGTCCTAACTTAATAAATTATTTTTGGAATGTTATTATAAAACAGAATATTTTTTTATTACCAGTTTTTTTGTAAAATTATCAGTTATAAACATATAGTTACGCCTCTTTTATTTGAAGAGTGTGTTATAATATCTTATTTTTGCATTTTTTAAGTATATATTTACTAAACTTCATATTTCTGATATTTTTTTATACTATAAAATAGTGTTTGCTTCACGGTTTCGCTCGATTGGCTACTACTAATATAATGTGTATGTATCATACATATAAACCTTCCACTTATAGTTCTGTCTAATGGTTAAAACCACATTAAAAACTGTTGTGTAGTTTAAAAATTATAAGCGTAAAATAAACACCATGTATATAATAATACAATTGATTTATATCTGTACTGATTTTTTTAATAATATATTTTCTGTTTTTTTTTTCTAATAACAAAGAAACAATTTAAATGGACTAATTTTATTTTATAGTATATGATATATATTCTATGTAATATTTTAGTTGTTAATTGATAAAAAAAATATGTATTCTTTTTTCCCTTTTTTTTTGGAAAACGCCAAAGGTTTTGGAAATTTTAGTTTTTTTTGCTTTCTCAAGAAAAAAAGACATATTTAGATGATATTTCGAATATAAAGATATGTGTTAATAAAACTTCTATCTTCCTTTTATTGTTTTTAGTTGTTTATTGACTCTGTGGTGACTTTTTTTGTATGGACAAATGTTGCCATTATGATGAATTATCTAAAAAAAAAATATTTCTTTAAATTGTAATATAAGTAAATATATTTATGTTATATATATTTTTTTATCTCGCAATGGATCTAACGACAAATATAGAACTTCAAAATTTTCTTATATTATAATTATGATTTCCCACAAATTGCATTGTTTTTTGTGTTAGCGTTTTTTTTTCTGTTTTCTATACATAGTTTCAATATTTTATTAAACTTTTTAAGTATTTTTTTTATATTGGCAACATTTCCTCTATACATTTTAAGTTATCTTTTGGAGTTGTTTAGTAACTTACTATTTATACGATGTTGGATTAAGTGATTGAAAAAAAATACATAAAAAAATGAGCAAAATGTGTTTGTTTTCTTTAAAAACTTATTTTCTTTTCTAATTAAGGTCGCTTTTGTCCTATCAGAGTGAGGAAATGAAAGCAATTTAATTTTTCTTCTAAGTGGGAATCAAACATCAACACACAAAATCGCTTTTGAGCGATATGACGGAATTAATGATCACATCACATATCGTTTATTTCGTTATTGAAATAACAGAGAAATATATTAAAATAATATTCAAATGTTATTAAGGCGTGAAACACGTGGCTCAGGGGCACAAACATGCGACTGTAGACGTGACAGGTTGTGGGTTTGATTCCCACTCGATGAAACTAAATATTTAATATTTTCATTTTAATCGCTCCAGTCACGTGGCAAATAATAGCGCGCTTCGTCATCCGACAACGGAGAAATGATAACTACAATAAGTAATAGTATCAATCTACAAGGTGGAAGTGTCAGCACCGCTTTAAATGAAACCACAGTTAACTACTCTATAAAAGACTAATACAACTATTTTTTTTCCTAAAAATGAAAGTGATTTTTCAAACAAAATAATAAAATTATTTTTGTAATAAAAAAACGCCATTTGTCAAGATCGACGCACATAAATCTATTAAAGGGTAACTGCCCCATACGCCTCATTCCGAAATCGAGTCGTAGATATTGGCGGCAAAGTTCAAAGTTGCTTAACCTTTAGTAGTATTATGTGTTTACGTTATTGGTATCTATGCGTAACTGCGTCACACGAAATACAAGTATGGATAAACATCGTGAAATGAAAAAAAATCCTACGTCTAAACCAGGGGTTCCCAACCTTATCTTGATCAAGGACCACTTTTTTATATCATTCTTGGTAGCAGGGACCACTATGCATGTAGGTATATTAAAAATTAACTGTGATAATTAAACAGAACCTTCGCCTCACCATCCCCAGTCATAAAATTAAAATTTTTCGCGGACCACTTTTAGGCTTCCGCGGACCACCGGTTGGGAACCACTGGTCTAAACTATTGAGGTATCTTGATTAATTTATTTTTAATTGATCTTTAGGTATGGGTTTAAAATATTTTACTCTATATGATATTCCCGTAAAAGGAGCACTGACACTTCCATCCTGTATACTAATATTATAAATCTGAAGAGTGTTCGACGCGCTAATCTTATCAATTAATGGTTTGAATTAAAAGTGCGTGTGGGTTCAAACCCACAATCCCTATTCTTAAAATAGCATAGAAATAACAGCAAGAAACAAAAAAAAACTAATTACACAGATAATAAAACAAAAATTTCATTTAATTGCATTTATTAAGGACAACGACAACAGTACAATATTTGTAATACAATTAAATAGTACATGTTAACACTAATAACCTATATAGTGAAGGTAGCTATGTCAAATTTCAAACGTTTTTTTTATCATATTTTTCCATTATATGAGTGACCTATTATAACTTTTATAGTTAATAGAGTCATATAAAGCTAGAGTGTTTGTTTGGTTGAAGACAAGAACTACTGGGTCAAACTGGAAACTAAGTGAATTATTATATGTGCTATATAATGTACTAACATAACATATTTTAATGTTACTTTTATAATATTATAGATTATTTTTCTTTTTTTCACTATTACTATAAAGAAAAGTCAATAAAATCTCAATATACATATATACTTACAAATCAAGTGCAAAATTATCAATTTTTTTTTTTTTTAAATTACGAAAATCAAACAATCAAAATATTGATGTAATATTGATTTATAATATTATTGATTATATTGATTTATTATTTAAAGAAAAAACTAAACAATATTTTTAGCTCAGCAGATTTTTTAACATTTTTATTTCCAACTAATTTTAACTGTAAACTATTTTCAACAATTCTACTTGAATAGAATGGTACTAGTTTAGTTTAGTCGTAATTAGTTGACTAATTTAGTAACGTAGTTGCTCGGAAACAGACCCGTCATGCCGCGGAGTTCACCTGGAAACCAATAAATAAATAAATATTTTTTTTATTTTCATGTTGTATCCCGTACATAGGCAGAGAAAACCTATTTATTAGGAAGGACATTCTTTGTATTGTATAACGGTAATTAACGCCACGCCATGCAATCTTATATAATGTAATTCCTCCATCCCTCTGGTTAGCATCGAACCCACATCCATCGTGTTAACAATCAGACTCTGTGACACTGTGACATGATTGTCTAAAATAAACACATTAGAATTATATAATATCACAAAATTTTCAAAATATTTTTTATTGTTTTCATTACATTTATAGAAAAGACAATCTAAAGTCAAAGGAAGAAGCGATCATTTTAGATCATAGTGTTAAGATACATCCGTTCCGCTTTTTCTCGAGTCATTGCGTGTTGAGTGGCGGAACTCGACGCTGCGCTTCCCTCGTACCAGAGCGAGGAAATTAAAGTATAAAATTTTTCATTCCCACGAAAGGGAATCGTGTCCACAATCGTCGCATTTACAGTCGCACGCTTGCTCCTGCGCTACGACGGCCTCAATATATTGTAATTTATTTATTTATATTATTAATATACGCATGTGTCACATTGGAAAAAAAATGAAAGAAATGAATAAAAAAAGGAAGGGAAAAATTGTTTACATTCATAATTAGTCCAAGTTTCTCACATATATTTTTGTTGTAAATTAAAAAAAAAATAGAAATTCTACAGGTAGTATTAGCTTAAAAAGACACAAAACTAGTTGTGGGTTAGTAATATAGTGATACTACATCTCTATATGATATATTGTACTAGAGTTACTACCCTTTCTAAAACAAACTTATAACACATAATATCTAAAAACCAAATAATCTAGAAAAATGTATAAATTATAAAAAGTGCCACATACCCTGCCACCAAGCCGGATCCTGAGATCTATCTGTGACCGCTATAATGTCATCCTTCTCGAAACTTAGTTCATCCGCGTTTTGGGCTGTGTAAGGATATAAGGCTATTACCTGAAAAGAAGAAACGAATTAGACATATATTTAAAAAAAACCTGGTCAAGTACAAGTTGGTCTCGCCCACCGAGGGTTCCCTATCACTTTCAGGATTGTAAGTCAACGAGAAGTACATTTTTTAAAAAGTTTTTGTATATATATGTATGTTCTTTTGTTCGTCTATTAACTTTTTATTTCTTCCCAAATTTCATAATTGTAGTTTCACGGGAAGCACTCTATAAGTTTTGCTTTATGCGACGAATCTCAAAAATGCAGTAAAAACTATGCATAAACGCTCATATATTTTGATTGCGTAGAAGCATATTTTTTATGTACACCAAAGGACCGCAGACGGTTGGATGTTTAATATTAATTTCGGTTTGTTGCCTGCACGCAGAAATCTTTATCTTGAAAAAAATACATCATCATACACATCTTGACAAACAGATAGCGGACTGATCATGTAAGGGAAATAAACAAACTTACCTTATCAATAACAGTTTCAGTCGGCACGGTGTCCATTTTGGACATGACTGGCGTTGTCCTGCCGGAAGTCCTTCCTGATGATTGTAACACCTAAAAAGTGGGTAAAAATATAAAAATTTAGGATTTTTTTATATTCTTCGTAGGCTAGTCTGACTAGTTGTAAAAAATAATAGTATTATAATTATTCTTTTAAGATGATTCTAATCTCTATTTAAATATTTTTTTTAGATAATATCTTAAGGGATTTTTTTCGCTAATGGGAATGAACAATTATAATATTTTAGATGAAAGAAACGATTTATGAAAAAGTTTTATGTACATGTAAGAAACACTAATAATAATATAGTTTTATATTTTATTTTTTAAATTTTATTTGCCCAACAAATAAAATGAATATGAGAAACAGAAAAAGAAAACAAAAAAATACGTTACCTTGCTGCAATTGATGCGAAAAATAATAAAACAAAATATGAAAACAAAACAACAGCCGAGCTTACCTTAACATAGCTAGCTGGAAACCATCCACTCTGCCTGTTCCTGCCTTTAGCCTGTAACTCTCCTTCCCACCAACCACTCTCTGCTTTCTTTCTCACGATTAATAATTGTCCTTTTTGTAGGGACAGTTGCTCTGAACTATTAAAAAAGAAAGAAAATAATTACCATACTAATAATCCAGCCGCGGCTTCGCCCGCTTAAATTTATCAAACTACCATTAAAGTGTATGCTTTCCTATAAAAAAGTATCATCGTAATCGGTTGGTGTGATATTGAGTTATTCGTTTATTTGTCGCGCACATACTTAATGCAAATTTATATTATAATTTATTTTCGCATGGATAACATGTCTGAAATGGACCAAATTAATACGGGATAACATGGGAAGCCCCAGTTTTCGAATAAAAAAGAATAATCAAAATCAGTTCACCCAGTCACAAGTTTTAAGATAACAAACATAAAAAAATACAGTCGAATTGATAACTTTCTCCTTACGGAAGTCGGTTAAAAATATTAATTTACATTTACGTTTCTAAGCAGATTTTTTCTTTTATTTAAAAGAAAAAAAAAATGCTTTTTATAAAGCTCATAATAAATTATACCTATCTGTAATTCGGTTTTGCTCGACATCAAAAAATATACACCTATATACCTTATAAAAAATTTTATCTAAGTAACTCCTTAGCTTACCGCGCTTTATGCAAGATATAGCGTGGAGCTAAAAGGAAATTAAAATAAAATAGCTTTTTTATAGTAAGTAGGTAGGTAGTGGTCGTGGTGAGTAGCAGTCCCTTCCCGCGTCACTCCTCGCGGGATACAGCATGTACAACCAACCTAGTGGCAGTGTAGTTGGCCAGCGCCTGCGCGACCTCGTGCTTGCGGCGCGAGGTGGCGGAGTCGCGGCCCGAGTCGCGGCGCGCGGACGAGGCGGGGCGCGGCGCCGACTCCGTGATGGCGGCCACCTCCGACGAGATCGGCGTGGACGACTTTTGTTCCTGAGTTATAGGTAGATTAAACATATTTTTAAAATGTCTTTATGTAAGTATAAATTGTCACGTTATTAAGAAATTAATTAGTATATCAATTAGATTAAAGGGTAGGCAGAGGGAACCTGGGAACGTAGCGTTATGACAGTTCATTCCCATTAAGACAGTCCATTCCCATTAAGTAAAAAAGTCATATCGTAAATAAATTATTTATTGCCTGGTAATTACAATGTGTGGTCATTTTACATATTAAAAAAAATTAATTAGCTTCACGCTGTATCCCGCACACAGCAGGGTAGGCAGAGGGAACCTAGTGTTAAGACACTCCGTTCCCCACTTTCTGCCGAATTCTGGAGGCATTGCGTGTTGAGTGGCAGAACTCAACGCCGCGCTTAACCTCAACACCAGAGCGAAGAAATGGAAATATAAATTTAAGTAAATATTTCATCTCCTCGAGTGGGAATCGAACCCAGAACCAGTCGGTTTTGCAGTCACACCTCGTGCCGCTGCGCCACGACCGGCCTCAACATACATATTAAACAATTTTACATATTAAATATTTTTTAAAAACAAACAAAATATATATTTTTTTATTCCAAATCAAAAGCCTGTATATTAATTAGCATATTTAACACAAAATTGATTAATCGACTATGTCGTTTCTTACCTGTACCAATTCAACTTGAGGCATTGGTTCTTCGATTTGTTGTGGTACAGGTGTAGGTTCGATTTCCGGTTGAGGTTCTACAGGTTCTCTGGCCTCGGGTATACTTGACATCACTTCACCACTAGTCGTAGTGTCTTTTGTCACGTAGTTGGATGGGAATATACCAGTGCTGGGGTGAAAAAGAGATGTTCAAACGTTTTTTTTTGGTTTAAAATATTAACGTAAAAATGTTGGTATAAGCTTCAAATTTTCAAATTCAATTCAGTTTAAAAAATATTTGAAATATTGTTTTTGTATAAAGTATAAAAAATAGAAGTTATAATTGATTTCAATTCTCAAACTTTGTAAGATTGGGAAATATTTTATATAATTCTACTCTTCTACTCTATCGATATATTTACCCAGGTTCGATATTTTTTGACTTATTATATTTTTTTCTATTAACCCTCCCACGAAAAATACCTTAAAAAAGTTCTTTCCTACCGTATTCCAATCCTGCCAGTCCACCAGTCACCGTCACGTCTCATTACTTCAATCCTCTCCCCGGCTTCGAACACCAAGTCACCTGGCTCCGATGAATTATATGGATACGCTGCTATGTAGAAGTCTCCGCCTTCTTTATGTGAGAGAAAATAGTAAACAATTATTTGTCATACTGAGAACTCCTCATTTTTTGAATTTGGTTAAAATACCAAATTTCTTCCGATTGTAACAAATACTATTTTGAAAATCGCGTCTCTCGGCTCTATTTTTAGAGAAACACACAAATGCAAAGTCCAACTTAAGCCTCGCAACTGTATGTCTGTAAGTATTTTTCAAATATAACTTACCTACAGCCGGCATGGCACCTCCTAAATCATTTGTTATTTCCGCTTCTGGTACTTCGGCTATCCCTAAAATACAAAACTACTATGAACAATATGTAAAATTTATTTATTAAAAACAAAATACGCGAAAAAAGGTAGTTCAGGGTTCAAGCCGTATAATGGTGGTTGTAAGGGATTCTTTTACGCTAGCATTACACACGAATACTAACCCTCCATTTGCAAATAAATACATATATATTAGAAAATAATAAAAAAAAATCAGAAAAAGTAAAGAATTTTCATTTTCAGTATGCACTAACAAAAAATAATGTGTCATTTAAATGTTACTACTAAGATGTGACGTCACAAGGTTTTTCATTTTCTGATATTATAAATACAAATACACGTACATACATTGCTCATTAGGTGCATCAATGACGTAATTGCACTTTTTTAAACAACAACTTAAATATGTTTAACATTTTTAAAGTGATATTCCACTCTTAGGAAAAAAAATCTTTCTTAAAAACGTATAATAATTTCAACATGCGTGGATTTGAACCCGCGCCTTAATTACATATCTTGATTGCGCCTTCTGTAATATTTCAAAAAGTGACATTACGATACCACGTACTCATTAATATACGTCATGTTGCACCAAATGAGTGATATTTTTTTGTAAAATATTTTAATTATTATATGTATTTGATTTATTTTGAATTCTATATACAATTTGAGTAAAAAGGTGTCAAAAATACGATGAGATATATTTTTAAAGGATTTTTTTGTGAAGCTTTTGGTGTATATGGTTTTATTTATAAAAATAGAAAATATGTTATAATCAAAAATCTTTCCGAAATAAAGAGGTGACAGTAATATGATAGTGTCTAAAACAACATTTATTTCTTTACTTAAAAATTTTAAAAAACTCTGTTTTCTTTTAATAATTTTGACTATAGTACAGTAAAAACATCTATTTTTTTTAAGGAAATTCAATATTAATTTTTATTAATTTATATTCTTAATTTCTATTTAAGATTTTTGTCGACTTCACAAACCACAGGGTCTGACCATAGGGTCTCAAACCACAGGGTCTCAAAATATTCTTTTCCACCCAATGTTATAGACTATAGGATCTCAACCCCCAATCGTGTATCAAAATCCACAACCGTAAGCTTTACTGTCAGCAATATAAAACAAAAAAAAATCAAAGAATTTTGATTATAGCATTACAATGGGACAAACATACAAAATTTACGTAAAAAATTGGGGATTTTAAGAAATTAGAAGCTTACATTGTTCTTGATAGTTGGCTTGTATAAAAGAAAGTGAATAATTATTTTTTTAATAAAGAAAAAAAAGGAAAGAATAAAAAAAAATCACTTAAAAATTGTGTTTTTTTATAGCTTCACGCCGTATCCCGCGTATAGCATGGTAGGCAGAGGCAACGTTGTGTTAAGGTTAACACACTTCACTCCCCAATTCTAAATTTTGCCTTGCATATCAAGAATTGTCTCATTGTCCGGTTCGAGTTCTCACTAAATAAATATAATTCATTCCCTCGAGTGAGAACCGAACCCACAATTATTGCGTTAACAGCCAGACGTTGTGTTTTTCACCACTGCGACAACTGTGACACGATGTCCTCATATTGAATACTTAAAAATAATGACCAATGCCATCTATTTATGTAACTCTACATAACTTGTATATCTATACTAATATTATGAAGTGTTTATTTATTTTAACACACTAATCTCAGGAACTACTGGTTCGGATAGATTTTTTTTGTGATAAATATCGAAGAAGGCTATGGCTTTATTATGTACATCACGTTAATCATTTCCTATATAACCCACTGTACCTGCCACCTGCCACACAACGAGTAGTTGTTTCCATTTGGCCACCCGGACAAAGCCAGTGGTAAAATCTAGTATATCTTACCTTCTAACTGCGTTTTAGTTTCTAATGGCTCTATAACTTCGGCGTACGCTTGTATTGTGTTTATGTCCTCGACATATGATTCCGGGAACCACCCGGATTGACCTGTTTTTGAGAAATTAAGGAAATTGACTTCAATTTTGTTTTATAGCTTCACGCTGTATCCCGTATAGCAAAGGGAATTTAGCGTTAAGACACTCCGTTCCCCACGCAAAAGAGTCGATTTTTTTTTAAATATTTCATTATATTCATTTCAATCAAAATCATTCATTAACACTTAAAATCTTGATCTGTATGTTAAGAAAATAAAAATAAGTCTATTAAACAATTTCCTTAACTAATTTTTTCATGATTTAAGGCAAAAATCTTATAAAAATACCCGTCAAGTCCGCCCGGAAATCAAAATTTTCCCTTAATCCCCAAGAAATAGCAGCGACTAGTAATTATATGTTTAAAAAATTGCAAAAATGTATTGAAATCCATCAAAACTCTCACCTCTGGCCGTACCCCACTTCCATCCTGGTTCAGCATCACCACGGGGTGCTGTTGCTTCACTTACCTAAATACAATGCAAGAAAAAATTACATATACATATATGGGACATTCCACGCGAAGTGGACAGATAAAAAAAGTCTTGGTCTCCGATTTTGGACTTATATCGGTCTTCAACATAATTGCACAATGCCTGATAGTAGTCATTAATTTAGGAGTTATGGGGGCCCAAAGTCGTGAGTTTCTTCCGAATTAAGCCCTCTGCCCTCTGTTGTATATTTATAATTATTTTCCTATCAGAAAAACATCTGTGCTTTCTGTTTTTCAGGCTCCCCGGACAATAAATATTTTCATGACCAACAACTCTAACCTTCTCTATTTATCTTGAATTTGAAGTGTAAATATGTGAATTTGATGACTAAATGTATGAATATGAAGTTCAATACCCTATATATAAATATGAGTATATAAAATATAAAAATATATATTCTCACCAGATCACCCGGCTGCAAGCTCAATTCGTCAGCAGTTCTTGCGTTAAACTCATACACGCATCGCCATTTTGGTGTGCTAGTGACGTTTGGCACTACCTCCGTGGCTGAAAAAATAAAATATGAAATTAAAAACAACTTACACAAAAATCACAAGAAAGTATATAAACCACTAAAAAAGCTGATAATGACAAACGTCTAAACATATTTTCTTGAATCATGGCTGATATCACTAGATTCGAGTTACCTTTTAAACGATAGAAATAATCAAAATCGGTTCAACCTTTTATGAACTACGATGCCACACATAGACATACAGATACACACATCGACACGTCAAGCCAAACACCTCGTATGTTTTCGAAACCAGCGTATGACTGCAAACGCGACGGTTCCCACGACAGTTAGATTCCAACTTGAGAGAAGATATAGTTGATATTTTTAATTCTTCAGTCTAGTAACGAGGCATGGCGCGGCGTTGAATACCAACATTTAACACGCAAAATATTATTTTCAAAAGTTTCAGTGGCACGTAGGGAACGGAGTGTCTTAACACTAGATTCCCTCTGTCTATCTTTCTTTATGCAGGATACAGCATGAAGGTAAAAAAGTAAGTAAAATGTAAATCTGATTACATACCATTAGTGGTTTGGGCGTCACCCCACGCAGCTTCGGTGCTCGCAGGTTCACCCCACGCCTCGTCGGACGTACCCCAGTCTGCGTCTAAAAAAAAAACGAAATTAGTAACGGAAATAAAAAAAAAACATTCCATCCAACACTACTTAAAACTAGTTTCTCAATAATTTATTTCATAAAATGTGTGTGGATGTGTTTGTGTTTACATAGATTTGTGTTAATGTGTGTGTACTGTAACTATCCACCTGACATATACAATGCACACACAAAATTGTATACCTATGTTTATATATGAGTATTGTGTATAAGCGTTAGTAGTGATCTCGTCTGTGTTAGTGTAAACTAACACAGCAGACAAGTACGTTTGTTTATGTTTGCATGTGTGTGTTTGTGTACAGCGTCTATACTATATTTCACATTTCTAATATATCTTTTTAAAATAAAACTTCATTATGCACATTGATATTGATTGAAATTGAGTTTAGGAGTAAAGTGGAGAATGAGTTACGAGAGCGTTACTAACAGTGTGATAGGGCGAGATATTAGATATATCATATACGTTATTAAAGATAGAAGGAGAGGCAATAGAGTTTTATTATATTACTGTAAGGGCAAGAGAGTGAAATGTGAGCACACATTTTCTTTCTCTCTTTCTCTCATAGCTAGTTACGTTTCGCAATAGAAAATGCAATCAAAACAAATGAAGCTAAAGAAGTTTTACTTCAGTCGTGTGGTCTAAATTAAATGTGTGTGCACATTTAATTTGTTTTTAATTGTGTAGCGAGCGTTTGCCTGTTTGTGTGTTTGTCCATATATATTTGTGATAATATAATTTTGTTTATGTGTTTATACGTATGTTTTTATTATTATTATTATTATTAGCTTCACGCTGTATCCCGCACACAGCAGGGTAGGCAGAGGGAACCTAGTGTTAAGACACTCCGTTCCCCACTTTCTGCCGAATTCTGGAGGCATTGCGTGTTGAGTGGAAGAACTCAACGCCGCGCTTAACCTCGACACCAGAGCGAAATGGAAATATAAATTTAAGTAAATATTTCTCCTCGAGTGGGGATCGAACCCACAAGCAGTCGGTTTTACAGCCACACCTCGTGCCACTGCGCCACCACTGGCCTCAATAGGTCTGTGTCTATGTGAGTATAATCTCACCAGCTCCCCAGGCGCTGTCGGCGGGCGCGGTGTTTCTATTTTGTACATATTCATCTCTCTTCTGTTCATACAGTTTCCATACTGTAGCACATTTTTCACTTAACTGAGCGACTCGTTCGTTTATCTCGGAAAGCTGACTTTCGTTGCTTTCTAGGTCGGATTTTTTGCTTTCCACTATTGCTTTTGCTGCGTCAACCTATTTTATTAAAAAAAAAGATGTTTTTAGTATTTATTGGATACATCTTAAATTTGTATTATAAATATTATTTTTTTTCAAAAATAATATAATTTACTTAACTATTTGGAAATATCAATTTTTGAATTTAAAGAATAAAAGTAGCAGGTTCAAATCAGTATTCGAAATTTTTATTATACGTTTATCTATTCTATTCCTATTTTCTAATAATAATAATAATAATAATGCCATATATTTTTTTATTTATTAATATATGTATATACCTTTTCACGTAATTGTTTGAGCGTGGCCTCCATCATGTTGAGTTGTCCGTCGTCACCGGCAGCTTCTGTTACTTTAGCCTAAAAATTAATAAGAAAGATGTAATTACGTAACTAAAAAAACATATTTAAACAAATATCAGAAAAGGTAGTTCTTTAAAAAAACTTAAGATATAGGATGATAATTTTCTTAAATGCATCTACTTTTCTAAAATGCATCTATAATTAATGAATTGAATTATTGTCATATTATTATGAGGTATAACAAAAAAAATCTTTAATTTTCTTTTAAATAAACGTACATATATCTTTTTAATATATTCTTTAGATTAATTTCGCTTAGTTTATAAAACTAAACCTTTTTTGTTTGTATTTTTGCTATTGTTTAATATTGAAGGCAGATGTATGAAGCATTTTTAGATTTTTGTAATTTTAAATATAAATTAATAATTTAAGCCCATATAAAATATTATAATTTTTACTATTGGTTTAACAAATTTTCTATGGTTTCCGTTAAAATTATGGAATTAAAAGTTGGCGGAACTCAACGCCATGATTGCCAGAGTATTAAAAAGAAAATAATTCATTTCCCACAGTGTAGAGTATTTGTCTACAGTGCTTCCATCTCAATTTAGACATATAAACAGTAAAAATAAAGTATTAAAGAGCCCCGTTCTACAATTTCTATTAAAAAAAGACATTATACCCATAGGATTCCGTACAGAAATTGGAGGTCTTGAGCTTTTCTGTAATTCAGGCTATGGACCCTATGAATTTTGATTCCCTTTATATAGTCGTAATATGCGTTTTTTGCTTTATAAACGGCCATCATTTTAAACATATTTTTATATTTTCTAAGTAAATATAAAAATATGTTTGTTATCAGGAAATCATGGGGCCGTAGATCTGAGTATATGGTTAGAATTTCAACTCAATATCTCCAAGCATTCCTGAGATAAAGGGTATTGACAGAGACAAACAGATGGAAAGAAAGACAGAGTGATTTTACAAGGATTCCTTTTTCCCTTAAAAAGTACGGAACCCTAAAAACCACTAGTTTTTCCACAAAAAAAATCATTTACCTTAGCGTCCAAATCTGCTTTCTCTTTATTTAACGCTATTTGTTTCGCATTTAGTTCTTTCACTCTCGCCTTGAGTTGTTGCATTTCCGACATACTGGCGTCGCGATCGGAACTAATAAAAAAATATATATTCAACATTATAAAAATTAGGTGTTGAGCAGCGAAACTTAACGCCGTACTTTATTTTAAACAGAGAAAAATGAGGATGACATTAAAATTGATAAAAAAAATGCTTCACGCTGTACCTATTCTATAACAGGATAAGCAGAAAGAAAATAGTTTCAATATTCAGTTTTCTACGCACAGTTAAATTTTCGAGACATTGCGTGTTGAGTGGCGGAATTCAACGCCGCGCTTTGTCTATTAAAACGGGTAAAGGAAAATAATTTGTATCATGACTTAGGCATCGAACCCAAGACCGTGAGTGACTGTCCCGATGTAACGCGACCGCCACAAAGCCAATTATTATTATTATTTTTTTTATTAACGCTAATGGCGTGTTGACAGTTGGCCTCAATGGCAGAATTTGGCGCTTTGTCTCTTCATTAAATATAATATTTCATTTCCTTGAGAGCCCATGCGCCGCGACTGGTCTCAACTTACAATTACATAATTTCTATAAATTAGAATCGAATTTACAAATATTGCGACACAAAAAAAACACAATAAAACCACTTACCGCATAGAATCAATAGTACACTTATGAGCGGCGACCGCAGTTCTAGTGTCTCTTATCTCCTTCGCCAGTGACCCACCTCTCGTAGTGACGGAGCTTAACTCCGCGGTCAGTGACTGACTTTTGGCTTTTAGAGACAAAACTTTAGTTTGTTCCTCCGTACGGAGAGCCTCTAGTTCACGAGTTCTGTAGAAAATTGTGTGAAATATAAATATACATATATTTATATCTGATTGAAGAAATAATGTTTTACGAAAAAATAATAATTAACTACTATTTTTTTATATTCTTAATGTGTTATTTACCATTTGGAATAGAAAAAACTACTTTAGATCAATAAGAACAATTGCCGAAGAGTAGATTAATTTTAAAGTATCGGAATTTGCACGTTTTGGAAATCGCGAAAGTACATACTTTTTCTACATTTTTAAAGTGTAATTCCACACTTAGGATAGAAAAATACTTAACCATACGTTTGAACGTATGGCTTAGTGGTGAGAGCGCCTGATCGGTTTCCAGGAGACGCGGGTTCGAGTCCCGCTACATCCAAATTTTTATACGTTTTCTAAATATTTTTACAAACTTTTTCCTTTCTCATTCTGTTTTCATTAAGACTTCCGTTCCCCACTTTCCGCCGAATTATTGAGGCATTGCGTATTGAGTGTCGCGACTCAACGCCGCACTTTGCTTCGTTACCAGAGCAAGGAAGTGAAAATATTAAATTATCAATCACCGAGTGGGAATTGAACCCCCAAACCGTCACGTTTACAATCACGCACCCTTACGCCGTTGGGCTACCGGGCCACGACGGCCTTAAAAAATAGTAATTCATTCTTTGCTTTTTTTTTCAGTTTCACACTATCACGCACGAGCATGGTTGGTTAAGAGAAATCTGTTACAAGACACACCGTTCCTCGTTTTCCACCAAAACGGAGTGGCGGAAATCAACGCCGTAATTTATCTTACCAGAGCGCCGAAACGAAATCATATAAATTCTCTTTTAGATTCACGCTGTATACCGTATATAGCAACTATATTATGTGCGGGATACATATAGTAAAATAAATATGTTATAACATATATACCTCTTCTTCTCCCACTCTAGTTGACACTGTCTTTCCATTTCTTTTCTTGCTGCTTCCCGTTTTTCCTACAAAAGAAATAATAGTTATCCGCCATGTTATTGTGGCAGCCATTTTGAATCTTCATCTTTATTTAAAATTATTTATTTATAATGTATTAAACAACTCAATCTCTTTCATCTGATCTTGAAGAATATAATATATATATATATATATATATATATATATATATATATATATATATATATATATATATATATATATATATATAGTTAGGAGTGTTATTTAATGTTAGGAATATTATGTTGGTTACTTATAGATTCCTATACGACACTTACTCATCACGCCACTATGACGCGATAGCGTCATCAATTATTATTAGTCTACCCTGCAACTTATTTGTGAACGATGATATAAAAGGTTGCACGGACGTTGTACAGTCAGTCTTGGCTCTGGTGTGGTTCAGAGTACTACTAGTACTCTGCCACTGACTAACCTCGACTATTCGGATAATTGATTATTTAGTTAATCAATTATTATCGTAATTATGAATGTGGTTAACACCTATTTGTAATTGCACTGGGCTGGAGCAGTGAAGGCGAGTGTTGATATATCGGAAAGGGTACCCTGAAGCCTACACCTGTGGTCGCAAGTCCCAGGCACTGCTCCATCCATGCTTTTCATCATTTAAAGGCCGTAAATAATATTAGTTGCAACTACCGTCCACATTTAATGTTAGTTCGATACGACTACCCTCTTGCTATTTATCACTTCCGACATATGTGAGGAATATGTCAGGATGTACGAGCGGTAACGATAGTGATAAGTGTTTTTATTTATTAAATTTCTAACCTGATTTCTAATTATATATATATATATATATATATATATATATATATATATATATATATAGCAGTGGAATCCCAGAGTTGCAATTCCGTTCCCCACGCACCTCTCCAACTACAACATTCACACTACAGTAAAAAGATATCAGTTGTATAATTAAAATTAAATAACTTACCTGTTCTTCCTTCTGTTTTCTAAGCAATTCTTCTTGTTCCTTCTTTTGAGCTTCCAAACGCAACTTCTCCTTCTTTTCTGCTTCTTCGCGCTCCTTTCTTTCTCTCTCCGCCTAATTTAATATTAATATCACGAACAATTCTTATTTTAAACTATTTGAAAGTAACTGTAAAACTATTCAAATTACAGCTAATGTAATTTTTTTTCTTGTAAAACGAATGTTCTATCTCTGGAACATTCCTTTTACAAAAACGAAACAGCTAAAACTAAAAAAAGTAATAAAAACCAAACCAAAAAATCAAGATTTAATATCGTTCTAATGAACAATACCTTTGTTTTTTATATATTTCTTTTATTTTTAGATAAATAAAAAAACTATAAACAAACAAATAAACAGATAGATACTAGTATATAGATAGTTAAATAAAACAAGGAATAAAAAAAAACACAAAAACATCGACAAATATGAATATTAAAAATTTTCTAATTGTAGTGAACAACTCACTCGTGTTTATATTTTTAACACATAATAAAAAAACACTTCACTAAATAAAAAAATACCACTAATAAAAAAATATAACTATATTCACTACTCAATATTTCCTTTAACTAAAATACCTCAGCTTCCTTTGACGCGTGAAATGAAAGGGCAATAAAATTAAATGGAAATCAAAATCAAAAAATCAGGCCACCTTATACGCTGTATCCCACATATAGCAGGGTAACCTAGTGTAGATAGATAGACTCTGTTCTCATTTCAATTTGGGCCCTTGCATTGAGTCGCAAAGTTTAACGTCATGTCTTGTCTGATTGTTACAAAAACACATTAAAATAATTTAAATCAATTTACTATATTTCTAAACTTGCATTGGTCTTTAAGGAGAATGGAAGGGTATGCCATAAGTAAAGGCGATTATCGGTCAAAAATTTTTTTTAGTTTGTACTTTCTTCCATTTTTGATGAAATTTGACATTTAGACTACTAATAGTCCAATAATAGTCTAAATGTCAAATTTCATCAAAAATGAATGAAAATACGAACTATGAAAAAATATCGAGTACCGCGCCTTTATAAAGTTCTTTACCGGTACTTTCCGGTCAGCCGGTCCGGAAATTATAGAAAAAGTAAAAAAAAAAATTTATTGTACTAGGGTGGACTAAAGAAAAAAATAGCATACGGATATAGTTGGAGTATCGGATACAACAAAATTTTCCATAATCATCTTGTCATGACAAATGTCAGCGCAAGATGGGTCTCAAAAATAAAACGACGTGGAGTGTTCTCAACAAGGATGGAGTACTGAGTCGAATTGTTACAGGAGACAAAACTTGGGTTCATCACTATGAATATATATAAACTATAATTTGAACGAAAACCAACGGTCTCCTGTTTTTCATTATGATTTGTTCTTAAATCTAAAAACAACTTTGTAGTAAAAAGTTTTCAAGCGATGAAGGAATTAGGGACGCAGTTTCAAAACTATCCCATATCTTTTTTAATATCTTCTTTCTTTTTTTAAGATTATGAGTAACACACACAACAGAAAAGCGCACGTAACTTTTAATTTCGTCGAACAAATCAATTTTGATTACGTTGACTTAGAAGTTTGCAGTGATTTTTTCTATGGCACAAGGGATCGTACACCGGAATAATTGATATTACTTTTAACTTGATACTTCCATGTGATCTCGAGATAAATGGTAATGGCAGACGGACAACAAAGTGATCGGTTAAGGGACGGTAAGGGAGGAAAAAACAGCTTTTGAGGTACGGAACCCTAAAAATGAAAAAAAAGAAACCAAAGTTAGAAAAGCACCTACCTTTTCTTTCATCTGAGCGTCGGCCAGCTGAGATCGTCTTCTTTCCAACTCAGCTTGACCTCGAGCCAAGTTCTCTTTCCTTCTCTCCTCATACGATTTGATACTCGATTGACTCGTAACTGATTCACGTCTCAAATTCCTGATAGAATTTAAGTTAGGTAAATTGTCATATAAGTACCTTAAACTTGAAAAAATATATAGAAAAATTCAAAAATATTATATAAAAAAGTTACTGTTAAATTGAGGCCGTCGTGGCGCAATAGCACAGTATGTGACTGTTATTGCGGCGGTTGTAGGTTCGATTACTTTGGTACCTGATTTGTCAGGGGAATTGACTATTTAATATTTTCATTTCCTAGCTCTGGTAACAAGACAGTGTGACGTTGATTTCTGCCACACAGTAAGTAATATCTCGAAAAAAAAGTGTCTTAACACTAGGTTCCCTCTGCCTACTTTGATATGAGCGGAATTCAGTGGGAAGCTAAAAGAAAGGATACATTCCGCGAATTTCTAATCTAGCTTAAAATAATATTGAAAAAATACATGGCCTAAATAATAAAAAATATATACAAAAATATATGTATTACTAGCGACCCAAGCGCGGCTCCGCCCGGTTAAACTTATTGTTATATTATAGCCAAATTATACAAAATCTTTACATAAATTGTAACCTATTTGTTATTCTAATGTATAAGCTATATTACTGAAAAGTTTCATCAAAATTAGTTCAGTACTTTATGCGTGAAAGTGGAAGAAATATTGATACTCACAAACTTTCACATTCATATTAATAGGTAGCTTATCTAAGTAAAACCTACCTAAAGGTAGGCGGTATCAATTCAACAGGTAACTTCGCGGGTACAGCTTCCCCTTGAGTGGCTCTTTCACATAAATACATGGCTAAGACGAATTCTTCACAACCTATGAAAAAATTTAATAATTATTATTAGTAAATTAGTCGTTTTTTTTCTCCTACCTACTTTAAGAGTTAAATGTATTTTTTTTAAATGACAAATACAAAAATTGTAGAAATTTTATTTAAAAGCATTTCTTTTAACTTTTAAACATTTTTTTTTTACTCTAAACTTAGGCTTAAATAAAAAAATCTAATGCACTGAGTTAGGTCAAGTAGGGTTAAGTCGTTCCTTTACACAATTTAAGTTCCCACCTTCTACATCACTACTTACATATATACTATTTTAAGTCTAGACTGCCCTACATCACTTTAAATTTTTATTTCCGTCCCTCTGATAGAAAAAGAACGGCGCTAAATTTCGCCACACTATAATAACAATAGACATATTTTATTGTTAAAAAAATGCCATATAATGTAAAATGTATTAAAAAATCGTAAGACTATAAATCGGAATGTCTTAACGCTAGATTACTCGATATACTCTACATCATGTAATATATTAAAAGTTGTGTAATCTTCACTTAAAACCTTACTTTGTGTACTCACCTAGCTTCCCATCTGAATCCAAATCAGCCAACGCCCATATCTGGGCTAAGCTTTGTTGTGGAAGTCTAGACTGTAGCATTATAGACCTGGCCTGAGCTCCCGATACAGAACCGGTTTTGGCACGGTCAGTGGCGTTGAATAGTTGAGTATATCTGGAGGACAAAATTAGTGTCAAAATGCTTAAAACAAAGAATTAACAGATTGCTTTTAGTTGCACAAGAGACGCAAAAATCTGAGTTCACATCCCTCTTTCTTTTTCATGCTCTATATCGACCCAAACCTCCATAAAGACCATCAGTCAAGAGCTAGTTAGATCCTATAGATGTCCACTGGATGTGACATCCGCGCTCTACAAAGTTTATAATAGACTCTATGATAGACTACATTTTACCCATACTGATTATGAACCAGTTTTCCTAAGTCACTTTAAAAAATGTTAATATTACCTAAATGGTAAGCAAAAAAGACAGTGGTAAAAGAAGAGTTTTACCACTGTCTTTTTTGCTTACCCTACTAAAAATACAAACTTACTTCAATTTCTGTGGTTGTGGTATACCCCATTCCACTGCTGGTGGAGGACTCACAACTCCCATTGGAACTTCTGTAGGGCTTGTTACTAAAGAACCTAAAGAAATTTTAATGAAAAAACTAATAAATCTTTACCTGTACCTATCTAGGTTTACATCTAGGCGATATAGTATGAATATTATTGTCTATTGTATTGTATAGAATCAGCATAAAATGTAAGCAAGTAAGCCCTCCTCCCTCTTGCTTGCTCTCGTCTTATACATACATAAATTACCGTCTGCACATTCCATATTTTACAGAGTACTTATGCAAAGTATAAAATAAATAATATTTCATATATTACTTACAAGTTTTTGGTATTCTATGCATTGCCGAGGTATTATGTAGAAAATTTTTAAAATTATAAAAATGACGCCAGTCGTGGCGCAGCAGCACGAAGTGTGACTGTAAAACCGACTGGTTGTGGGTTCGATCCCCACTCGAGAAGATGAAATATTTACTTAAATTTATATTTCCATTTCTTCGCCCTGGTGTCGAGGTTAAGTGCGGCGTGTTGAGTTCTGCCACTCAACACGCAATGCCTCCAGAATTCGGCAGAAAGTGGGGAACGGAGTGTCTTAACACTAGGTTCCCTTTGCCTACCCTGCTGTGTGCGGGATAAAGTGTGAAGCTGATTTATTTATATATATATATATATATATATATATATATATATATATATATATATATATATATATATATATATTAGCTTCACACTGTATCCCGCATACAGCAAGGTAAGATAGAGGGAATCGGGGAACCTAATGTTAAGACACTTCGATCCCATTATAAAGCACTTCCGTTCACAACTATCCGCCGAAAATAATTTTATTCAGATATAAATAAAAATAAAAAAATCCCTATTACTTAGCAAAACTTACCAGGCTTAGAGAACGAATCACTTTTCACCGCCGTAATGGGCGTAGAAGTTATTGGTTGACTCGGAATTGAACCCGCTACACTTGTCACCGACTTGGGAGGACTAACTAAAGAACCTACGGTCGTTCCCGTCGGAATTTGTGGTTGAGAAGACGGAACTAAAGGACTTGGGCCAACCAATGGTTGATTTTGGTTGATAGAATTCATTTGATTTGGGGGGCTCGTTAATGATTGGGTCATTAACGGTTGACTTGAGTTTAATGGTTGAGTCGGTTGAATCAACGGTAGATTTGGTTGAATCAATGGCTGACTTGGTTGAATTAACGGTTGATTTGGTTGCATCAACGGTTGATTTGGTTGCATCAATGGTTGATTCGGTTGAATCAACGGTTGACTCGATTGGATCAATGGTTGACTCGGTTGAATCAAAGGTTGATTAGCCATTTGAGGAGGCGAATTGATCAATGGTTGTCCATTACCGATCAACGGTTGTGGAATAGGTGGTTTTACACCGGAAATTAAATCTGGGACTGCTGGTTTTGGGGGGATTGATTGATTGAAATCACCTAGAAGGGATTGATTGGATTGTGCGGGTTGAGGAGGTAACCCGGTTATTAGAGGTTGGGTCATAGTAGGCATGGGTGGAATAGGTGGCTTAGGTGGAGGAAATTGTTGTTTGGCACCTAGAAGGTAAAAAAAAAAAAGTTTTTTAATTAAAAATTCTTGAAAAATAAGAATTTCTTTCAATAAGTGATTGGAAATAGATAGCATTTTTATTGGTGATTATGTACCTATGTAATATTTTTGGGTTTAGTTATAGACTTACTAAAAAAATAAATGACTAAAGTGTTTATACAGAGATAACAAGATTTAAAATATGATATTTTTTAGATTATTTTAAAAATATCTAAAGTATTTTTTCAAGCATTAAAAAAAATCTACTGTAAGTTATAAATATTATTATTTCCTATTAGCCAGATTGAAACAAAAGTGTGTGTATATATATATTTTAATAAAATAATATACCTGTTGGACTCAGTGAGGCAAGCAGTGAAGGTGGTAGTGTTTTCGGTATTTCCACACCATGTAGTTTTAAATTTATTATCTGTAAAAAAGAATTTAAGGATGGCTATTGCTGTTTTGTACTTCAAAAAAGTTATTCAACACTTAGTAAAGAAAAATATTTTTTTATAAAAATATAAACATTTTAACATAGCAGGATTCTATGTCGCGCGCCTCTTGGGCGGTTTCTAAGACGTGTGGGTTCAAAAACCGATATGTTCAAATTTTTTTGTTTTTAAAAAATTAAGTCAATGCATATAAAAAAAAATACCTATAGTTCAGTAGTTATTTTAAACACTACTTATATTAGGTTGAGCTGTAACTAAATAAATATGAATAATATTTAAGAATGTGCATTATACACACTTATAATTGTTGTTGAGGCCGGTCGTGGCGCAGCGGCACGAGGTGTGACTGTAAAACCGACTGGTTGTGGGTTCGATCCCCACTCGGGGAGATGAAATATTTACTTAAATTTATATTTCCATTTTCTTCGCTCTGGTGTCGAGTTTAAGCGCGGCGTTGAGTTCTGCCACTCAACACGCAATGCCTCCAAAATTCGGCAGAAAGTGGGGAATAGAGTGTCTTAACACTAGGTTCCCTCTGCCTACCCTGCTGTGTGCGGGATACAGCGTGAAGCTTATTTAATTTTTTTTAATTTTATAATTGTTGTATCAATATGAAACTTGACAATTGTATGTAAATTAGATGACATTACAATATTGTGGTACCATCGAGCTGGTCTTATGATATTAGTAAGTGTTTTAAGTTTTTTAAATTATTCATATATTTTTTTATTTGACTTATTCACGTAATCATAGTTTTTCAGTCATTAAATCTTAACCTTAATTCAGTAGATACTTAGACAATTATAAACTAGCTCAGTGGTTAAAATTACCTTGCAAGCGATAGAGAACTCTTTCAAATCCAATTTGCCATCAGCATTTGTATCAGCGAGAGACCAAATCTGCCCTAAAATTGGTGGTGGCAGTTGTGACTGCAAAATAATCATAAAATATTTCAAATAACATATAAAAGTACAAAAGAGTGTTGCGTTTCTTAAAATTATTTATTATTTTATTTAATTGTGTGTAAAGATTGTCATAAAAATAAAGATTTAGGCATAAATATTATTATTTTATGTTACATAAGAAATAAGAATAACTTTGGAGACCATTGTGTAAGCGACATCAGCAGCTGAACATGTGATTGTAAATGCGACGGTTGTGGGTTCGGTCTCTATGTGGGGGAATTAATTATTTAATAATTTAATTTCCTTGGTCTGGTAACAAGACATAGCGCAACGTTAAATTGCGCCACTCAACATGTAATGTCTTGAAAATTCCGTAGAAAATGGGCAACTTAGTGTCTTAAAGTTTAGGTTCCGTCTGCTTACACTCCTATATGCAGAATACAATGTGAAGCTGAAAAAAACAATGTCAGTCCAGGTCAGGGTTTTGTTTTGTTTATCTGTGGCACAAGCATGTGCCTGTAAACACAACAATAACTTTAAAACATAAATCCAATAAAATTTCTAAGCAATGAACAAAATTAATTTATGTATATATATAAAAAATTTTTTTTTAAATAACATTACATAACATTTATATTTTACCTTCGGAACTCAGAATGACTGATTTCTGTTTTGAAATAATTAAGTAGTCTTAACTGTTCCAGAACAGTTATCTAGCATATTATATTCCTAGAATATGTTAAGACCGAAATAGAATGGAAAACTTCAAGTAAATGATCTCTATAATACTATATTAAACAAAATATGTAAAAACACTTAAAATTTAAATACCTGTAACATAAATCTCTTTGCTTGTTCCCCAGTCAAAGTTCCATTGACAGGGCCCAGATTACGGAAATGCTCTGCAAACTTCACATGTTCGTGGGGTTGTATCATCCACGGGTCACCCATTTTTCTAAAGAAAATAAATATATTACATAGCACTGCATTAAATTCCACCATTCAACATGCAATGTCTTGAAAATTCCGCAGGGCATGGAGCTCAGAACATTGGGCATATGTAGAAATATTTTCAAGGAATAGAACTTGACTTTAGTCTCAAACTGACCTTTTTGTGTAAAGATTTATTATTCAGGCTTAATTTTAAATAAAATTCCGAGGTATTGTAGAGAAATAGTCATGCTAATATTTATTCATTTAGAATCTTAAGGATTAGTAAAATCATTTTTTTTATTATTTTTATTATATAATTTTGTAATTCCTTGTTTAATTATTAAATAAACAAGAGACAGAAAGGGGATAAGAATCATTATAAAATATTCTAAAAGGGATTAAAACTAAAACAAATAAATATAATTTCTAATCAAGAACAAATAAATCTTATCTTATATTTGCAAATAAAATGTAATATAAAAAGCTTTCTTAACCGATTACTGTAAAAATAATTAAGAATTAACTTCTTCATAACAAAATATTATAGATAAAAAAACGGAGCAGGGATTGGAGTGTCTTAACACTAGGTTCCCTCTGCTTACCTAGCTGTGTGGGATACAGCGTGAAGCTGATTTAAATATTATAGACTCACAATCAAAATACATAATTCAATCAATAAAACTACATTATCTAGAAAGTTTTGAAAATTTTGCATTTTCTTCGCAGATTAAAATAATTTATTAATAAAATTAGGTATAATGTAATGATTTAATCAAATTATTATTATTTTATAAAACTTACATGTAATTATACGATTATTCTGCAAGAATTCACCAACGCCCCTTAAATATATAAAGTATTATAACAAAACTCTTTTGCACTTCGCGTATTGATCCAGCAGAACTGTCAAATTCAAATAACGTACCCACTTTAGTTCGAAAATTAAAATATTTTTTTTTTTCACTATAATATTGAAAAAGGAAATTATAATTTACTTTTTTCGAAAAGGTATAGCATATATTTTAATGTAGTCGGATAAAATGCAGAAATTGTTTGTGCTATAGAAAAGTTCTTAATTTTGATAAAAGTGCAGTTATATAAGACTCTTTTTATTATTCTGTAATTAATCAGAAATGACTTTTAAGCATTGGTTGGATAATTATGATTTAAATTCATAGATATTGTTGAAAATATTTATATATGTGGATTTTTATACAATTTGGGATGCAAAGATACGTGACAGGAGGAAATAGTCACATGTAGCATTTTTTTACACTTTAGGTAAATTGACTGATTAGGTTTTGTATAAAATATTTAATAACAATTTACGAACTGATACGGGATGTTGACATTGACATTAAACATGTGTTGTAATTTTGACCTGTTTATTTTCTAGATCTTCTACAAACACGTAAGAAACTAATTCACAATACAATTTAACTCAAATAAAAATGACAAAAATCGCTGACAATATAAACCCGCACGTATACGAAAAGGGTTCAGCTCGAGAAATAACAACAGAGGAACGGAACGAAGACGTAAGAGATGAAATCGATGAACGTGAAATATTTGATTTAATACGCAATATTAATGATCCTGAACATCCTCTGACGTTGGAAGAGCTGCGAGTGGTTGAAGAAAAGAATGTATTGATAGACAATAAGGAGAATTTAGTGCGTGTTTATTTTACACCAACTATTCCACATTGTAGTATGGCTACTTTGATAGGTGGGTTGGTTATTTTAAAATAATTATAGCTTAAGAGGCCAGGCGTGGCGCAGGGGCACTAGGTTCTCAGGATTTCTGCCTAAGGCAGGCAGCAAGAACTTGGAAACTGTGTAAATAGTTGAGATGATAAAACATCCAAATGTAAATCCAGAGTATCTTATTCTTATACTTTTTTTTTTACATTTCAATGTTATAATTATAACTGTTTATCTAATGTAAAGTTACAAATATAATAGTTTATGTATTTATAGTGAGATGAAGGAAAATAATGCAAAATTTGTAATTATGGGTTCAATTTCTTCCCAGACCAAAATGTGGTGTGGAGTTCCGTCGCTCACCTACATTTATAACTAAATTAATTATTTCATTTCAGGTCTATCAATCAGGGTACAACTCCTAAGATCTTTACCAAGTCGCTTCAAAGTGACGGTAGAAGTATCAGAAGGCTCTCACATGTCAGAACATGCGGTCAATAAACAATTAGCTGACAAAGAAAGAGTAGCTGCTGCCTTGGAAAATAATAATTTAGTTCAGATTATAAATCAATGTATAGCAAGTGTTTAATTTTTTTTTACCCTTATCAAAATTAGGGTGTATATAATTATATATTTGATAAGTCTGTGTACATACACAGATACACACATGTGTATCTGTATGTCTGTTGGTGTGTAACATCATAACTCCCAAACAGATGAGCCAATATTGATTTAATTTTTTTGTATGATAGGTGAATTGATTAACCATGATTCAAGAAAATATTTTCAACCATTTGAATATTATCAGCTCTTTTGTTGTTGGTTTACTTTTAAGAGCTTTTTATTGGGCTGATTTTAATTATCAGTTGTTTAGAAAATGTAAAAAAAAATTGGGTTATTGTTGTACAGCGACACACATACCTGTAATATACTGACTGTAAATACGACCATCATGTTTGCTATCCCCACTTGGGGAAATGAAATATAATTATTATCATTATTATTACCTCAAAGATAAAAAATATATTTTTCAAAGCTTTTTGTTATGTTTTGTTGTTATCATTTTAATTTCACATTCAATTAGTAGTGTGAAATTCAGTCACTCAACACATAATATCTTGTAAATTAAGCGGAAAGTGAGGAATGGAATGTTTTCCCTTTGTCTGAGAGCGCTGGCTGTAAACCACAGGCAGTGCTATGGATGTGGAGTGGATACAGATCCATACAGAGTGAAGCAAATAAAAATAATAATTGGCAGAAATCAACGCCAAGCTTGGCCTTATCAGAGGTTGTTATTTATAATTAATCATTTCCTTAAATGAAATTGAATTCACAATCGTCACACATAATATTCTATAAAATAAACAATTATATTATCTTTACCCTTAAGTTCAAAAGAAATTAAACTCTATAATGTTAACATTTAATTCTTTTATTTATATCCTATCTGTCTTAAGGCATACATGCATATATTTAAAAAATAAAGTAAAAATATTAATTTTGGTCCCAAATTCCAATCAACATATTAGTGTCTTAATGAGAGCGGAGTGTCATGATGCTAGGTTTCCAGGTTTCTTCTGCCTACCTTTCAGTTCCTGTATTTATTTTGTGCTGTTTTTTTTTTGCGTTTGTGGTTATAGGCAACAAAAATTTATGAGTTTCAGCTTGGTGCGTCTGTCTGTTTGACTTGCCAAACAGACAGACAGACGGACCGCGGAGTCTTAGTGATAGGGTCCCGTTAAAGGGGACCCTATTGGGTTCCTACCCTTTGGGTTCGGAACTCTAAAAAAAACTAGCCCAATAGCTCACTGTAGAATTATAAGACGTATCGTCGGGCATATTTAAATTTTGCGGGACAATTTGGGAAAATTTAATTAGCTGAAGAATGGTTCTCGACTGTGGATCCTAATCAACAATGGGTATTGTTTTTTCCCTTTTAATTTTTGCAGATGGGTTTTTCGTATATTTTATTATAATTTCGTATTCTTATTACGCCAGTCTTTATTTGCTTTGAAAATCACCTAATGGTAGATAGGATAGGTACCAATACTGAAACTTCATCTATATCCGTCCAAATGCAGTACAGAAATAATTACTTACAAAAATTTTAACTGATAAAAAAAATAATAAAAATGTCCCTCTTGTGTACCTCCACTACTTTAAATGAAAGCACAATTTTAACTACTTTATATAACTTAAGACTAAGTTTCCAAGTTTCTTCTGCTTACCCTACAATGTGTCGGATACAGCATGAAGCTAAAAAATTTTTTGTTATTTTTAGATCAATCCAAAACCAAAAGTGCACTGTACTCAATTCTACTGGTGGACGCATTGCCATGAAGTAAGTAACCTATCCTAACATCCAAAGGATTTGGATGTTACTTTGTATGTAATAAGTGGAAATGAATCAGCAGACTCTTGCGCAAAATTATCCATCCATTGTGGTAATTTATATCACTTTTCTATTTCGGGCCAGGATCTCTTGCATCAACTTATTTGGATTTGTCATGGTCTGAATTCTGGAAATTATTAAAATCTCAGAAAGGTAGTCTTATCATTAGGTTCCTTCTACCTACCCAGCTATAGGCGGAATACAGCAATATGAATCTGGTTTTAACTTTAATATTTACGAACCGATTAAAATAAAACAAATACTAAATGTCAAGAGAAGTTTACTAAAATACAAAAGTGCACTTAAATCGGTTAAGCAGCTTTTGAGATTAAGCTAATCTCAAAAGCTGCTGAATAACAATTTTTCTAATATGTCTTCCATGTACAGACACCATAAGATACGATTTTATTGTAAGTATCGATAAGTTGTTTTTTTTTAATCATTCAATTGAATATTCTTATGGGAATTACGAAAATGCAACCAAAGATTTTAATAATATTTACATTAGAAATCTTAAGTGCGCTGCAGACATATGAGATAGGTTTAGTAAAACACGAAAATAATTCAGTGTATTTTATAAATAATTCAGTAGTTTAAGTGGGCGAAGCCGCGAACGGGTCGCTAGTACTTAAATAAACACTACGGGTGCCGCTGGTAAATAATACAATCAATATTTACAGGAATTAAATGTATTAATTTTTTTTTATTAAATACATACAATAATTAAATACTTAATTTATAATGTTACTTTGAATTATGTGATTTTGTCTCGTTCTTCATATCTTCATATGATTCTTGGTTCTGAAAAATAAATCAAGTAAAAAAAATGTGGTATGTTACTTACATACTTACTTCAATACTCTTAAAAATAATTTTATTGTTATTTCATTGAATGCGTGGGTTGTATATTTAAATATCACTTTGAGAAATATTTACATCTTTCTTAATATTACAAAGCTGAGGTGTTTATTTGGTTCATCGCTCTAATCTCAGGAACCTCTCTCATAAGAGAATACGCAGCATTAAGTGACACTAAATATTAAAAAGTAAATTAATATTAATCAACTCACATCCCACAAATCATTATCCCATTCCGGGAACATATTTTTGAAAACAGCAGGTTCTTTTCCTTGTTTTAAAGTGACGACTATCGCTGATTCTACGGTACGCTCTAAGCCGTCATCTTCTATGTATTCCTGTAATAAACATAAGAAATTAGTATCTTCAAATTGTATAAAACAATCTATGCACTTATTTTGAATGTGATTTTCACTAAGACTTGATAGAGTAATTCTAAAGAAAAGTTTTCATGTAAAAGCTATAACTAATAGTTTTTGAACGAAGTATTAAAATTTATACTAATATAAATTTGGAAAGTTTATTTGGGTGAAAGCACTAATTAAAAAAAAACTAAAAATAAAAATCAGTATCACGCTATATCCCGCATACCACACCCGTTGTATAAATATTATTATACCTCCGATTGAGATCTAGCCCAAAAATATTCAATCATAGGCCTTTCCACAGTGACAAGATATCAATATCCTAAATATAGGAATCGAACGAATTCACGACACTCAACTCAATATTGAATTTACTTACAGCAATTATCTTAAGTCTGGCTTCCTTTACCCGTTGTGGAATATTCTTCCCCAACCAAAGATACAATTCTTCTCCATTATCCACTACATAGGCCCCATCGTCTGAAAGATCCTGAAAACATTTTTTTCTTTTAGCTTTCACCTGTATCCTGCATATAGTAGGGTAGGCATTAGTATGTTAGATTGTCTGTCTTTCAACCCATGCCTGGACACTAGGTTCACAAACTGAACAAAAAACAAAATTTTTTTTAGAATCACGCTATTTGCCGTACAAAGCAAGGTAGGCAGAGGGAATATAGGAACACAGTGTTAGGACACTCTGCTCTCATAGAGACACTTCCGTTCCCCACTTTCCGACGAATTCTAGAGTTTTGTGTCCTTGCGTGTTGAGTGGCATAAATATTAAACATTTAATTTTCTTGAGTGTGAATCCAACCCTCAACCTGTCGCGTGCAACTAAAAATATAATAAAATAATACTAAAACAGAATTTGTTTTCTTATTACATTTTGTTTAAAGTCAGGGGGAAGTTCTTCATATATGATCCTTCCGGTCCTAGTGACCGTGACCGCAGTGAGGGTGGGCGGTGCGGTCACTCTTCTATTGGCCTTTACTCTCCATCCTGAAGAATCTTCTTTCTCTTCTGGTTGTCCTCCTACAAAAAAATAATTCAAAATATTTAAAATTGTAATAAAATTACAGTTTTTATCAATAGTATCGAGATTTCGAGTTTCGACTTTTAGCTTCAGAGACTTTAGAGGATATAAAAAATTTAACAAAAAGTGAGAAATAAAGAAATTACCTAAAACCTCCCAAAATTCATCAGATTCGTCCCCTTGGTTGACTTCTTCTAATTCTTTTTCTTCAATTAGTAGGGCCAAAAAGGTCTTTGCAGCTGCTTGTTCGTTTTCACTGGATTCCTATAGTAAAACAATATTTATATTATAAGCTAGACTTATTAGTGACGGAACTCAACACCGTGCTTTGCCTTGTTACCCGAGCGAAAAAAATCTGAATTATAAAACTAACGGCTTCCGCGCGACTTCATACGCTTGAATTAAGTGTATATGAAGAAAAGTCATTAATTATTTTACTATTTATATTGTTAAGGACGAAATAAACCGTAATTTAAGTCTTATGGGAGTTTATTTGAATTTGGTCGAAAATATAGTACTATTTAACAGAATTTTTTTCCGTAAATTTCGGTCTCATGAGAACTTCGCAAACAGACAGACAAAAATATTGAAACTGTTTGTTTGTGTCTTCGTACCGTGTAAATAATTCAATTAATATGGAAAAGCACGGTTATTTTCGACGACGGCAATGGCGCGTCCTGTGGGACTAGAACCTCGATCGGAGTGAGAGCAACGGCGCGGCGCACCTCTCGCTTTATATGCCTAAGCATAAATATGTTCGTAATTTATGTTCCACGCATGTCCATTACAAGCTGAACCACATTTAATATAATTGGTTTCGTAGACATGAAGTCGACTTACATTTAATTTCAAAATAAATAAATAAAGAGGCTCAAGAATATTTTTTGTATGTAAAATTATAAGGCGACTGATGACTCAAGTACGAAAGGATTTAGATGTTTTTTATTTACCTTCCCAATCCACAGATAGGCTTTGTCAGGAGTTTCCAAAATAGCGACGTCGTCGTTGCTTAGATTATTCGATGATTCTTCTATTTGAGTCGCTCTCATGTCCACACCTTCCTTGGTACCTTCGATCTAATAAAAATACACATTGTTTCCTGTATTCATTTTAAATTTAGTAAATGATTTGTTAAGTAATCTTATTACTCTGATTATAAATACGAAGATTGCGACATGCGATACTCAAGGGAATTAATTATTCTCATTTTCTCGCACTGGTAACAATAAAAAGCGTGACGTTAAATCCTGGCGGGATCTCAAACTGCAATGTCTCGATAGCTGGAAGTTCCGTGGTAAACACTAGGTCGCCCTCTGCCTTCTTTGCTACAAACAGGATACCGCATGAAATTAAAAAAATATATTCTTCGGCATACCCTGAAAAGACGGATTCCATCATCATCATAGGATTTTTTGAAGTTCTCGTTTTTGTATTCAGTTTCCTTGTCCCCGCAGAGAATGATTAGGTTTCCTGCAAAATAGAAAATGTCAGAGACATATTTTGTGTAGACAGCGATGATGATGGATATATATTACTTTTGATAATTTTCTCTTTTTTACGGTTCCGTATAGCAGAAAGGAAAAAATAAACACTTATAGGACCATTTTCGTAGTCCGTCTGTCAAGAGCATTGATCTCAAGATCGTGTACGAGTATATGTATCGATCTGAAATTAATACGGAACAAATATTCAGGTCTACGATCCGTTTGAGCACAGAAAGAAATTAAGCTTAAGCTAAAAAAAAGTCAACGCAATGAAATGATACGACCGTTTATGCCTAATATGCGATGTATATTATAAATAGTTGATTTTCAAGTTGCTTAATTTAGTTTAAGTTGGTTTAAAGCACGCGCAGTTATATGCATTGACATCGTGCACATCCGTGAAATTTTGTGTTTTCCATGTTGTGTATAAATTGTATAATGATTCATTAATTTCCTAGGTCTGGTAAAGAAGCAACGCGTGGCGTTGAATTCCGCCAATCTAGAAGCAATATATACAAAATTTGGCCGTCCATGAAGAATGGAGTGTCTTAACATTACGTTCCCTCTACCTACTATGCTATATGCCTATATGGCATAGAGCGTGAAGTAAACTAACCTTTAAATAAAGTAAGAAAATGTCGAGTTTCTTTTCCTTGTGGTATTTTAACTAGAATGGCATTGTCTTCTAATTCTTCTTCCAATTTGGTCGCAAGTTCTATTCCCGCTTTGACCGCGTCTTCATTTGCATTTGCTCCCTATAAATTAAACACTCATAATGTATTTTATTTAGCTTTTTTTAGTATCACCTATATAGCAAAGTATGTCGTTTGTTTGTTGTATTGTTTGTTGTGTTTTATTTACTAAATTTCTTTAAAAAATCCTTATCAAGGTTAATTTCTGGTAACCTCAAAAAATGGAACTCTTATAGGATCACTTTGTCATAAATAAACTTTCCGTAGATCAGCAACTGTAGGTCAACAGAATGTAGGCGAATCCAATTCACAGTTTTTAATGTACTTACTATCCAAAGGTAAACAACCGCAGCATCTTCGTCATTGTCATCTTTGTAATGATATTTTACGGCATAAACTTCGCTTTGATAGAATTTTGGTGATTCGCTTTCTTCGGTTATATCTTCTGGATCTTCTGAAGCTCTGAGAAGAAGAATACTTTAATAATGAGAAATTTAGCAAAATTATATGAAATTGTGCGCGATTGGTGTGCCTATCTCAAGATATCTTCCAGGGGGGCCTGAAACTGATTAGTCCTGCTTTAAGCAGATTAGTCCGCGTTAAGGTATTGTTTTATATTTCAGGGTAAATTTATGTCTTCAAAATTTCAGGAATAACACAAGCCTTTTTTGAGTGGGTACGGACCACGTAGGAGGTCCTACCCTGGTGTATAATGATACGGCGTGAAGCTGAAAAAATACCTCAAAACACTAAAACCAGTGGAATCACCACTCGGCATGTACGAGGCAGCTGATGCACTTTTACCGATGTATTTAGCGACTGCTTCTTCATCATCAGCATCTCCTGAGAAGTAGCCACTTTCTAGAAAAAAACCGTAAATATTTCAAAGTCAAACAATTTTAAAAAATATGAAGTTTTATGCTTTATTTTTTGAATGTTAAATAATTTATCACCAGTTCACGAAAGTTAATGGCACATGGCCACAGAAGAACTGGCGCAAGAAACTCCGCGAGACTTTTCTTTTATCAATTTTTTATTTAGTCACAAATAAATAAATACATATAATATTTAATTATTTGTGATAATGCAGCATTTCATTCCCAAGGCATGTTATCATTTATAAAATCATTAATTTGGTAATAACTTTTAACACACTTTCTCTTGTCTTTAATCATTTTTTTAAATCGTGATATAGAAAATTAGCTTGCATTTACTAGGATCCTATTGTAAAAGTCCCATTGTCCCATATATGAATTACAGATTTGACGCAATCGAGTTACAGATGCACTAAATTGAAGCCAATTTTGTGGTATTAATATTGTAAACATTACCAATTTTCAAAAATCTTACTAAACGAGGGTAGTATAGAAATGGGTCGAAAATTATTGGGATCTGATGTACTATCCGATATAAATATGGGTATGACTTTACTAAATTTCACTTAAATATTTTAACGAGGTCTCTTGAATTGACTGATTTAAATTTAAAATCTACATTATATTTGCGTACGCTCTCCTTAAGTAACGATTCAGCAACGGTTGTGGAGTGTAGCGATTGTTGAAACTGGAATATCTGGATATGGATATATCTGGAATAACTGGAGTACAATGATTCTTGTTGGCTTTAAGAATAGAATATCTAGAATATCTACATGAATTTAGTATAAACCTGAATCTGGTACAAGTGGTGGAAATGAATACTAAAATCACCACGTACAACTATTAATTTCTTAGATCCAGATAATTTTACAAGTACTTGTTCTAAAATTATTTCAAAGTGTTAAATGACCTAGTGAGACCAATTGGAACCTAGACGCCACAAATAAATAAAAACGCTTGAGATAAATCTATATTTATAGAGGATTAAGGTAAATTTTAAATTTGAAGATATTTTTAAAATTACATATAAATAATTACAAAACATGAAAATTACGATTGCATAAAACTAAAAAGATTCGGAATCCATTTAAGTTTTCCTCGAGTCGGAATTCTGTGCTCCTCCATACTTAGAAAGTAAAGATGTTGAAAATACTTCATAAGCTATTTATCTATTCTCTCTTGCCTGTGTGATAGTGAAAGTGATAAATAATCAAAGCAAATATCTTTGGGTAGCGGAAAATTGTAAAAATCTCCTTACGGAGATGCTAATAACATAAATAAATTGTAACAAACGTATACGATTTTCGTAGACGTTATAAATACGACTAGGTATATTTAGGTTGTTTCCATTTCTTCTAGGCAGAGCGCGGCGTTAAGTCACTCAACATCTAATATCTTAAAAATTGGGTTAAAAAATGAAATGGAATATTCTAACATTAGGTTCCCTCTGCATACTATGATATGCGGGAAAAGAAGTGAAGCTGTTTGAAGCTGTTTCTCTATACAATGTAAGCAGCAGAAATCAAATCACTACTCCTAAATCTTAGATATCGTATTACACTTTAAAAAACACAAGATAACTGACATAGCTTACCTATATCAGACGCAATAGATTTTACCGAACGAGTAGAGGGTGAGAAGGAGTCCCAATCGTGGAAGTATTGCTTGAAAGTGCTGCTCTCTGAACCTTCTGACACTCGTGTTACTGGTATCTAAAAGTATAACTATTACATTAGAAGGATTACCTTTTAGTTACATGTGATAAGATAAACTCGGCGTTAAGTTCCGCTACTCAGTTCATAATATTTCCAAAATGGATAAAACAGTGAACGCAATCATACCCATTAAATTTTGTTTTTTTTACTTTAACAAATATAATATAAAAAAAATACGGTACAAAACAGCTATGGTCTCCTAGAAATTTCATGGTATTCCCCAAGTTTGGAGATTTTGGTATTTTTTTCGCCTCGGTAATATATCATTTAAGTCTTCTTCAGTTCCTCTTATTTCTTATTTATTACTTAAATTATTTTCAACGATAATCAGTAATTCAGATCCACCATGCAATATTTAATGTCTCTAAGACAGGGCGGTACGTGAAGAACGGAGTGACTTATTAATAAATTCCTTCTACCTGTCCTGTTATACTCTGGGGTAGAGCTACTTTTTAAGACATATTTTATAAGATAATATCAATAGTATCGCATTTTTCTTACAATTTTTTTCTATAATTTCAAGTCAAAACTCACCCAAGATGGATATTCTTTAATATCCAAATACTTCTGTGCTATATCATGGCACTGCTTCTTAACATCGCCATCCACATCCTTACCCAACCAGATGTATACTCCAGAGCATGGCGTATCCAATATGAAGACATCCTGGAATAGAATAATATTATTTTATTATAAAGTTCAGTAGAACGTTCTTATCTCAAGAACTAAGCCAAACCAATTAGATTTAAAAATAATTTGTGTTGGATAGTGCATTTATCGAGAAAGTGTGGGTTCGATATCCAGTCAGGGGAAATGAATTATTGAATATTTTGTATTTTTTGGTTAGTACACAAACCTTGGCCTTGAGTTCCACCACTCACCACACAGTGATCCGAAAATTGTGCGGGGCATAACAAACAATAAAATATCCGATTTACAATAAAATATGAGATTTACCTCAGAAGTTAGTTTCTTCTGCTTGAATGGTTTATTAACATTGACAAGTTCAGGTTCATCTCCCACCAACACCTTGAACAGGTACACTTCAGACGCACTAGCTCTGGCGTAGCTCTGTAAAAAGAAAGACTATATTTGACAATCAACCATTGACGTTATTTTCACGTTCAAAAGGATTAATAATTATACATATCATATTTAGTTTTATTTTTTTAGCTTCATGATGCATAATGAACATAGCAGAATAGGCAAAGGAAACTTGGGAATCAATGTTAAGATATTCCGTTCCCATTACGACATTTCCGTTCTCCACTTTGTGCCGAATTCTCAAGGTACTGCATGTGGAGTAGCGAAACGAACGCGCTTTGCCTCGTTACCAGAGTACGAGAGTGTATTAAAAATATGAAATATCCCGAGATCTTCTGAGTGGGAATCGTATACCTATAACCCTACACAGCTCAAAAACCGTAAACTAAATGAAGCCGTCCCTGCGCACGGTCTCATGTAGTTTGTTATTCAGAGAAATAACAAACTACATGATACAATTTGTTAATATGGACATAAATGATTACATAATTTTTTTTTCGTCTAATATCTCGAAAACTACTAATTTAATTTATAAAATATTTTTGTTGTTGAACGCTCTATTTATCTTTTATTACATAATATTCATTAATCGTATCGAGGTGACTCACTGTAAGATTAGTTAATTCCCACACTTAGAATATGTCATGAGTTATACAAAATTCTTGGTTATTTCCATTTGGCCATGTAGGGGAAGCTAGAGTTAAAGGCTGAGCATGGTGATAAGCCATTCTAATTTTTTTTGTTTATTTTGCAACAAATTCATGAGAAAATGTGAGAAAATTTAATAAAATACTTACATGTGACGATTCATCGTCAATTAAGTCATCCTTGGATCCAGAACCGAGAGCTTCAAAGAATTGATTTATATCATCATCTGAAGAGAACTCATCTGGAAGACAATGCATAATGTACTCGTATATAAATGGCCGTATTTAAGAATTTTTCCAGGGTGGTTGGTCATTTTAAACATTCCTTTCTCCAAAAAAAGCTAGTTTTAATCAAAATATAAGTTTGAAATTACCAATAATTTCAATAGTAGCTCTTCCATTGTGGTAATCATCACGCAATGTATTGGCGACGCTTATAATCTTTCTTCTTTGTGTAGCCTTAGCGCCTTCTGACATCAAAACGAAGATATCATGGTCTACTTCAAGTATAAAGCAGTGGTCCTTAGTCAGAGATGAGGCTTCAGCTGGTACCTGATGAAATATAATAAAAATTAAAATCAACGAATCAGATGGTTCGATTGCCACACAAGGCAATGAAAAAAAATTGTTTTCATTTCTCTCCAGACTTTAGTGGAAAGTGACTGTCTTAATAGTAGACACCCAGGTCCCCTCTGCCTATCTTGCAATGTGCAACGTGAGGCTAAATCTAGTGATTGAGGCCGCCGTTTCAAATTGAGTCACTTTTGACTCGAGTCACTTTTGATTCGATCCCCATTTTGAGCAATGATTAAATTTAAATAATTTTCATTTGCTCGCTCTTTCAAAAATAAATGCAGCGTTGAGTTTAGCCACTCATCACGCAAACTCTCGAAATACGAGCGATACTTAGCACTGTTCCCAAGTTCTGTTCCTTATTTTATATGTGAGATACAGCGTGAAGCTAAGAAAAGAAATTACCTCTTCAATTCTCAAGTTATCACATCCAGATAGTTTCAGGAGCCGTTTCTCAGCACCAGCGTTGGTTTCTACTTCATTGAAGCCAGATTCGTTACCGCCTTCCAAGTATCTTATAGCTGTAAAATAGCAAAACAGTTTTTTTTCTGATTAAGTATATTTTAAGGGCTTTATTATTTTAAAGGCTTTTGAGGCCGGTCGTGGCGCAGCGGCACGAGGTGTGACTGCAAAACCGACTGGTTGTGGGTTCGATCCCCACTCGAGGAAATGAAATATTTACTTAAATTTATATTTCCATTTCTTCGCTCTGGTGTCGAGGTTAAGCGTGTCGAGGTTAAGCGCGCGTTGAGTTCTGCCACTCAACACGCAATGCCTCCAGAATTCGGCAGAAAGTGGGGAACGGAGTGTCTTAACACTAGGTTCCCTCTGCCTACCCTGCAGTGTGCGGGATACAGCGTGAAGCAAATTTTTTTTTTTTTTAAAGGCTTTATTTTGTTATATATATTTACTTATAATAAAATCGTTACTGATTAGTGTCTGTACATTGGAAAATATATTTCTATTTGACCACGCGGGCAAAGCTACCCAAAAAACTTTATATATTTTCATATATATTCTTACCTGGTAAGAAATATCCCAAGAATTGACTGGTCTCGTGACCCTGAACCTCACGATGATGGACTGCTTTACCTCCGAGCTTGTCATCTAAGGTAATAGTAAGGATTGCTGCTGCCCCTTTTTTGTCCTGGGTAGCCTTACTTCCCAACCAGAAGTGGACGTTGTAGGAGTATGTAGAGTTATTGTCGCCTGTGGTCTAGATAGATTTTTTAGCGTCACGTTGTGTTCCGCTTATAAGAGAGCAAAGCAAAGTGAATCTAGTGTTAAGAGAGCCGCGTTCAATTCCGCAACTCAATAAATCAACAAACGATGTCTCAAAAAGTCAGCGGGAGGCATATGGGATACCTGCCCGGGGCCTCCCACAAAAGGAAGGCCACCGCAAGTGAGAAAAATAAAAAAATAACTTAAATTCGTTATTCAGCATTTTTACCGATGACTTGCCAAATTTCAAATATTTTTGTAAAAATTTTACGAGTCGGTCGTGGCTCAGGGGCACAAGGATATGACTGTAACGCGACAGTTGTGGGTTCAATCTAGTGTTGCCGATCGATAGTGGACTATCGATCGGAATTCGATATTCTATCGATAGTAGTCCGATAGAAGGACTATCGATATTAAAATCGATAGTATCGATTAAAGAGATAGTATCGAAACTATCGATAGTTCAAAAGGGTACAATACTATCGAACAAATGCAATGCTATCGATATTATCGATAGTATCGTATCTCCAAATCAGAAAGACATCGATACTATCGATAGTATCGATACTATTGAATTTCTAGAAAACGATAATATCGACAGTATCGATAGTATCGATACTATCGATTATTGTGAACTATCGATTGCTTGCTAATTTGCGATAGTATTGCTTATTATTTTCATGTGTAGTAACCAATCATTATGATATTAGAAACATCTTAGTTGAAGTACGTAACTAATTGCTTATTCATACGTAATTATAAATATAATAAAAACGTATTTTGTTCTTTTCATTTCATCTTGTAATTAAGCTTAAGAATCATACTCAATACTATCGTAAATTAGCATATAATCGATAGTGCAAAATAATCGATGGTATCGATATTATAGATTTTATCGTAACTATTGTATCCTAGACATTTAATAGTATCGATACTATCGATTGTATTGATTAATTTCCGATTAGGAGATACGATACTACAGATAGTATCGATAGTATTGCACTTAGCCGATTGTATTGTATTCTTCTAAACTATCGATAGAATCGATAGTATCGATAAGATCGATTGTTGTATCGATCGTATAGGCTTTTTTAGATTAAAACTATCGATCGCGAAACTATCGATAATTTGGCAACACTAGTTCAATCCCCACTCGGGGGAATAAATTTATATTTTAATTTCAGCGCTCTAGCAACAAGGCAAAATCCCAGCGTTGAGTTCCGCTCAATAATAAAGTAATACCTTGAAAATTTGGCGAAAAGTTGGAAAGAGGGTTTCTTAAAATTAGGTTCCCTCTGGCTACCCTGCTGTATGCGGGATACAGCGAGAAGGTGATAAAATAAAAATATTCATATTTTTTGGTTTAATCCGTAGATTTTTTTTTTTTATTTGTTTTCATCAACTTATTTTTTTTTCTTATAACTTAAAATTTAATTTCTTGTATATATTGGGTGCACAATAAATATTTTGAAATTAAAAGTAATTATTCTATTCGGAAATAGTTGGAGCTCCCATTTCGTCGTTGCTCCAAAGCCCCCACATTTCTAAATCCGGCACTGTGTTTGGAAAATGGTGTTTTAACTGTAGATTTCTCTGCCTATTATACATATACTATATTTATGTTTAATTTTTTACACCTAACAAGAGAAGAGATAAAAGATAGGGAAATAAGAACAGAAAATATTTACCTTCAATACAATGTATGAATCGCCATTGTAAAACTTTCCGTATAAGTTCTGCTCGATTGCCACGGGTTCAAATTTCTAGAACAAATCACATATTATTTAATATATAATTATTATATACTGGTGATAAAGCATGGTGTTGAGTTCCATCACTCAACACGTGATCAGTTGGGAACACTTTGTTAAGAGACTCCGATAATGTCTTAAAACTCATACTGCGTAAACTTTCTTGTAATTTTATTGTCGTCAGAACTGTCATTATCCAAATTTCAGGTCAATCGGACTTTGAGAAGTGGGTCACATTGAGCTACTATCCTACTACAAGATTTCATTACTTCCTAGGGTGAATCTTCAAAACGGGCGTATTCGTGTGATCGCTATAATGCTTTTTAAATATTGATATTTAATGAGAATTTTATATCTCATTTAAAAGAGTGAGGTTCAAATAGCATATATTTCCTATTGGCCTTCCATTTAAACAAACAATTAATAGAAATATTTAAGTTTGAAAAAAAAATGCGATTAAAACAATCACAATTGGTGCCAGAGCGATTAGAATTGGTTACAAAATTAGATAACACAAACATTACTTGAACATGATTTATAAAAAAAACAATAATAAACATAACTAATAATTCTACTAATAGTGCTTAGTTCAATCATAGCTAAATAGGTGTGTAATAATCATATTTTCAGAATTTTTTGTCTTTAATGGAAAGAAAATAATTAATAACAACAATACAAATTAAATTATCGTCATTGTTGGCGTCGAATTATTCTTCTGCATTAGTAACTTTTGTCAACTTCATTTTGCAAATAAAATTACCTTAGAAATACCTACTTAGATTATTATGATTAAATTTTTATAGTCAATAGATGTCAATAGACAGACCTGTCCGGCAGTTCTGTCTAATATTTAGCATTTGTATGGGCTGAAGTTGCTTCTTCTGTTGCATCTTTTAGAACACTTATTAGTGCGTGCGGACACCGTACAGTAGTTACAGCTTACTCGCCTCATAGGCAAGACGTTTATAGGTTTTGCTGACCAAATTATCTGGTATACCCTCATAATAGCCCGAAATTCTTTTAAAATTGGCTGTATGTATATGTCTCTTTCTAATATGACCAAATATGCGGCTTCTCCTAGGATAATTCTAGACACATTTTACCATGAAATATAAAGTCCTCTTAAGCGTTTAAGCACCTTTACCGTGACACATAGGTGTTTACATAGGCTTAGGTACTGCTAATATAGTTTTAACATGATATGGAACAATTTATTGTTTCTATATTAAGCCGAATGTGAATTACTCCCTATCTAATTCACATTCGGCACAACGACGTTACTCTAGGCAGTCTGCTTTTTATGTAACGGAAGACTAACACCAAACGTACCTAAGCAGCTACTCTGTTATCTCTCAACTCTTGTCTTAAAAATGTCGCTAAAAATATTTAATTATGCCCTAATATGTAATGATGATACACTGCTGCTTGACTATGATGATCACATTTCACTTAATGCTAAATATCATTGCATTGGTCTTTTTTAATATAACAATCAGAACCAAGGTATTGACAAATAGTTACAGAATCTTAAGTATTGCCGAAAATAAAAGCATTAGAAAGTTGTGATTGCGCCGCATAATATACATCATGGCGATCCCTTAACTCATTTGGCAAACATGTTCACAAGCTCACTATTAAATTTAATTAGCGTGCCAAAGCACCCCTAAAATTCGAGAACTAACGCCAGATCAAACATAAACTTACCTTTGTAATGATAGAACCCAGCAGTGCAATACACAGTTGACTTCCTTGGCGGGTAGACTACTACTGGTGCTCAAATTAGTCTATCGCGTGTTATTAGGGAAGAACCCAACGTTTTACCTTAACGCAGAGCGATGAGAAAAAATGCTGGGTCACGATTTTAAATTCAAATTGTGGCAAAAGTATTATTATATTACTCAACCCAGAGCAATCAGGAGTTTTAGTTTGAACTTTTTTTTTAACGTAGTTAAAATGATGTTACGAAAAAAATTAGGCTTTTACTATGTAGGTGTAATATCGAACTGTCTATAAAAAAAATTAAACCACGTATTTGGTTTTTATTATAGACATATCCCGCCCGACGCGAAAAAGAATGCTTTTGGAGATTGACCCACTAACACGACAAGTTAAATAAAAACTTATAAAACTCACTAAGTCAGTATAATAAAATGTCGGTACTCTCTATAACTCTTTGTAAACTGATAATAAAATCACATTATAAGATAGCTTCGATTAATATCACGCAAAAACAATGCAATCAGTGAATAACAATTATAATGTACGTAAATTGCTGACGACATACGCAAAACACCATCAGCGTTTGTCTGTATTGAGACAGTGTATCCCGCGTAAGTGAGGGGGTCCGAGCTTTCTGAATGTCAAGAATTTGCATAACGACGAGGTATGCAATCTTAATGTTTGTTTCTTAATTGATGAGGATATGAACAAAGATGTGGTAGCAGTTGGCAAAGACCTCGCCCCTCTTCTCTGTAGGGGTACCTTATTGTACTGACTTTAAATATTAATACACTTAAGTTTGCGGGCGTATGCACTATATATTTATATGAAATTGTTACAAACAGGTATAATTTTCACTCTTTGTACTATAAATTCTCACTTCTTGCCAAATTTCATAATTGTAGCTATAATATACTTCCCGTAGACCACGCGAAGTACTACATAGGTACTACGGGGTACGCGGTTTACGGAAAGTGGGGAACCTTATCCTTCTATGTGCGGGGAACAGCGTGAAGCTAAAAATCGTTATCTTCTATATTACGGATAAAAAAGAGATCTCTATAGTTTTCATCCAAATGTCTCTAGACATTGCACGAGTGACTTCCGTTTAACAAGCGCGTGTGAATCTATCCTAACACGAACTCCATAATAAATTTAACTCTTGAAGGTCAACGGAAAGTAAAAACAAAGTAAATTTCATTTATTTAATTGGTTTTCCTTCATTTATACTGTAAAGTCTCACTTCTTGCTAAATTTCATAATTCTAAGTAAACGAAAAATATCCCATAGATTTTGATAACGCAGTGTAATTCATACAAAAATTGACAAAAACGAAACACTTGTAAGCGCTCATATTTTTTGTCGTTGACTTTTATTTTTCTGTGCTCAAAGGGACTTGGATGTTTAATATTTATTCCAGTTTGATACTTCCACAAGTTCTACAGGACGGTCTTGAAGGACGAACAGACGGACAACAATGTAATCTTATCCTATCCTATTATACTTACGTCGATAGTCCAAACTTCTAATCCCGGTGACTGTCCAGCTTCCTCAAACGCGGGGTGCTCCATTTTATATAAAAACGTGCGTTACGTTAGAAAACACCTGAATAACGACCTAAGTATATTATGATATTTTGTTGATAGCTTCGTGTGTTTCCTCTATCTATATTTTGTTATACAGCGTGTTATTATTATTATTTAAAGCGATAAGAACGTATAGTTCAATAAGCTCGAGTGGCTTGGACTGAAGAGGTTTCTGAAAAGGCGGTGATTTTAATCTTGCAATAATTTTATACGAAGTTTCTTATGTTACTAAAATCCTAAATATGTAAACCATTTTTTTCATTAGAAAATAGAATATTCTGTTGTTCTTCACGCAATACTCACTGAATAGTATGGTTGGATACTAGTGATAAATCGAGTTGTTTTTTGACCCTCCGCTTATATTACATAAAGTTATTGTGGCGTGGTGGCTGTAAACAGTTTTGGCTTTTTCTCATCATGGCACATAAAGCGCAGCGCCAGCTGTTGAGTTCCGCCACTCAAAAAGGTAGAGGAAAATGAGGAACATTAGATATAATAGCTTAAAGAAGAACCGCCTTCCGTCCGAGCCCGTCATCGTGGCGCAGAAGTAGGTTCGATTCCCACTCGGGGGAATAAATTATTTTATTTTAATATTTTTATTTCTTCTCTCTGGTACTAATAAAAAAGCCCGGTATTGAGATCCACCACTCAACAGCGTAAAGCTGAAAAAACAAACACTCTATATAACCACATCAATTATCTGTCATATCTAGAAATTATATCACTAAAGTGATAGTGAGTCATTACAGATAAAAAAAATCAATAATGCCAGACACAACACATATATTTTTAGCCGTTTTACATAGAAATAAATAAAAAGCTTTACGCTTTTCTATCTACAGCAGGGCCTACCCTGCGGAAGCAACCTAGTGTTGAGACACTCATTGTTCACTCCGCATTTCGATTGGGAATCGAACCCACAACCGTCGCGCTTACAGTTAGACTATTTAATTATTATACAGTTTTTTTTGCTTGCACGCTGTATCCACACAGTTTAGTAGTGTTAAGACACTCCGTTCCACACTTTACGCTGAATTTTGGAGGTATTGCGTATTGAGTGGCGGAACTCAACGCCGCGCTTTGCCTCGACACCAAAGCGAAGAAATGGAAATATACATTTTAAGTAAATATTTCATCTCCTCGAGTGGGGATCGAACCCACAACCAGTCGCGTTTACAGTCACACTTTGTGGCCCTGCGCCACGACGAAGGCTACGATAGGATTCGATCGTTAATAAATAAGTTGTGGACTAGAATGAATAAGAATTGACTAATAGTGGTGTGTTTGGTAAATGTTGTATAAAAACGTGAAGGCACGTATACTTACATGATATACCGAAACATCTATAATTATTCCGTACATAAAAGATTTAACTCACTATCACAGGTACAATTATATTATGTGCTTTTAAATTATTTACAACAACAAATAAAACTTCAATTTCTTTTTTCAACAAGTTTCTTTATTTTTTTTTTAAATACACCAAAGATATGAGTACTTTTTCTTCTTTATTATTTTAATTTAAAATGATATAAAATAGAAATACAGAAAAAAATAAAATGTCTTGTATTATTTTTCTAGCTCCAGACGTTGGGTGTTGGGTCTGAGGAAAAAATCAAATTAAGCAAATCAAATAGCCATGCAATGGAGACAAAATATACATTTATATTTTATTTATTTAATTTAATATTTTTTAGAAAAAAAAACAACAATAATAGCGACTTTAAAACTTTGCATCTCTGCACAATCTTAAAGAAAAACCAAATTGTAAAAAATAATACCTTAAATACTTCAGAGTAAAGAAAATTTAAGAATAATAAGTGTCATTATTGATACTTATATAACTATTTACTATTTATAATTCATATTTTTTAGAGTCGATGCCAACTTGGACATTTTTTTAATATGTTACTACTTTCTAGCTTTTGTTCATTGTGTTTTATACAAGTTATATCTTAATGGTATTTTTTTTTTGGCTTGGCTTTAGTTGGATAAGCCCGTATATATAACAGTGTAGGGCGGCGGAACTTTTCTCTTGTTGCCATAGCGAAGTTATAAAAATAATTAAATCTCCCGAATGGAAATCGAACTCAGAACTGCCGGGTTTACAGTCAGACGCTGTTCTTACTGTATGCTTTTTTAATGCTAAATGCGGGATACAACGTGAAACCGCTAACATTTTTATTAGTCGGCTTAAATATTAAATTTGAAGATGATAAAAATGAAGAAAGAAGCAGAAAGAAACAGAAAGAAAAAACCAAGAAGAGAATTAAATACTCACGACACCAGACAGCTTGTTCTTATTACAACTAATTTCATCTATAGACGTCCTGAATTTTGCAATATCTTTGGGATTGCCAGATTCTGGTTGGAACTTGAAGCTGTAAAATATATGTATACCGTTGTTTTTAGATTCCCACTGGAATACAGAGGGAAGCTAATTTTATTTCCTCAATAAATAAAATCTATTTCTAGATTTTTTTATATACTGGAGCTCCACATTATTTGGATCTTCATATATAAATGCATACACGGCCATATAAGGCCTAGTTATATATTAAAACGATGACTAACTTAGTCCTAATGCGAGCAATAGGCTTGTCCTCTTCTTCGGTCATATTTTCTTTTGGCTTCAACGATACTTCACTACTGTCAGCCTTGTAATCTGGAAATTAATTAAAATATAAATATTATATTAGAGCCTGTCGCAGCGCAGTGAAACATATATAGTATGTAATCACGGGTTCGATTCCCAGTCTGCAGAATGATTATATTAAAACTATTTTCAGTTTCCTGTTTGGGTACGCCGGAAATAATTAATTCCCACGAGTAGTGATTGAAATCACAGCCATATAGTAGCCCCTAGCTTAATAATAATATTAGATAGTAGGTTTATCATACCAACAGAGTCCTTGTATATATCGGCGAGTTCCTTTTCAATCTTGGCTTCTTCATCTTCTTCTCTTTTTCCACTAATTTTCTCCACGTCTTTACCTTTCTTATTTGGAGTGACCTAGAAATAATTGTCAATTCTTTAATATTTTTTTGCGGCATCGAGTTCCGCCGCTCAATTTGGAGAACTTTTGTTTGCCCACTCCGGCATGTGGCATAAAGTGTGAAGCTCCTATTAAAATTACATAAATACGTCACAAACATAATTTTAAGGAGCTCCGTCTACCTTTTCCTGCCTCATTTAGAGAATTGGCGTGTATAGTGGCGGAATTCAGAATTAGCTTTGCTTAATCGACGACAGCTTTATTACAATGAAATAAATTATATATGAGGCCAGGACAAAATGTTTTCGTATTTTTCATACAAAGGATTTTTTTATTTATTTATAATACGAGTATATAGGTGCCGTTTTGATCGATGACTTTTTGCCGTCTTATTGGTAATGCCATGATCCCATTCCTGTATAAATTTTGAGATTTTTGATTAAAAATACCTGATAGGTAGTGTTCACAATGTTCTTTTGAGGATAGCTTTATGCTTCCTATATAGTTCCGCAATGACCGAAACATGTGGAAATCTGATGGAGCAAATACAGAGCATACAGAGGAAATTAACACATCCCAGTCAAGCTCTTTCAATGTTTACTGTGTGGCTATATATGAGTGCGGTCTGGGGTTGTCATGGTGGAACACCAAGCCCCTCCTATTCACCAGCTCCCGCCAGATTTTCTCAATAACCTTTTTTAATCTCATCAGTTGCTGACGGTACAGGAATGAATTGTTTTTACCTGGTGGCAAAAGCTCATAGTGGACAATTCCTTTCCAATCGAAGTGATGATATGTGTATGGTTATACACATAGCATCACTTCGTTCCGAGTCACGCTGGGCTTTGCCGCGGTCTGTGGGGCTTGTCCATGCTTCGACCATGAGCTTTTTTGTACATTCTTATCGTAAGCCACCCATTTTTCATCATCCATAATCAACTGTTTACGAAATGGTTCGGAATTGTTACGTTTCAACCAAGAATCGCAAATGGAAACACGTTACATTAGGTTTCTCTCACTGAGATCATGTGGTACACAAATATCAAGTTTTTTCTTGCCAGACTTTCGTAAATGACGTAAAACTGTTTTACGATCAACATCCAGTTCTTCAGCAATGTCGTAGGTATTAATATGTCGATCTTGCTCCACTTTCTCAAAGATGGCACTGATTTTATCTGTGACTGGGCGTCCAGAGGAACCTCATCTTTTACACTAAATTTACCAGACTTGAAACTCTTGAACCACATGTCTTCTACTCTTATTAATACTGCATTTGGTCCGTTAACCGCACAAATTTTATTCACGGCGTTTGTCGCATTTTCACCTTTTTCATAATAAAACTTTAAAATGTACCGAATTTCTTCGTCACATACGTTTATTTTGCGTTTTTTTTATTTATTTGTACAGTACAGCCGAAGAGATTTGATATAACTAATAATACATTCAAAATAGGAATAAACTTTTGCCCGGACCTATAATTAATTATATAGACAAATATATAATGAATATATAATTGAGGCCACAAAGTGTGACTGTAAAACTGACTGGTTGTGGGTTTGATTCCCACTTAAATATTTACTTAAATTTCTCCATTCCATTTCTTCGCTCTGGTGTCGAGGCAAAGCGCGGCGTTGAGTAAAAAAAAAGTGACTATCTTAACACAAGGTTCCCTCTGCCTACCCTGCTCTGTGCGGGATACATTACATTTCATGGGATTACAGCGTGAAGCTTATTTATTTTTTATTTTATATAAGTATATAATTTATATTATAGGGACAGGCAAAATATTCTTTTTTATTACTTTAAGATTTTAATTAATTACTAATAATTTCACAGAAATATAAATAAGTTACGTATAATTATTCTGAAGACTTAACTGCCTTACATTACGGTAAACCAACTCAATATCATTTAAGTATAGTGACGTTTTTGTATTAAAAATACTTTTTTATTACTTATTATTTTATATTACTTATTATTTTATAATATACTTATTATTTTGAAAGCTTTATTTAACATTCAAATAAATGGATAAATAATAAATTAAATCCTCATTATTTTATTATTGTTCCGCGTTTGGCAAAAGAATCTCGCTGTTTTTTCTAAAAATGTTCTAAAGTCCTACTTCTCACTGAGAAAAAATCTGGCAACGAAAAAATATGTGCATAAATAAAACCTACAGAGTATTTCTTCATTTCCTTCCTAGTAGCAACTTGTATAGTAGTAGAAGTCACTTTATCTTCTTCATTCTCAGCGGATGGTTCTTCTTCTAGATCTGGTACATCTGAAACAGGTTTTTATTTTAAACGAAGAAAGAAGAAGAAAAGAAAGAAACATCTGTTAATTTCCCGTTCCCGTAAGATGTTGAGTTTTCCTCTCTTAGTGTTCCTCTATTCTCCCTAAGCTACCTATGTATATAATTTATATCAACGATTAAGATAATCCAGTCGTGTGGCCTGTGTGTCATCGTTCAGTCAGTCTGTAACGAAAGATTTACAATCAACTTCACGCTGTATAACCTGAACCTAATGTTTAGACACTCCATTCTTCATTTTCCGCCGAATTCTAAAGAGGATTACGTGCTGAGTGGCGAAACTCAACGACGCGCTTTGCCTCGACCCCAGAGCGAAAATATAAATTTAAATAAATATTTAATTTCCTCGAGTGGAGATCGAACCCACAACCAGTCGCGGTTACAGTCACTTACTTTTATACAAATTGAGGTTTTATTAAGGTGAGCGAAGTGAAGCTCTTACTGGTCAAAAGTGTTTCATTGTAATGCTACTCCTCCTCGACCGTTAAACCTACAGCTCTGAAATTTTGCACGAATGTTGTGGACTACACGGTGATCCAAAGGAGGTACTTTGGTTAAGAAGTAATTGTAATTGTGGTGTTTGAGTAAGTGGGCCAAATGTGACCCGTAGAGTTAAACTGTGGAACGTTTTGAACTCTGACTAGCCTAACCCAGCGCGTGCGGACAAAACAGAAAACAGCAAAATTTTACGCAACATAGCTTCGCGCAGCTCGCCGTGCACAGCATGTGGCGGATCCTAGTACTATTTGGTAATTTATTTGTCTCTTAAAATAATTAGACTAAGTGTTATCAGAACGAGAGATACAGATTACAGCGTGAGAAAAATATTCTGTTTAAAAATCTTCGTTGTGTCATGACATATGATAGAGGGTAACTCAGACATCAAAACTATTAAAATGATTTAAGCCTGTAGACATCCTCGATAAATGGATTTTCCAACAAAAAAATATTGTGTATATTTTCATTTCTTCGCTCTGGTGTCGAGGCAAAGTGCAGCGTTGAGTTCTGCCACTCAACACGCAACGCCTCCAGAATTCGGCAGAAAGTAGGGAACGGAGTGTCTTAATACTAGGTTCCCTCTGCCTACCCTGCTGTGTGCGGGATACAGCGTGAAGCTGATTAAATTGAAAAAAATTTTTTTTTCATTGCGAACCACTAGTTCCTGAGATTAGCGAGTTCAATCAAACCAACTCTTCAGCTTTATGATGTTAAAATATATGTATGTTTACCTTTTATAGGCGCACCAATTTCGATAACCTCTTGTCCCATAGACTGAGTGTATGAAAAACTTGACTTTAAACAAAAAAATAACAAAATATGCGAATAAATGATATTTTTAAAACGCATTTTAATATTCAATATAATTTTACTTTACTTTTGTTTTGAAACCAACTCGATTATTGTTGAAATTTGCTTACATGCTGCTACATGACAATATATACAAATATATATCTAATATTTTGATATTAAAAAGGTTTTATAGAGGCCGTCATGGCGCGGCACAGCGTCTGACTATGGACGCAACGGTTGTGGGTTTGATTCTAACTAGGAGAAATATGACAAAACAAAACGTGTCATTGAGTTCCGCTACTCAACACGCGATGTCTGAAAAAAATAACAAGACACTCCTAAAAAATTATTAAGACACTGTTGCCCATGCACCACCAAATTTTCTAGACATTACGTGTTTCTTTATCTACCAGAGTGGGGAAATAAAAATAATTTAAATATTTCAATGCGCAATAGCGGCCTCAGCAGCACATACCTATCAAGTACCCATACACGCATAGCACGACTATTTCCATATCAAGATCTCGTGGTTGTGGCAAGTTGTTATTGATATTATATATCTAGTCTACGGTCCCTTGGAACATAAAAAATAAACTTCTAAGTGAACGCAATCAAAAGATCGTTTAAGCATTATTTTTGCTGCATTTTGTATGAAATTCGCCTCGTAATCAAAATCGGAAATAAAATAGGAATTAGGATACTTGTATTGGATTGGTAAGAAGAAAGAACTTATAGTGCAATGACTATTTGTAGATAAAGATACGTAGATAAAAAAACTGTTATAAGCCTTATACAGGCTGGAAGCATTCCTTTTACGAGAGCAGCATATAGGGTAAAATATCAAACCCATATCTAAAAATAATTGTCAAGATTTGTCAACAGTATACAAATAAAGATGATTGATGATTTTATTATTTACTTTGTTTGAAAAAAACACTATATTTTTTGGCACAATCTTTTTTCTATATCTATCTGTATAGAGTAGTAAAACTGCGCTTTTATTTAAAGTGGTGATGACAAAAACACTTTGTATATGTTGTTCATTTCATACAAAATGAGTGCATACACTCGAAACTTAAGTATGTCAACCTTATATCAAACAGTATTCACGTTCCCATTAACCTATAACCATAAAATTGCTACGGAACCTTCGGTGATCTAATTTAACTCGCACTTGACCGATTTTTTTATATAATTGAATGTCGTAAATAGATTAAAACGTACTTCACACTGACATTAGATTGATTTTAAAATAAATCTAAATATTGGCACTAAAGTCTACTTGGCCTCAATTTACATACAAAAATTTCTTAACTTGGCACCTTGTGTCTGTTTACAGATTATTACACTTCTTTCAATATAGCTTCACGCTGTAGGCAGAGGAAAACTTGGTATGACGACATTCTGTTGGGAGTGGGGGAACTTAATGCCGCGCTTAGTCTTGTTACCAGAGCGGAGAAATTAAGATATTAAATAATTAATTCCACAGAGTGGTAATCAAACCCACAATCATCACATTTACCATCACACGCTGTCACACAGTGCCAAGTAATTTGGATGTGGATTCAATACTGTTTGAATTAAATTGGGTCGTCTTGGTGATATGTGTGTACTTATCGAGTGGAAATCGATAAAAAAAAAATTTTTTATCCGCTTTAGCTTCTTGTTTGTTACATTTTAGTCAAATTATACAATTTTTTTACATCAATTGTATCATATTCGGATATATGAGCGTATTGTAAAATTTTATCTAAATCCGTTTAGTAACAGCAAAAAGTACAACAAACATCCATCCTCACAAACGTTATTTTTTATAAGATTGTCCTCATGGTCAAATGAAAATTCTGTATTTGACTATTTGTTACATAGTCTAAGTTCTAGAAGCAACTCTGATCGCAAGCGTAGTGCCTTCCTCCATAAATGGACTCTCCGATTACACAAGAATTTATAAATTTGAACCGAAACAAATTCTTTAGTTTTATATTAATTTAGATAAAGATGTACATTGTACCTGCATGTATGTACATTTTTATATGTTCATAGGAAAATCTTCAGGAAACTATTTATCAATCAACACATTTATTTATTGTGATGCGATGCCAATATTGAAATTACAATAGCTTAAATGTTACATTATCTGCCAAGCTGCCAAGGGATCGTGGGTTCGATTGCTCTAGTAAGACACAGTGCGGCGTTGAATTACGCCACTCGACACGCAATATCTTTTATTTAGACTGAAGCTACAGAACGAAGCGACTTATCATTAGGCTCTTTATACCTATACCGTTACGCAGCAAAAAGCGTGCACTCTAAAAATATATTAAATATATTTTCAGTAAATGGAGGCTCTCGTGGCTAAGGGGCACGAGGATGCGACGGTGAAAGTGGGGAACGGAAGTATCTTAATGGGGAACGGAGTGTACCTACTTTACTATGAGCGGGATACAGTGTGAAGCTATAAAAAAATTATACATAGATAAGTTTTTCGCTAGCAAGGTGGTGAAAGCTAGTTTTAAATAAAAATATTCTCCCTAATTAGCATCGAACCTAAAACCATCGCGTTAACGTTCAGAAACTATCCCACTACGCCATATTGGCATCAAACGAAATTACTAGGAATTGATTGATTTATTTATATTCCTATGAGTCACATAACAAACATATCTTTTATATTAACACTAGCTTTTGCCTGCTGCTTCACCCACATCGATACACTTTCACATAATATAATACAGGTTATAGCCTTCATTGATAAATGGACTATCCTATACAAAAACATCAATTTCTAATTCACACTAGTTCCTGAGAAAAGCGTGACTAAGATTTTGTAATATGATTATGATAATGATTTTATTTTATAGTTTTTGTATTGGTACAATGGAACCCTAATCTGAGTAATGTTCTTTATATAGTGTCAATATTATAAGGCGTTTTATCACTTGTTATTAAAAGCTATATTTTTGTAGATACATGCTTTTTCACCACTTATCAGGGTATGCAGAGATTACCTAGTGCAAAAATACTCCGTTTTTCAAGTGTACTTCACACTTAGGGCAATGAATTATTACTCTTTTCGCACTGTTAACAGGACAATTTGAGATCTACTACTTAACGCCCAATGTCTCGATTAATTAAGCGGTGCGTAGAGAACGGAGTGTCTCAACACTAGGGTTTTTCTGCTCACCCTGATACGGAGTACAGCGTGAAATTGCTATACTATATGACATATCTCTAAAGGTGTATTACGAAACATACGAAATAAAAAAATCTCTTTTCACGTTTTCGCATAGCTTTTACTGTGTGCTGCCTTATATTGGCAGAGTACAATACATTATAGTAATACATCCAATTGGTTTTTGAATCAGTATTGACTTCTTTTTGGTCATTTCAACATGCGTTTCTATCTGCTTTATAAAAATCAGTAAGGATATTTTTCTATTCTTCCTTCTTTCCCTTTTTACGTTTTTTTAATTTTTCTTTAAATAATTACTAAAAAATAGCTTTTCTTCTCCAAGTGCTAAAATTGCTCGGATATGTAAGTTATAGTTAGAGTCTAAACTTGAGTGATTTACTATTAACCGCCGAAAATTTGCACTACTCAGGTCCAAGCTCCATCATCAGACCAACTCGATGATACCATAATATAAGTGTATTATCACCTAAGTTACGTACAACTAGCAAGTTTTTTTATGGTGATGCAAAGTGGGTCAAATACATTTTATTAGATTTTAATACATAGTTACAAAGTTATAAGTAGACCTAATAAAAACGGCATTTTTTTCTTTTATTTGTACAAAGAAATAGTGTGTGATTAAGTGAAGTGTAATAAAAATATAAAAAATGTTTAAAGGGGTTTATATCTGCATTCAATGACTAGTGAACCGCTTGCAACTTTGCTCGTTTAGACTAAACTGACATAAAACGCGCCTTTAACTACCTATTAGTGAAAACCGCATTAAAAAAGGTGGCTTAGTTTTAAACTTATAAGCGTATGTCGGTGATCGCTGCATCAGGTTCTAAACTTAAGCAGAGATCTAGGAACCTAGTGTGGAGACACTTCGTTCGCCCGTTCGCATTAAGACACTTCCGTTCTCCACTTTCCGCCGAATGCTCGAGGGGTTTCGTGTTGAGTGGCATAACGCCGCGCTCTGTCTCGTGTTGAGAAGTGTTTTTTTATTAATTTTATGGTTGTTTAGGTACTAGTTATATTTATATTTGATCTCCGTTTATTAATACAACGTATGTATAACGTATATACCATACAAAACAAAGTATATAGAATGTATATACAGACTTATGAAAACACGATCTCTTTAAAATTAATGGCTATTTTCAAATCTTTTGATCTCTTTTTTAGCTTTACGCTGCATCTTCTACAGAGTCAGCGGAGGGAACCGAGGAACCTAATGTTAAGACAGTCCATTTCGATTGAAAAACTTCGTTCCCCACTTTCCTACGAACTGTTGAGGCATCGCGTGTTGAGTCGCGGAACTCAACGTCTCGCTTTGCCTAATTTTTTTTTATTAGCTTCACGCTGTATCCCGCACACAGCAGGGTAGGCAGAGGGAACCTAGTGTTAAGACACTCCGTTCCCCACTTTCTGCCGAATTCTGGAGGCATTGCGTGTTGAGTGGCAGAACTCAACGCCGCGCTTAACCTCGACACCAGAGCGAAGAAATGGAAATATAGATTTAAGTAAATATTTCATCTCCTCGAGTGGGGATCGAACCCACAACCAGTCGGTTTTGCAGTCACACCTCGTGCCGCTGCGCCACGACCGGCCTCAACTAATGCTAATTACCAGAGGAAATGAAAATATTTCATTCATTATCCCTAGTGGAAATAGAAACCATAACCGTCACGCATTAGTCAATCTTACGACGTTACCATTGCGCAACGTTGGCCTCAATGTTCAAGCTCAAATAAAAATATTTATATTAAAACAGTGATAAGTACATTATTATTCAGATACAATTTGCTTTGATTTTCAGTGGCCTCTACGATCCAGTTCTTGATGATACAGAGTATATATACGTCCCAATAGAACCACAAGAGCCGGAGATAAATAGTGAAGATTGCGGGTTGAATCAGAGGACTGATTCAGTAACTGAAAAATACACAGGCAAAAACATTAAAGAACCTCTTAATGTACCCGAATTGGATGAGAAAATTAAATCAAAAGCAAATTTTCACGAAGCTTTGCTCAAAATTAGTGCAGGGGACTTACCTGAATCAGCAAGGTTTAAGCTTCCCATATCTGATGAATATGATCCTGAAGGAAAAAAGGCAACAAAGTTACAAAAATTGTACGCCAAAAATATCACACCCATTGATCCAAAAATTATTATTGATAAAATGAAACAAGATGTAAATAACAAAGTTACAGAAAACTTGAAAACAGCATTTACGCATACACTACCTACAAAATTACATTTTCAAAATGAAGAAGAAATGACCAAAAATGAATCTCAATATTCACAATTAAAAAATGACGTAAATTTAGAAACATTAAAGAAGACTGCGTCACGTATTGTTGGAGACAGTATCGATAGAGCATTATCTCTTGCTAAACAAATAAAACAAGAATTCGATGTTGAATTAGAAAAAACTCAAAATCTCAAAAATAAATCGGAACCCATAAGAGAGTCATTATACTCAGATTCAAAAGCTATGGGCAAATCGACAATCGAGAAAGATGTAACTACTAACAAAGAATATTCAATGAATGCCAGTAAAACAGAACATAAAGGTGAAACTACACTTGAGCAAGAGAAAGAAAAACTTAATGTTGCAGAAGAGATCCAAAAATTTGAATCATTAAATGCGCCTATGGATTCAAAAGTAAATTTAGAGGAAAGAAGATTATTAGCAAAACACGATGTAAAAGAAACAATCGAAGAAGGAACGGTCCGACGTAGGTCAGAAATATTTGCTAAGGAAATTAATATGTCAAATAATATTACAAAGAAAGCAGATGCTTCATCTAAGTCATTTAATGAACACAAAACGTTAGCTACACCAAATTTCAAAAAATCTCAAATTCACGAGGATATCAGAAATATCAAAAGTGATACAAAAGGAACAGAAGAAACAGCATTTACATTAGGACTGCAGGCAGTTCCACATATACGTCGAGCTTTGCTTTCTTCATATAATTCAAACTTGTTATTAAAAACATTTTTTTTACAACTAACTAAAGTTATGGTTGCCTTATCAAAATTTTTAACCTTAGAACAAAAAAATAACACATTATCTCATAATGAAAAACCTTTACAAATAGAGAAAAATATTGAAAATATTAATTATAAAGGTGAAAGTAAGACAACGCAGGAAGATAAAGAAGATGTAGTAAATTATAATACAACAAATATTCATTTTGAAGAACAGATAATTAAAAAGGAAAAGTTATCAGGTGCTAAAATTGCACAAATCGAAGGAAATAAGCCTGCAGAGTTGACGGACAAGATGGACATTGTTATTTCAGAACTACTAGAAAAAACAATTCTGGAAGATCATTCTGATAACGAACTTTTTTTTCGGAGGGATAATCAATCCGGCAGTTTAGGTAAAGTAGAAGAAAATAATAATAAAAATTTTAACAATAATGCACAATATAGTGATTTTTTTGACGAGCGAGGTAAGCATTTCGATAGGCGAAAACTATTTGAAATATTAGAAGAGAAAACTAAGACAATGGAAATTAAAGAAATGATATCTAAGAAACATACAACAGAATATAAATCAATGAAAACAAGAAAACAGAATGGAAATATTATGTACTATGTTGCTTTAGTAGAAGCAAAACATTTTCCCAATTTCGATGAAATTAGGCGGACAAAGAATTTATATGAACATGAAATTAAAACTGAGATGAAAAATGATGAAAATTTAGTATATGTTGCTATCGTAGAAGCACATTCTAATATAAATGAAGAAGCTATATTAAAAGAGCAAATGAGACGGCAATTTGAAAACGAAGTGTTTATAAATAAGCAAACTGTTGAATTAGAAGACAGCAAAGATATAGAAGCAATTGAGATAGGCACGCAAAAACTGTCTTTGGCAAATACTGCTGTTATAGAACCAGTAAAAGTTTCATTAACTGTAATACCAATAGAACATAAACTAGTAAAATTTGCAAGAAGTGCAACAGACATGGAACAAATATCAAAGAAAATTGCTGTACAAAATATAGTGCATGCTATTGAACCTTTATTACGACATGAGAGCCGAAAGATGTACAATAAACATGCCCTATCTTTAATAGAAAAGCCAACGAAAGCAATAGCTGAGATTATGGATGTAAAAGTTGAAGAATCACAAACCTTCATCAAAGCCGAAGTCAGTGTAAAACAAAGATCCTTCATATCCATAGAAAAACCAGAATCAGCTGTAGAAATAACGGAAATAATAACCGAAGAAGATGAAAATATACCTGTTGAAATTTCAAAACCAATCGTGTTGGAATCTCGCCCTGCTATAGAAGTAGCTGGTAAATCTGTTGCAGAGGTATCAGAAATTCAAACAAATGAAGCTAATATAGAAATATTTCCAGTACCAACGATAATAAGTAAAAGACCGAGCATAGCATTGGAAAAACCAATATTGTCGGTAGCAGAAACAATTACATCAACTGCAGAATATAAAATTGATGATATTATAGTACCTAACGTAGTTAGTAAACAAGCTAAAATAAACGTAGAAGCAAAAATCGCAGCTGAAGTCTCAGAAGTATGTGTTATTGAAAAGGAGTATAATGCTTTAAAGATTGAAAAACCTTTCCAAAAACAATCAGAAATTTTACATGAAAATTCAGCTTTAATGATTGCAGAGACAGCAGAACAAGAAAAACAAATTGCAAATATTGATATTAAACAACTTAAATCACTTATTTCAAATATTGTTTTCCCTCAGGAATCTCATAAAAATATAGAAATATCCAAAACGTCAACAGAACAGGCTCAAATTTTGATCGAGAAATGCCCACTAGTAGTTGCCTTAACTCTAGCTATATTCCTAGGTGGACCGATGGAAGGAAAATTTGAAATCTCAAGTATAGTTGCAAATCACGCAAAGATTTTAACTGAAATGCCTAAATTAACGGTTGCTGAAATAATAACAAAGTTTTTGGAAGAACCTAAAGTAAAAGATCTAAAAATCCCAGCAATTACACCAGAGCAAAGTCGTGTTATAATAAAGGAATTTATTTCATTAATAAAAACTGTGGCGATATCTATAGATCAGTGCATAGATTTAGAGTTACAAAAAGTAGAATATGAAATGGCACAAGTTTCTATAGAAACTCAATTTTTAAGAGTTGCTGTGATCTTAGCTGTATTACTTGCAGGGCCTAAAGATGATATTATTCATATTGAGCCCTTTATTTCTAACCAGGTGAATGTTTTAATGGAAATGCCTAACTACACACTCGCCAATATCTTAATGAATTCTTTTCTAGGCTTGAAAGAGCGAACTTTTGAAACTCCAGAAATTAAACAGGAGCAATGCAACATTATAATTGAAAATTTTTTACCTCTTATCGCATCATCAGAAGTTCCTTTGGATAGTTATACAGATTTAAAATTATTAAATACTCAGTCTTTGTTTCCATTTGTAACAATAGAAAATACGTTTATGCCGGTTGCTCTGGTGCTGACTATGCTAATGTATGGACCAAGTTATGAAAGTTTTGAAATTCTGAAAACAATTACCAATCATGCTAAGATTGTGTATACACAATTGGAAGCAATAATAACGAGTTATATACATCCACAAGAAACTAAAGAGCAAGATATTGAAATTTCACCGACTATGGAGAAATTACCACAAGTAACCATTGAGAATTGTCTTTTTGCTCCTGAAATTTTGACCATTGAAGCTGAAGGCCCTAAAGAAGATATTCTCAAAATAATTAAACCTAAGTGTGATAAAAGCTCAATTTCTTTAACAAACTTTAAAGCTATTGAAGTAATAACTATATTATTAGGTGAGTGCGTAAATGAAAATCTTAAAGTTCTACCAATTGTTACAAAAAAATCACGATTATCGATCGAAGATATAAATTTACATATTGCTAACGTTCTCACTATATATTTAGAAGAGCCAAGGAATGAGCCTTTTAACCTTGATACAAAAATGAAACATGCGCGAGTTCAAATAGAAGAATTAAAAGCTGCCGAAGTTAAATTTATGCCCATTGAAGAGCCTGCACCAGAAGAACTTATTATATCAGAATTTAAAAAAAAGCAAATACAAACTTCCATTCAGTCTTCCTCTTTAACGGTAGCTCAAACTTCGGCAATATCATCTATCGATTCCGATCTATCGATTGAAAATATAGGCTTAGATATAAAAACAGATAAAAATCTAAATGCTCATGTAAAAATTAAAGAACATAAAGCACTTGAAACAACGTCTATCAATGTAATAGAGCCGAAAAGTGAAGTTTTTGTGGTACCGTTGTCTGCAAATAAGCATATCAAGACTGTGATCGAAAAACCTTTAAAAACAGTTGCACAAGTCACAACAATCAATACAAATGAAATCGAAACCCAAGAGTTAAGTTCAAGCAAAAACCTGAATCTACAAGCTCGTGTAGAAATTGAGGAACTTAAAGCGCTCGAAACTACGGTTACTAATATAGAAGAGGCGAAAAGCGAAGTTTTCCAATCAACATTGTCAGAAAATAGGCACATAAGCGCTCTAATCGAAAATCCCATTAAAACTACAGCTTTGGTTACGGTAATTAATACAGGAGAATTCGAAAGTCATATTAATACTATTCAAGCAGCACAGGATTATAAATATGCTAAATTAGAAGTCGAATCTGCTGCTTCCGTGGCTCAACATAATATTATTACAGCAATTGAAAAAACTCATGACTTAAGTCATGAACATAGCTCAGTAAAAAAGTCTGCTAAGAGTTCAATAGTTGAGTCATCTATGAAAACAATGGCTAAAATTAACGAAAAGGATACTGAAGTTAATGTACTGATAGAGACACCAAAAAGTAGACCAAAGAAAATAGAAGATATTGAAATTCAGGCCAATTTTAAGGTTCCAACTCCTCTTGATGATTCTGTTAATGAAGTCTCTGCTGAGTACAACGTTAAAGTACCTCAAGAAGAAAACGTGTATGCTGAATATGAATTTGGTAAAAGAAAGATTAACGTAGATACTGTCTCAGAAATATATGAATCTATACGACTAATGAAAAAACAAGCATTCCAAAAACAAAGTATGGAGGCAAGCCTGTCGCTTGCAAGGGAACTTCAAACCAAAATAGAAATGGCTGAAATTGATACTTTACAAAAAGAATTTATCAAAAGTGGAAGTATTAGTAATTCTTCTTCTATGGCATCATCACCACTAACTCCTATACTAGAAGAATATTTCTTTAATGTCAGAGGACCATCATTAATGTCTCGTTATCGACATTTCCAAGATGTATTCGAAGAAGCGTCATTAAAGTTGAAGTCTAAATTTCAAACATCTACTATACGCAATCTGGATGCCAGCTTGACTTTAATTTTGCAAGACCTAGCAATGTCACATTTAGAATCAGAAACAAATGATGTAGAAGTAATTGAACTAGATGATTATGAAGATATAAGAAATTTACACTTCTCCACGGCTATAATGGCTAGATCTCGAGAAGAATCTGTAGCCTCTTTTCTATCTTCTGAAGCTCAATCGTTAAAAGCAATGCATGCGTCCTCTGTTTCACGTAACTTATACGGATATACGATGTCCGTTGAGGATTTAGATTTGAAAGAAAGTAGTCATGTATCCCAAGAATCTTCAGCTAATCAATATTCAGCTAAAAAAAGTATGGAGAGAAAAGCGTCTAAATCTGCAAAGTTCGCAGGTACAGCAGAGTATACAGAATTGCAATGTTCTTCCGCCACACTTAGTACATCAGAAATTTCCGAAACAGAAGATAATATGTATATAAAGTGTGAGCCCAATATTCCGACAAGTGGAGAATTTAAGGTACAACCCGCAAAATATAAAATAAAATCTAAAGATGTTAAATCTTTAGATGTTAAGTCATTATCTGTCGATAATAAAAGCAGTCTAATGGAGAATAGAACTATAGAATCCAGTATCTTAGAAACAACGTCAATTGAAGGTGATTCAATAAAAATGAGTTCAGCAAAAAATAGCGGAGCCATCGAACTAATCGGGGCCAACTTGGAAACACAATTACATCAAGGATTTGATTCCAGTTCTGCTCGATCTACTGACTCTCACAAGAAACTATCTATAAAAACTAACATAAAAGGAAACGAAGGAATTGACTTAAAATCACCTTCGCCACCAACTCTTCCTCCAACTCCTTTGACTGACGAATACATGTTTAGGCTGCAAACCAAAATGCCTGAACCTTCAGAATATATACCGAGGGACTGTTCTTTCAGTCCAGAAAGTGCCGAGGATGATATTATTTTGAAAGGTGGACTCATTCCTCGCATCAGGACTAGAATAGAAAGAATTTTATATAGTCCTCCTTACATAACTCCTCCTGCTTCTCCTGATAAGACTGTTCCAGTATATTCCAAAGGAGGGGGGAAAAGTGGAATATTTAAATTTCTCAGTTGAAATACCTGATTTTATTTTTTAAATACGAATTTATATTGTAGATAAATATGAAATAAGTAGAATTTAATTTCTATTATTAGATAATTTAGTATTTAAACTCGTTTGATTTAGAAAGATCAAAAAAATAAACAATAGATTAGAACTGAAAAATAATTTAATGTAAAGCATTTAAAATCATACCTGTTAGAAGGCTAAATTAAGAAGAAAGAATATTTTTAAGTTAAATGGAAGAGAACAAAAACTAATAAATTTAGTATTAGGAAAACCATGTACTAAAACGACAGGTAAGAAAAGATAATTTATAAAATTTTAAACCATATTACCAATATATGTACATTTTTATAATACTTAAATGCTTTTCATTTGCCTTTTCTGGTAAGACAAGGCGCGGTGTTGAGTTTCGTCAATCAACACACAATGTCTCAAGTTCGAGCGGCACGCAAAATAAAGAACGCTGCTCTAGTTTCCATTGCACGCAGACTGGCTTTAATTGTATTTTTTTTTCAGATACATAAAAAAACAATGAATTTAAAAGAAGCGTCATACAAACGAAAATATTTAAATATGTCATTTTAATAAATATTATTCTGTAATTTTGTTTTATTCATATAAAAACCAACTTTGAAGAAGAAGCCAGTCGTGGTACAGGGGCGCGAAGTGAGACTGCAAATGCGACTGTTTGTGTGTCTGTGTTCGATCCTCACTCGATGAAATGAAATATTTATTTAAATTTATATTTTCATTTCTTCACTCTAGCGTCAAGCCAAAACGCAGCATTGAGTTTCGTTACTCAACACACACAGCCTCCAATATTCAGCGGGGAACGAAGTGTCTTAATACTAGATTCCCTCTGCCTGCTCTGCTGTGTGCGGGATACAGCGTGAAGGTAAAAAAACTATTTCTGTGAAGTAACTCTGACCGCAGGTAGGCAGGTAGATTGCATCGACACTATAAACGTGATGTAGTATACTTATTTAGAAAACGTATAAAATTTGAACGTAGCGGGACTCGAACCCGCGTCTCCTGGAAACCGACCAGCCGCTCTGACCACTAGCCATGTGTTCGCATCAAGTTACAAAATTTTTATACGTTTTCTAAATAAATATTTTTTTTTCCTAAGTGTGGAATAACACTGTAAAGATTTTAAAAATATTTAATAAATAGCATTCTCTCAGACGATGATTCTTAGTAATTATCTTTGTGTAGGGGAAATTTATAAAAATCTCCCTACAGAGATGCTAATAAAATAAATAAGTTGTAATAAGCGTATTAAAATTTTGACGTAGCTTGATGAGAACTTATAGCTTAGTAGTTAGTGATCAGAGCGCCTGGTCGGTTTCTATAAGGCGCAGGTTCCAGTCCCACTACGCTTAAATTTTTATACGTTTTCTAAATAAGTATTTTTCTTTCCTAAGTGTGGAATAACACTATAAAAATGTGATGTAATATAACTTATTATAGCCTTCCTATATTAATATATTATATAATGGATAGCTTTTATAATAAATAATTATAAATGCTAAATTAAAAACAAAGTGTCTTAACACTAGATTTCCAGAAATATAGCTTCACGCTGTATCCCGCACACAGCAGGGTAGGCAGAGGGAACCTAGTGTTAATACACTCCGTTCCCCACTTTCTGCCAGAAATATAGCGTGAAGTTAAAAAAAGTTTTGTAAAGATGATATTTATATAATGGTCTCTTTAAGATTCGAACTAACAACCAATGAATATTAATTAATATACAAGTAATTCAAAAATATTATTTCGATTTTAAAAGTATTATACATATTCCCTCCAGAAATGCGTGAATAGTTATAATATTCTCGTTAATTACTGAGCCGAATAAAGATGAATCTTTGGCTATTCACCAAGTTATTTAATTCTAATAAAGTAGCATTTAAATCATAAAGTTATTTTATGAATAAATCATAAAACCATAAGTAAAAAATAATCAATATGCTAATTTAGTTCCCCATACATTTATGAACAAGTACAAGTATGCATGTAAAATTGATTACCTCCTTTTCTTGAAATCGGTTAAAAATAGAAGTATCAATACCACAAAGGCGCTTAAATCTATATTTAGATAATTAAAGACAAGCTTTTGGCTACGTATTGAATAGTTGCAAAATTTTTTGGCAAACAAAGGTCGGGATTTTTTCAGTATAAATAAAGTGGTTGTTGGAACAAGTTGTATTATGTAAGTATTTTTTTTGTATTTTGTTATTTGAGGTCATCGTATCTCAGGGGCACAAGCGTGTGACTGTAAACGCGACGGTCGAGGATTCGATTCCCTTTTTATTTGTCACTCAACACACAATAGCTCCAGATTCGGTGAAAAGTGAGGAAGAAGTGAGGAAGAGGAGTTCTTAATGGGAATGGAATGTCTTAACATTAGGTTCAAAAGATATCTCTGCATACACTGGTATGTGCGGGATACAGTGTAAAAATAAAGAAAAGAAAAAAATTATATTTCGGTCCGAATTTGGGGAATAATTATACTAAATGTAATTTTTATACCTGAGGCTGCGTGGCCAAATGGTAATAAGATAAAATTATATGTGACACATTTGTCAAACTAATCGATATCATTTTAGACATTACAGAAGAAAATGGATTCAAGAAACTTCACTGAGCACATCATGAAGACAATAGATAATATGATAGGTGAGTTAAAGTAAAAGAGAAGGTCAAGAGCGAGGAAATGACAATCGAGGAGAGATTGAAAATTGAGAATAATAAATAATAATAATAAATAATCTTTATTTTCATCTCACAAAGCTTGGTCATAAAAAATATACATTTGGCAAAGAAACCAGTGGTGAACATTAAAAAGCTAATGTGAGAGACTGGTGTCCATACTGGGTATATACCTGTTTTACAGATCACCAGGCACTCACCCTTTCATAATCTATAACAAGAGTTGGTGAGAAGAAAGCTACTTGTGATAATGAATAATTATTTTTTAATTCCTCGCTCTCATAATAAGACAAAGCGCATTGAAATACGCCACTCGATACACAATGTCTCAAAAATATGAATATGATAAGAAGAGTGGAAGGGAATATCTTAGCACTAGGTTCTTTTTGCCTTGCTATGAGATAAACGGTTAAAAAAAATACTGACTGGCCTCAATGTTTTTTCGATTGGCCTCAAACTACGATTTCTAAAATTGTATAATAATTGTCTACTAAATATATTTAGTAGAGATATTTGTTATTGTCAGTATATAATAAATTTAAGATCCCCACGCCAGTATTGAGCGGAGGGTAACACAGATGAAAGACCAACTGGCAGCTTTATCTGAACTTCCACGCCTCATTCAAGAGAAGGTAGACATTGTATCGCAACAGATTGAACAGATGACTCATATGGTAAGTTTAAAATACTTACATATATATACTAATATTTTAAAGTGAAGAAGTGCTAGTCAAAGAAAATGCTTTGCTAATTGTATTCATAATGTGTTAATTCTAATATCATTACGAGGTTATAAAGATGTGGTAGAACTGATTGGTGGTGGGTTCAATCCCCACTCGGGGGACTTTTTTTACCTTCACGCTCTAAATTGCTCAAAGCAGTGCGGGCATGTGGATCCTGGTAACCTAGTGCTAAGGCACTCCGTACCCTTTAAGACGATTTCTTTCCCCACTTTCTGCTTAATTCTGGGAACATTGCGTGTTGTGTGGCGTAACAAAACGCCACGCTTTGCCTCGTTACCAGATCGAGGAAATTCTCCGGGAATTTGAACCCATAGCCGTCGTGTTATTTGACTTTGGTAATGGTTTCCAGCAACAAACACGCAATAGGTGGTGATAAACTGAATATAAGACATTCGGTTCTATGTTCGAAAACTATTTTATCTCTTCCTACTCTGCTATTTGCAGAATATAGTGTAAAGCTGAAATAATTACCTACTTTTTTTTCAGGATTCATTTAAAGACGTGCGTCAAGAACGCTATGTTGAAATAAGTAAACCAATGAGAGGTAGGTAAAGCAAATTATTAATTGATATTTTTTTATATAAATTTTAGATTTTCTTTTTATTGATGAAGTGATGATAATTTAAGAATATTCAAATTCTTATTGAAGTTAAATTGAATCTGATCCCACATAATTTGAAAATCATTAAAACACACGTTCTTATTGAAGGAGGAACTTAAAATTCATAACAATTAGAATTACTTAGTAATAATACACTTTATAGATTGTGGGCCAGGTTCTCTCTTAATATCTCGAAAATTGTGCAGTATATGTAGAATTGTGTATCTTAACACGAAGTACCATGTGTAGCTATAAAAATTTTAAATATAATTTCAGAAATAATACACCCCATTGAGAAAATTCCAGAAGAACCATCCGATACGATAGAGATTACAGAAATAGAGTCCCCAGAGAGAGAAGAGAAGTTCATACATATTAAGAATCCAGTAGAAGTAAAATGTAGAACGCCCGAAAGAGCAGTCGAAATAAGAGTTACTAAACCAAGCCTGACTGAAGATGAACTGGCCATTGTCAAAAAGGACGAAGTAAAGAGGATGCTAGAAGAGAAAATTAAGATGGAGAAGGAGAAAGTATGGCCCAATTTTTATATGTGAAACATTTCCATTACTAAGTCACTGACAGAAACTTAGAATTTTTTTAGCGTTGCGTTGTATCCTGCAGGGTAGGCAGAGAGATCTTGGAAACCTTGTGTTAAGACACTTCATTTTCCAATAGGACACTTCCGTTTCCCACTTTCTGTAGAATTCTTAAGACATTGCGTGTCGAGTAGCGGAACTCGACGCCGCGCTTTTCCTCGTTACCAGAACGAGGAAATTAAAATATTAAATATTTCGCTTATTGCACGCTTGTGCCCTAAGTCGACGACCTCATCTAGAAAACTAGAAAATCTTAGAAAGTTGAAATTAATCATGTAGGTAGGGAATGTAAGAGAAGTAAGAGAGGATTATTCGAATTATGTAGAAACGGGAATATAATCATATTTTTAATTTATTGTGACTATGTGGAACTTAATGTACAGCATGTGCAGTCAGATATTCACATTCAATACATTACAGACAAATACAAACAATATTTGTTTTCAAAAAAGAATTTAAAATGTTATTCATGCAGCATATCTAGAAATATTTTCTGGGTGGGGCCTGGACTTTAGCTTTGAACAGAATATTCGTGTAAATGTTTTTTTTTTTCATTTTTCGGGGCAAAATTTGTAAAACTTAAAGTAAAATTTCTGGGATGGGCACCTTAGTAATCTGGGGTGGACACGGGCTCGCCGACTCCCCCCTTTCCTACGCCCATGCAGCCATGGCACAAATTTCGTCGGTCCAGTAACAGCGCAGTGTCTCGATAACCGAGTGTCTTAACACTTGGTTACATCTACCTGCCTACCTTACTATATGGGCGATACATCGTATAACAAAAAAATATAGTTTATGAGTATTTTTCAAATCAAATTATAAATTACTCATGTTCATGTTATTATTTCAGGAGATAATTCACAAAATCAATGTAGAGCAAGGACCAAAACCAGTGTTAATGGAAGCCCAAAGAGCTAGAAGTCAATCTCCTCGTCCCCAACCAGTTTTTGGACCAGCTCCAAAGGAAAGACCACTGATGCTGTCTGGAGGAAGAAAATGGAGACGTACGCATGAACAATATGATGAGGAGCAGATCCAGGAGACTTTAACTGCTCAAGCAGAAGTTATTAAGGGGAAAGCTATTGGGTATGTACATATGTTTTATACTTAGAGATTTTCAGAGAATCAATTATTCCAGAATGAGGCAGATTGTTAAAATGCTAAATATTATTACAATGTGATATTCACAATAAAAAACATTATGTCTCTAAGAATTTAACAAGGCCTTATTTGTTCTTGTTTTTTACGCTGTATTCATCATAGTGTAGAAAAAGAGAAACTAGTTAAAACACTCTGTTCCTCACGCATCGCCCCATTTTCAAGACATTGCATGTTAAGTGACCAAACTTTATTTGTAATTATTTCCCCGAGTGATCCACAGTCATCTCTCAGGGAAAGCGTCTCTCTGTAAATACGTTCACATCACTCGAGAGAAAGATCGTATTTATATTATTTTCATTTCCTCGCTCTGGGAGACAAATTGCGGCATTAAACTTCTATTAAAAGTACATTGCGTAGAGTAGGGAATTTCTTAACACTACAGACACTACAAGCCTTTAAGCCCCAAAAGGGATTGCCTATATAATAATTGTAAAAAAAACTTTTCTCTAGAGTGAACTTCATGAAATACGAGAAACCACCACCAGCTCTTGACCATTTACAGAACTCTGAAGTATACAAAATTATACACAACATGGATGAAGCTCCAAAGAAGAAAGTAGCTAAATTGAGAACTGTTATCGCTGAAGCTGACTATAGAGAGGTAAAGTCTAGAATTCAGGCATAGTTTTAAGTTTTTAGTTTTCAAAACTATTATATACTAGCTTTTCTCATTGTTTTTGCCCATTCGCTCTTTACAGAGTAGTTGTGGTCACCGTTTTAACGGCTGATGGTACATTTCATATTCTGCCACCGGGAAGTAGGCAAGTAGGTTATAGCCAAGGGTTTTGTGAGTGGTGGTGGTGATGGTTTGTGAACCAATTTCTTACTTCTAAAAATATTTCTGTAAAAAGGTTTTCATATGTATTATAGGCAGTAGAAATATATAATAATAATATAAATTCTATTATATGTTCTATTCAATGTTTTATTATGACGTTATCACGTAAAATTATCGTTCGTAAACCGCCTTTACAAACAACCAGTTTACTAGTTTTTTTTTTTATTATAATCAATTAATTTATTTTTTTTTATTTGCAGAGCGTTCGATCTATGTCACCTTGTCTAAATGGACGATGAAGTGAGCCACTGTGTTTTAATGTTAATTCCTTCCTTTTTTAAATTCATTAAGCACATTTTTATATACAGGGTAGAAGCGTCAGCGCTCCTTTTATGGGATCAGCATATAGTGTAAAATATCTTAAACCCATACCTAAAGAAATGAATCAAGATACCTCAAGTTTTTTTCATTTCACGATGTTTATCCATACCTTATTACGCATAGATACCAGTAACGTAAACACATACTTTTTAAAAAACTCACTTTTTCATTTTTGAGAAGAAAAAATGTATTAGGCTTTTATAGAGTAGTTAAAACTGTTTCATTTGAAGTGGTGTTCACAAAAACACTCTGTATAATTGACAATGTATATAAATAAATTATAAATACTAAATGTAGTTTTATTTGTCCATATCTACATATACTGATATAATAAAACAAAAGAGTTTATTTGTTTGTTTATTTAACCTCTAAGACCTATGGATCTATTGGTACGATTTTTTTTGTCTTGTATGAAATCTACATTCTTTAGGAGAGCTACAGGCTATATGACATTACGGAATTACACACACATACACTATATACGAAATAACAATAATAATTAATGTTTACTTATCTCTTACAAAAAAGTTACAATAAGGCATTTTGTGACAAAAAATAATGAAAATTTGAGGGTGATATTTCATTAACTTTTTTCCATAAATATTGAAATGACAACGAGCGTTAGTTACTAGCGAAAGTTCCATCATCAAGAAAATGTCCTGAAGATAAGCTTCGGCTTTTATAGCATGTAATTTGGACGTATACTTTTCGGAAAAATATAAAATTAAAATATTTCAACGCTCTGTTTTCTGCCGCAAACATACATTATCACAATGATTGAATATATAAATTATATAATCAATCTATGGGAAAAGGCAGCGTACTTAAGAAAGAACGGCAGCGTACTTATGAAAGAGTTATAGGTGATATGTGGACAAAGCCGCGAGTGGGCCGCTAGTATAAATTATAAATACATCTCGCTCGATAATATATTTTGTTACTTTTTTGAATTAATTCTACATGCAATTACCTCAGATTTAAATTAGATAATAGATTGTATTATACAGTTTTGAAAAATAAGTATATGTGTTAAGCTTGCATTTTTTTTGCAATAGTTGACCACTAAAATTATAATTTTATTTTTCAACAGGTCGATGTGAATTCGATTCCTATTCAGGGGAACGAATTATTATTTTAAACACAGCGTTGAGTTCCGCCACTCAACAGGAAATGCCTCGAAAATTCGGTAAATCGTATGGAATGGAAAGTCTTAATATTAGATTACCTCTACCTACCAGGATACAAATATTTATCTTTATTTATAATAAGTACCAAAGAACCATGAATTTATCTTCACAATATATAAATAAAAAAACAAACACAGAACATGAATGAAGTTGATGTATTGTCAATACGATGCCATATGACTGTCATCTGTCAGTGTCAATGCCGGCTTGGCATTTAATAGTCGTGTCGTGTTATTCTAGAAAATACTTAATAAAATAAAAAGTTATATTATTTACCATATTATTAATATCATAATATGAAGAAATAAAAATAAGTAAAGTTAAAAATGCTTACTTTGAAGGTAATAAACTTAACGTTTTCTTGAGATTTTTATATATATTTTGAAGTGCCCTTGGCCCTTAGCTGGTGATTATGCATAAAATTAATATAAAGTGATTATAATTCTTATGTGACGATAAAATATAATGACTCAACATATATACTTTTTTATAACAGTTATAAGAAAAAATGAGATATTAAAATATTTATTTAGATTTAGATTAGCAAAATAATTAAACATTATAATTTTTTTATTGATTTTAAGAAATTAAATGTTAATGTGCAAATATCAACAATGTAATTACAATAAATATTTTAATTTACACAAAGTATGAGTACTGCCACTCAAGCTGTAATATGAAAAATTCAGACAGAAAATGAAGTGTCTCAACACAAGCTTCTCTGTCTATGTTTCTATATATAGGATAGAGAATGAAAGAAAAATATATATTTTCCTTTATAAATAGAAGCAATAATATATGTTGCAACTATTCTAAATCACTTTTTAATATTTAGATAAGATTATTTAATCAATTTCAATGAATAATTATATGGTGTCTTTAATGGGTTGCCATCGAGATCAAATGGACACCTATGCTGTTGTTATCAGAACAAAAAAATGAAAATAGTTTATTTTCAACTGAGAATCAAAGCAGCAACCAGCATGCTTACAGTATTGCAGTAAAAGAATAGTAGTTTGAAAATATAAATGATTTTATGATTTCTTTTATTTTCATGTATTAATTTGAAATCATTGAAAAATTAAATCAAGTGATGACATGATGTATTTCTATAGAAAGTTTATATCCAGCTTCTATGAAACTAGTCCCGTTTCTAAGGTCTTTTTAAATTTTTAATATTTATGTGTGGAATTAATATGCATGAAAGAACACTTTTATTATGCTGCTATAAATTTTTTTCTGAGATAATTAAACATTAGAATTGTATATACAATTATTGAATTTCATTTTTTTTTTAACTTCATAAGAACTACAATAAATCTTAAATAACCACAATTTGTGTTGCAAAGTTTATTTTTGTTTTTTATTTTATACTAGTCATTGTCTGTAATTTTTTTTCTGTAAACTTTTTATTTTGTAAAAATTCCAATGTCAATATTTATTTATAAAAGATATAGATTTTTTTAATGTAGTTGGAGTTGGACCGCGCCCTTGAAAACCACATAAGTGCTCTGACCACTAAGCCACACTTTCTCTTGGATGGTTTCCAAGAGGCACAAGTTCAAACTCCATTATATATTTTATAAATAAGTGTTTTTTTCCTAAATATGGAATAACATTAAAAAAAATGTGAAATAAAAAAAATAGCATTTTTGGCTAAGGTAATTGTAAAAATCTCTCTTCAATTCAAGTTCAAACTCCATTATATATTTTATAAATAAGTGTTTTTTTCCTAAATATGGAATAACATTTAAAAAAATGTGAAATAAAAAAAATAGCATTTTTGGCTAAGGTAATTGTAAAAATCTCTCTTCAGAGATGTTAACAAGATAAATCAGTTGTAACCAGCATATAATAATTTAGATGTAGCTTGATAAGAATGTGTGGTTCAGTGACCAGAGCGCTTGGACTGTTTCCAAGAGTGCTGGTTGAAATCCTGCTACTTTCAATTTTTATATGTTTTATTGTGTTTTCTCTTAGTTATTTCCACTCAGTAAGAGAAAAGTTTTATAAAACAAAACAAATATACAACTACAACTACAACCTCATTAATAAAAATAATAGACAGTTTGCAATCATAAAAAAATTGAAATAAATGAAAATAATATATCTATTTTTATTTATTTTTTAATTCTCATTATGCCATGCCACTTTCATTAATTTTTGCTTCATTTTTAATTATATTTTATAAATATTTCAGCTTGAAGTGTTAGTTGACTTTGGATCGAATCCTGATGAACAAATTGTAGATAAAACACTAAAACAGTTAAAAGCACAAGATGGTGTGACACAGGTAACAGATTCATTTGTTAACTACTAGAAATAACTCCTAGGCAGAGGTACAGTGGATAAAATACATCAAACGATTGTTATTTTTTTATAACTTCACTGAATCCCGCATACGTGTAGGTAGAAGAAGAGCCTGGGAATGTAGTGATAATACATTCTGTTCCCCACTTATACTATACTCTTTCTTTCTCCACATTCCGTCGAATTCTCGAAGCATTGTGTCGTGTGTGCATTGAGTCGCGGAATCCAACGCCGCGCTTTGCCCGTGTTTCACAGCAAAGAAATGAAAATATTCAATATTTAATTTTCCCTAGTGAGAATCGAAGACACAACCGTCGCTTTTACAGTTGCATGCTTTTGCCCCCGCACCATGAAGGTATCTATTTAACTACGAATGGATTTAATAATATAACCTTACAACCCTTCAGCTAGGATTAAGATCCCAGGGTCTACAGACCTACGTAATTTTAGCAAAGCTGAAATTTTGAGGATAATTAGTAAAATATGTAGTTAACGCTATGCGCACTTACTAACTTGAAAGTGGGGCTTTTTCAGAGGTAGCGCCAATTATAACTATTTCTTGTAGTATCCATTAATTATTATCAGGACACAGAATGCTGGAATGCTTCACATGAGCATTGTTCTAGACATATGCAATATAATTATAGAAACTTATCGCATCTGGGAGGATCATTGGCCCACCGGATTCGTCTGGGTTTATAAGGCGTCTTGATATAGTACCGTAAATAATATATGTAAAATTTAGGGTTGCTGGTATAACGTAGTTTGCCTCAATTTTAAACAACCTTTAGGAGAAAAGTCTGGCGGGAGAAAAGGCCCACTTAAAAGGTCTGATAATAATAAATATACATTATTCTTAAAACATATATAAATACGAGCGTTTGAACTTTAACTTTAACGAATTTTATTAACCTTTAGTTAGTGCTACCTCTGAGGCCCCTCTTTCAATTTAGCAAGTACACATACCGTCTTAACTACATATTAGACTAATAATCTTCCAAATTTAAGCTTTGCTAAAACGTTTGGGGGCCTTAAAATCCGAGTCTATTACGTGATAAATGAACTATCAAGCACAAAAAATTTTTTTTAACTGACACTAGTAGTTTCTAAGATTAGTGCTAGCGCATTCACTAAAGAAACAATTCAGCCATATAATGTTACTATGGAGTTATTTTGTGTATATGAAATTCAAATCTAACGATGTCCGTATTTTTATATGGAATTTCAATTTTTTTTTAATTTTTAGGCAATTTTCAAAGATGGCGCCGTATTGGTAGAAACTACTTTACCAAGTACCATAATATTAGATTTAGTTGCAAAAACGTCAGGGAAAAGAGCAGTGCTACAAGGTTTTGGGGGTAAGATACTTTTTAGTATTATCCTTCCATTTTGGACAAAATTAGGTATTTAAAAAAAAATAGTATAATTTGTTTTTCTTTTTTAGTCTCCACTATAGAATTTTTAATAATGATTTTTTTAATATATTTTTTTCACAAATTATTATTTATTATTACACATCACCAGAGTAAAGAAATTAAAATATAAATTTAGATAAATATTTCATTTCCTTGAATGGGAATCGAACCCACAACCTTGGCCTTCTAAAGATAAAAAGAAACTTGAAAATTTATATTTGTGTATTTGTTATAATATTATTATCTAAAAAATAAATTTATAAGAATGATAAACTTCCACATGAAAGAAATATATAATATAGTTTTTTTTTTCTACCCACTTACAGACACACAATCAGCAGTCGCAATAGTTTCAAGTCAATCGTGTTGTAAAACTAAAGTGTTAGGAGTTATCAGATTCCAACAGGTCCCTGAGGGGCCTTTGGTAGCTGATGGCAGTGTCGATGGGTTGAAAGAGGGCCCCCATGGCCTACATGTCCATGATGCAGGGGACCTAAGCATGGTAAGTGTAGAAAATTTAAAGGGGGCCTTTTTCAATTGGATTTATTTTGTTTTTTTTTCAACCCAAGTATATCAGTATAGGAAATCTAGCGTTAAGATCGGTTTCACACTTTCTGCTGAATTCTTGAGACATTGTATGTTAAGTAGTGGCTGTGCTTTGTCTTGTTCCCGGTGCGCAGCTTTTACAGTCACCCGCTCTGGCACTGCGCCACGACGAAAAAAAATATAATTTTTAGATTGTAACATAATCACAATATTTTTATTTTATATTTTTAGTTAAAATAACAATAACTACTTTTTTCGTAAATATAGATGATACGACATTTTTTTATCAATTCCAAAATACTCATCAGTGGAATACGAATGCACTACAAGTAACATTTCGAACATCTTAACTATTATATTTAATCACACTAGAGGACTTGCTTCTTGTGGCAACACTAAGATAGAAACGTCAAAAAAAACTTCTCCCGTAGAATTAATTGAAATTTTATTATTTTAAATTGTAAAATTTGGTGTAATTGTTAAAAAGTGTCTGATATAGACGTTTGTACTGTTAATATCATATTCAGTACGTTAAAATTTGTGACTTTAAAGTGTTTGTGCTGTGTTTTGTTCGTCAGCTGTCATCGCGCAGGTAACGAACTACATTTCAAATTTTAATACGATATTTCCTTGCTTGTTGCATTCCCTTTACTTTCTAACACATTTAAACATTTATAAGTAACAACTCAAGCTCGTACTGCCCCAACCTGCATTAAGGCATACTATTGCATAAATTATATACTCTTTAACAATGATGACCCGTGGTACCAAGGCTCATCAGGCAGAGGATAAGCTCCAGCTGACTCTGCAGGAACTTAAGGCATGTAGGGTGCAGTGCGAACAATTGCTAAAGGAGAGGGATGACAATGAGCAAGAATTTCTGCAGATTATGGACAAAAATAAAAATCTTAAAAATGATTTGTCGAAAATTTACTTAGAATATTCAGAACTATTAGAACAAAATAATAATCTGCAGAAAATAGTCAATGGGTTTGACCAGTGCAGAGAAGAATATGAGGAAGCTCTCAGGCTTACCGATGATCTCAAATTACAACTGCATGAGGCCAAGGAATATATATTTTCATTAGAAAATATTAATTTGAAACAAAAGGCCTCTCAAACCCAGAGTCTATTTGAAGAGCTGGTTGGGAACACACCTTCTTTGGTTTCTCCAGTCATCACCTATAAAAATGACATTTCAACAATAGATTTGACTGGTGATGATTCGGTGACTTCCAAACCAGTTCTTAGTAGTAAAAATAAATTAAAAAAATACATTAAATTAAACAAATATATTAAAAAAACACAGCATCTATTAAAAACAAAAGATATTTGTAAAAACTACACCAAATTAGCCGCTGACAAAAAAAAATTAAAAAATAACTTTAATAAACTTTCAGAAAATATGTTAAATAAAAAGTTATTATACGAAGCTGAGGTGAATTCCTTACAGTTGGAGATTGCCCAATTGCATAATAAATTAAAAACCATTTCTGATAAATATGAATGTGCTCAGAAACAAATTACAGAGCACATATCTTCCATGGATGAGCTACTTAAGATCTGTAGCCATAATTCAGAGTGCTTTGAGTCACTCACCAAAAATTATGCCTGTGAGTGTCAAGCGCTCACATCTAGCCACCCAAGGGAGATGTCAGAAATATTTGCTCAATCTCAGGCTAATGGAGCTCAGGACAGCTTTATAGAAATCAAAAAATCACAACCCATACCCACACAAAAGCAAAGTAATATTAAAATATATAGTGACAATTTGGGGAAAAATATGGGTGTGGTTTTAAATAATATTTGTAAAGGACACTCAGTATTAAATTGTTGTATGCCTGGAGCCACATACTCCCAAATTATAAGTAAAATTCTATCTAATACTCATTGTCCTAACACAATTTTAATTATTTTGATTGGGGGAAGGGGAAATGTGAATAAAAAGTTATTACAAGAATACTATTTACAATTAATGAATTTAAATGTTAAAAAAATTATTATGTTTACATTTCCTTATATAAGACAGTTGCCACAAGAAAATGACATTAGATTTAATTTAAATAATATGTTACATACATTAATAAATAGCAATTATGTTACATTAAATGATAATAATAATAAAATTAATTTAATTGACATTAATAATGTAATTGATATAAAAAAGAATAATTTGACATGTGATCGGCTACACCTATCTTATTTTTATAAAAGACAGATAGCAAGTATGCTATCATATTATTTACAATTCAACTTAGCCAATACTGTGGCTATAAAGAACACTGTACCTCTTGAATGGTATACTTTGACTTGCTTGGAATCCGTTCCAAATAATTTAAATTAAATAATAAGACAATAGAGGCCATCTCTGGCAAAATTTTATACAGTAGTAAAAATAAAAGTAACAATGATGTAAAAATAAATACTATTTGTCATGATAATGATACAAACTTGGTGCATCAAAACATACAAGGGATGTTAAATAAAGACTTAGAAATTGAGCTATTCTTAAATACTAATAATATTCATGTACTTTGTATTACAGAGCACTGGCTTCGAAGCTCTGAAGCTATATTTAATTTTAATAATCACCAAGTAGCTAGTATGTTCAACAGAGAAAAAGCAATTCGCGGTGGCTCCCTAATAATTTTGAATAAATCTTTCAAGTTTAAAGAATGTAAAGACATCGTGAGCCTCTCTGTTGAGCAGACTATTGAAATGGTCTGTGCTGAGCTTGAGCATTTCATTGTTGTAAGTGTATACAGACTGGGTTATATGAACACTTTGAAATAATTTTAGAACAGGTTCTTGTAAAATTATCTGGATCTAAGAAATTAATAGTTGTATGTGGTGATTTTAATATTAATTTACTAGATAATTCCACCACTTGTATCAGATTCAGGTCATTACTAAATTCATATAACCTAGATAATCTATTTCTAGAGCCAACAAGAATTACTCATTGTAGTGCAACTTGTATTGATAATATTTTTACAAACTCCATACCATGTAAAAAGTCAATAATTAATATGTTAAGCTCAGATCATTGTGGACAGTTGGCTTCTTTTCACTTTGGTAAAAATATAATTAATAAAAATAAAAAAATTGTTTGTATACCGATGACAACTGGTCGAGTAGAAAAATTTAGAAGTAATATAATAGCAAAACTTAAATACCTAAAATATAAAAATAAACCCAATTTACTATATGAGAAATTTTTCAATGTTATTAAAAGTGAGTTCAATGCTATATTTACTTCTAAAACTGTCAACTCCAGGAATTTCTTGTCATTTAATGATTGGGCGACAGTGGGGATTCATAAGAGTAGACAAAGGTTATATGAACTTTATAGTGAGAAAACATATAACCATAGTGAATCATTTAATCATTATGTTAGGGTATATTCTAAATTGTTTAAAAAAGTATGTGCCATGGCAAAATCTTTACACATTAAAAATAAAATTAAAAATTCTTTTGATAAAATTAAAATGACATGGGACATAATTAATTGTGAAACTGGAAAAGCTAAGAATCATAACTTTGAATTTAAATTAAAAATTGACAAAGGTTTAACCAGCTCAGATCAAGAAGTTGCAAGTGTATTTGAAAAATTCTTTGCTGATATTCCAGTTTCAACAACCGATAAACTTATATCCTCCACAACTGTCGCTGAATCATTACTTAAGGAGAGCGTACATAAATGTAATGTAGATTTCAAATTTAAATCAGTCAATTCAAGGGACATCATTAAGACATTTAAGTCCCTTGATATCAAGAAAACGTCAGATCTATGGGGTATTTCTCTCAAATTGATTAGTTATATAATAGACGCTGTTGCTCCTCACCTCGCAACTATATTTAATAATTGTATTGTAAGAGTATGGTGTGTTTCCTGACCTAATGAAATTTAGTAAAGTCATACCTATATTTAAATCGGGTAGTACATCTGATCCTAATAATTTTCGACCTGTTTCTATACTACCCTCGTTCAGTAAGATTTTTGAAAAAAATATCCTAAATCAAATATTACTGCATTTTGATTCACACAATCTCATGCACAATAAACAGTATGGTTTTACTAAAGGTCGTTCAACTACAGATGCTGGTATAGGTCTTATAAAGAATATTTATGAGGCTTGGGAGGGATCGCAGGATGCTCTTGGCATGTTTTGTGATTTGTCCAAAGCCTTTGATTGTGTACAGCATTCAACATTGGTCATGAAGCTACACTACTACGGCATAAGAGGACATGCACTCAATCTTCTGACCTCTTATTTAGCTGACAGAGTTCAGAGGATTGATGTGAATGGCAAGAAATCTCCTGGTTCGGTAATCGGCATGGGGGTCCCACAAGGGTCTATTCTTGGTCCTTTTCTCTTTTTAATATATATTAATGATTTACCATATCTAGTTGAAAAGGATCATGAGATAGTATTGTTTGCTGATGACACCTCATTGATTTTCAAAATAAAAAGACGACAAATCGTATATGACGATGTAAACAATGCTCTCTCGAAAGTAGTACATTGGTTCAGTGTTAATAACTTACTATTGAATAGTAAAAAAACTAAATGTATTATTTTTAGAACACCTAACACGAAAGTTGTTAAAGCCGATGTACTCTTGAATGGTGAACCCGTAGATCCTGTCGATTCTACGGTATTTCTCGGTATCACCATAGACTCCAAATTACAGTGGGGACCCCATATTGATGGATTGGCGAATAGACTTAGCTCTGCAGCTTTCGCGGTCAAAAAAATTAGATCATTAACTGACGTAGAAACGGCTCGACTTGTTTACTTCAGTTACTTCCATAGTATTATGTCCTATGGGATTTTACTTTGGGGTAATGCAGCCGGTATCCAACCGATATTTGTCCTGCAGAAGCGAGCTATTCGTGCAATCTATAACTTAGGCCCTAAAGACTCCTTAAGGCAAAAGTTTAAAGAAATTAATATATTGACAGTTGCATCGCAATATATTTTTGAAAATGTTATGTATGTTAAGAAAAACATTAATAATTTTACCAAAATTGGTGATTTTCATAATATTAACACTAGAAATAAGCATAATCTTGGTGCACCTGTAACTCGTTTGCATCGAATCCGTAATTCTTTTATGGGACAATGTGTACGCTTTTACAATAGGATCCCAGAAAACGTCAGAGAATTTTCTATATCACGATTTAAAAAAATTGTGAAAAGACGTTTGTGTGTTAAAGGTTATTACCAAATTAATGATTTTGTAAATGATAACACGCCTTGGGAATGAAATGCTCGCTCCAGTCTGTTTCAAAGGTATCATTGTCACAAATAATTAAATATGTATTTGTTTAAAATTGATTTTAAAAAATAGGTCCCGCTGAGTTTCTTGCGCCGGTTCTTCTCAGGTCTGAGGCATTAATTTTAGTGAACTGGTGGTAAATTTGACGTTCAAAAAATGAAGCATGTAACTTCTTATTTTGAATAAAATTATTTGAATTTGAATTTGAATTTGGACCCTTTGTCGTGTATTATATTATAATATATACGCCTTGCCAAAACAACAAGTTCGATTTTCTATACATTTAAACATTCTATATTTGCTAAAATAGCATTTGTTTTGTTTTTAACTAATGAGAAAGCTTAATTTTATATTATTATTATTTTGAACGAAATATTTTGTTAAAAAAATAATAATAATAATATATATTAATTAAATATAGGTTAAAATAATTTAAAAAAATAAAGAAAATATTAATCAACAAATGACACAATCAACAAAATTTGCAAACTTCTTCATTATTTACTTCGTTTTCTAAAATATTCTGAAAAATAATTTCCAGGGTTGTAAATCAATAGGGGGCCATTTTAACCCGTTCCATTCCCCTCATGGAGGCCCCTCAGACCCACCGGAGAAACGACACGCAGGCGACTTAGGGAATATAGTGGCGGATGATAGCGGACGTGCTACTTTTAGAATAGTTGACAGTGTGTTAAAGGTATATAAATTATATAAATATTGCATAAAATATCCGGTTGCCCACTATATTAAATTATGTAAATAAATAAATAAATCAGCTTTACGTTGTATCCCAAACACAGCAGGGTAGGCAGAGGGAACCTAGTGTTAAGACACACCGTTCCCCACTTTGTTGTGGCGGAACACAACGCCGTACTTTGCCTCGACACCATAGCGAAGAAATATAAATGTAAGTAAATATTTTATTTCTTCGAGTAGGGATCGAACCCACAACCAATCGATTTTACAGTCACACCTTGTGCCCTTGCGTTACGACTGGCCTCAAAAATTATGTAAATCCTGTATATAAATTATATAATTTAAATATATGAATTAGATGAGTAAATGAAATAATTTCTCTGAACGGTAATTGATCAAGACCATCGTGTTCACAGTCAGTATTTTTATTGATATAAACATTTTCTTCAGCGACGTGATTTAAATATTGTAGATCTTAATAATAGATACGAGTATACTATAATAGAGGAAAGTAACAATAAAGAAAGAGTTAGAGGTCGTTTTAACGCAGGGATACAAGCGTGTGACTATAGATGCGACAGTTGTGGGTTCGATTCCTACTTGGGGAATGAAATATGTAATATTTTTATTTCATTTCTTCGCTCTGGTGACACGCGGCTTTAATTTCCACCACACGCAATGCCCGAGCGGTAGAATGTGGGCCATTTAGAAAAAAAAATAGAGTAGAGTATTACTCTTTCCACACATTTCAGATTGGCGATATAATAGGTAGATCTGTAGCTGTAACTGAGAAAGCCGATGACTTTGGTCGGGGTTCGAGCCCTGAGTCCAAAATCAATGGAGATTCTGGTGAACCGTGAGTATATTTATGTTATTTATGAATACTTTTTTCTTTTAAGATGGAGATATGATTGATGAGTGATATGATCCTAATATTGCAGGGTAGGCAGAGTTAACCTAGTGTTTTTTTTTATTTAAAAGACTAGGCAAACAAGCGTTCGGATCACCTGATGGTAAGTGATCACCGCCACCCACGACCCCGTAACACCAGAGGACCTACAGGTGCGTTGCTTGCCTTTAAGGTAAGTTGTGCGCCGGAGCCCGGCATTACCTGTTGGGAAACGCAGTGGCATAAAGCCACTACTTAACGCCGGTTTTAAATGGTTAGGCCGTGGGTGGTAATGATCCGGTCGAGTCTGCCCATACGTGTTGCCATTGCTGGCGACGTGACTCTACCACACGTACTTTAGTCGCCTCTTACGACACCACCAGTACCAGGATGATCCTATTCTAGGCCGGGATCACACGGCTTAAAAGTGTAAAGTGTAGTGTTAAGACACTCCGTTCGCCACATTCCGCCGAATTTTGAAATAATATAATTGAAATGAAAACTAATTATGTTCAATTATACAAGTGTTTTTCCATTTTAAATTCACTTTCCTAAGCGGCCTTAACATTTAAAATATTATTTTTTTTTTTTTTGAAAAATCTCGTATTGCCCCTGTGGCATAATAGTTAGATTTACAGATAGGCTTAGTGAGGATGCATAAACGAAAATATGTTGTAGTTAGGGAAACATTTCCAAATTGTGAGGATTATATTTAAAAAATGGGCCTTTTTGTATTAAATAGATGCATTGGCCTAAATTTAAACCTACTGCCATTTGTGTAAAAAAATACAATTTCTGCCTTTACAGTGTTGCCTGTGGCATAATAGCTAGATTTTCAGATGTATTTAGTAACAAGGGGCCAGAGAAACGAATATATGTTTTACAGTTTATAGATATTTTTTGTATACTTTACCTACTTTTTTTGAAAAAAAAATAGGAGGCGTTTTAGTTTGTTTTCTTTAAAACAGTTATAGAGGCCCAAATTTAAACCAACAACCATTTTAATGTTTATTTTTTTTTTCTTTACAGTGTCGCCTGTGGCATAATAGCTAGATCAGCGGGTGTATTTCAAAATCCTAAACGTATTTGCGCTTGTGATGGTGTAGTTGTATGGGATGAGAGAGATAGGCCACTAGCGGGTAAAGGAAGACAGTGTTGCCAGGATAAACACGGGAAAGGGGAAGGGAAGAAGTGTTGTAAAGTATAAGGTTTTTTTTTTAATTTTAGGAGGTTTTTTAGTGAAAAAATTGGGGGCTTTTTGAATTTTCATCAATTTTGTACAGACATTCAGTGTTTTCTTTTTTTTTCGATTATTGTAATGTAATATTAATGTGCAGATTTGATTATTAATTTGTTTTGGACTTTTCTGAAATTTTTGTTTACTTTTTTTGATTTTTTACGGGTCTTTAGGTTTTGTGTTGCCATAACTATTGAAATGTTTCAAGTTCAAGTTTGTTAGTAATTTTTTTTTAAATACAAGGAGACTATTTATTTGCTTATTTCATGTGTATTTTATTTTTTAATCTATTGTTATAAAATTTAACATAATATTGCTTAAGCTTTAATTTTTTTAAGAATAATGTTTTAAATTGGAGTTTTAAGAGAAAACTTGATATCATAACAAAATGTAACCTTTGAAAAAAAGTCTTCTGTAATCTTCTTTAGTTTCACGCTATAACTTACATCTAGCAGGGTACGCAGAAAAAATCTAATGTTAAGGCACTCCGGACTCCATTTTCCCTGGAAAGTGAAGTGTAGATAGACTAAAGTGGGTACTAAGTAGTGGAACTCAACACTGCGCTTTAATATCATCAATCATTATTATTATTGAAGCCCTTTAAATATGCTATTTTGACTTAACTTAATAGTAGTGAGTGACAAACTGCTTTTATTTAAAAATTTCATCTGTCAGCTTTCAAAAAGTGGACGAAAAGTGGAGTGTCTAAAAAGAAAGACTTCAATTTCTTTCATAATATAGGTAATAATAGTATATATGTAAATGTTATATTGTTATATATTAAGAAATAAACAATTTTTGTTATAAAATGAAGTTTTATTTTCAATATATTTTTTAGCTTCACTTTTTAATCCCGCTTATAGCAGATTAGGCAGAGATATTTACTATGAAGACAGTCAGTTCTCTTTTCGTATGGATCCGAAACTGCCGCGTCGTCGTCAACGTCGCGCTGTCTTGCAAAAGCAAGGAAATAGAGTTAATTCATTTCTTCGAGTGGGAATCGAACCCACAACCCGATTCATAGTCAGTCGATTTATAGTCAGACGCTGCCCCACTGTGACTAATACAACTGACGACCCAAAGTGTTTTTTGTCCGATTAAGCTTATTGTTATGTTATAGCCAAATAAGTCAAATGAGTACTTGAATTGTAGCCAATGTGTATTATTCTGATGTATTATAAGCTATATTACTGAAGTGTCATCTAAGAAACTGGGTGCTAAAATTTATTATTCATTTTTTTATATGTTTGTAATTTTAAAAACTTTTTTGTTTTTAATACTTTTTAGAAAACATCAAAAAAATAACGTTGCGGGATTTGAACTCACGCCTCTTGGAAACCGATCAAACTCTGACCAACTAAGCCATACGTTCTCATCGGGTTACGTTGACATCTCTTTTTTATTATGTTTACTTTATTTTGTTTTTAAAAACACATCATAATTAATAATGTATGTAATATATAGTTTTGGGAAGTATGTTCAGTAGAAATGGAAGATACGAGATGGATGTGGAAAGGCGAATTGCTGCCGGTAACAAGGTTAACGGAGCCTTAGCTGCATTTATGAGACGGCGAAGCATCAGCACAGCTGCGCGTTAGGCTGTACACAATGTAGTTTTGCTACGACACTGTCATACGGCAGCGAAACGTGGCTATTACAGAAGAAGAAGCCGTCGAGATGTGATCTCTTCGTAAGATATGCGGAGTCTGCTTAGCTGATCGAATCCGCAATGAAGACGTACACAGAAATGGTGGAAAAGTACTAGCAAGGATGTCACGGTGAGAATGAAAAAGAATGTGCTCAGCTGGTTTCGGCACGTCGAGTGCTAAAGGAATGGCAAAAAAGATTTATGATGGAAAAGTGATTGGTAAGAGAGGTAGGGGGAGACCTCGGTTGACCTTCGAAAACACAGTATCAAATACTGGTAGTGCATGTATGAAGAGATTGATGACTAGACGAGTCGAAAGAGGTAGGTATGTAGAGACTGTAGCGATAAAGCGTAGGGTTAAAGCGTGAAGCTAGTATTAGTATCATAATTTAATACCTAAAACTTTCAAAGGCTTTATTTATATTATAGACCGTTGTGGCGCATAGGCACAAGCTTGCCTTTGTAAATACGATGGTTGTGGGCTCGTTTCCAACTCGGAAGAAAGAAACATTTAATATTTTCATTTCCTTGCTCTGACAACAAGACAATATATAGAGTAAAGAAGCGTCGCTATGAGTTCTCAATACGCTATACCTCGAAATCCGACGGAAAGTGGGCAACGGAACGGAGTATCTTACCATTAGGTTCGCAGACTGCCTACTCCACTATATGCGAGATTAAGCATGAAGAAAAATAAAATTAATATTATTATTATATTATTAAGGCCTTAAAAAATACAATTCATTTAAAATTATATCGAATGAATAGGACAAATTGATTACAAAAAATAATTACTATAAAAATAATTAATTACTAAAAACTAATTTCGTTTATATTTTTTTTTAGAAAGAATTTAAATTATTATATGAAAATCAATCTGGGAATTATTGTCATTAATGCTGCAGCAATTTATCAAAAATATTTTTTTTTTTTAAAAATCATTTTAATTGACTGTTATGAAAAGTAAAGGAAGGACATTAAATATTTAATACACTGCAACCTCGATTTAACGATACTGATGGGAATCAGTAAAATATTCCACAATTTAGCCAAAAATGGGGAACGGTGTCATTACTGCATGAAGCTAAAAAAACTATAATAATAAAACTCCTCGATATGTTTTCTATTTTGTATATTTTACCACAATATCTCATTTAGATTTCACATTGATATAATTGTTTAACTAAATTTATTTATCTACTATGAATAAATTATTTTATATATAAGAGATACTTATTATGACACTTAGACGACTATAATATTATGATTATACTGATTATAGACACAAGCGAAGCGATTATGAACGACTAAATCATGATTATGAAGAAAGTACAACTAATTATGATTATTATAGTCGTCTAAGTGATCTTTCCCTAACATGGGAATAAAATTTCAGCCAAACATCTATCTTACAACAATAGTTTTATCAATATTTGTCAAGCTATTTATGAATAACGTAAAAACAATAAGTTAAATGCACATCAGTCATTTACTTATATTATTACAATAAAATGTTTATTATTATTAATAGTTAATCTAGTGATGGTTTTTTGATTAAATAATTAATTTTAGAACTAAATTTATTTTGGGCTTATTTTGTATTATTATTTTATAAGACTAGAGAATTATTCTTTTCATTAGAATTTTTAAGGTTTTAATGAAACCATAAACATACAATATATAAAAATAACATATAGTATACAAATAACAATAAAAAAAATTATATACACAAACACAGCATCACTATTTTTCTTACATAACGAAATACGCAAATGGAACTTTTGTGTTAAGACATTCCGTTCCTCAAGCAGCGTCCAATTATTGAAACATTGCGGTGCTTTTTGTCTACTAGTGCAGGGACATGGAGATTATTTGAATATATTTTTTCCTTCGAGCTGAGATCGAACCCACAACTACACACGTTTACAGTCAGACACTGTCCAACTACGCCAATGTATATATAATAATTAATAGTAAATATTAATGACACACAAAAGTTTATTTAAGTGGGAAACATACAAAATATATAAATTCATATCTAAACGATAATAAACGTTATCTGTTTTTTTCATTAAGAAACATGTTATTTATATAATTTTTTATAAGTTATAATTTTTTTACTACTTGGCATCTATTTTCATACAAAATGTATGTATGCATAATAAAAGAAATATGAACTAAATACATGTTTTTTTTAATTTTTTTTTCCATTAAATTAAAGCCAGACTGAAAAAATAAATTTATATCTTTAAAAATACAACTTACTTCAACTGGGATTTGTATCCACACTCATTATAATGCATATATTATACTTATGATAATTTTTAGAATTTAATTGTTTTTAGACTTTTTATTTACATACAAGTGGATGAGTATATACCTGTAGGCATGAACACATCTCGAGATATTTATAGTTATATGAAATTGATTTTTATTATGAAAATGAAATGAAAGGAATATGTGTTAAATATTTTGTTTTCCAACTGATCTTTCTTTTTCATCCCGCACATAGCAGGGAAGGCAGAGAAACGAGTATTGAGTGGCAGAGCTTAACATCGCGCTTTATCTTACCAGAGCAGGGCATTGAAAGTATATATTAGATTTTTTTATAGACTTACGATTCTAAGTGTGTGAATGACATTTTAAAATATTGATTGCAAGTATTGGTTTCTTTTATATGAAATTTTACTTAATTACTTTTTTTTTATCATTCATGACTAAATATGATTTTTACATAGATTACGTTTACAGTTACTACGTTTATCCGTATTTCTTGTGAAATGGTTAAAAATTTTTGCAAGAGAAACTATAAATAATATTTTATCGAATAGGAACCAAACATAGCAGGGTAAGCAGAGGAAACCTGGAAATCTAGTGTAGTAAGACACTCCATCCACGTTAGGACACTTTCCCACGAAATCGATGGCTTAGCATGTTGAGTAACTTAACACCGCGCTTTGCCTCGTTACCAGAGCGAGAAAGTGAAAAATTTAAATTTTACACCGATTCAAATATTCTTAAAAAAATAATTTACAGCTCTTTTTCACAAGAAGTATAGATAATAAAGCTACATAATCATATTTTTAGTTTTTTTTATAAACAAAATAATATCATTTTGTTATTCATTTTAAATGAATTATTAAAATTCTACAAAAATATTTATATAATAATTAATTTTGCTTCGCAATTGAAAGTCCTTTTTTTTTAAGCTTTAAGCCAAATTTTAATTAAAATAATGGCGACTAAATTACTTTTTTATCATACTCTAAGAATATAAGGAAATATTCAGTCTAAATACGTAAAATTATGAAAATTAAATTAAAGTAAAATATCTAATGATAGCTTGTGATAAGCAATATTGTTTTGATTATAATTAAATTATCATTAAAAAATGGACCAATGTGCTTTTTTTCTAAAGTTATATATAAAAAAAAAGTATTAATTTTAAATTATAATATAAGTAGGTACTTAATTTTCTACAAATAATAAATACTAAACAAGAAGCGTCATCATATTTTGTTTCATTATTTATTAACCGACCTTAGTTAAAAAATTGTTTATTTTTCGATCAACACAAAGAAACAGAAAATTTAAGCCCTATACTTATTGGTAAAATAATAATTAATTAATTTTTTTTTTTTTTGGAATAATAATGACAGAAACATGCCTTATATTGAAAATTACTGAAAAAAATAAATAAATGAGTCAGCGTCTAATCAAATGTCACTGTCACTTTAAAGTCAAAATGTAATTGGTTATACTAACTGGCACCATCGAAACTCTATAAGCTATATATAACTATAGAGCTGTCCAAAAAAACGACTTATTTTAGCATACCGTAAAAAACGACTGTCAAATATAATGTTTTTTACAAACATTCAGACGTAGACAAAGGCGAGAAAGTTTAACTGTGTTTTTTTAATCGGTTACAAAAACTCTAAGATATTAATGAATTTTAATAACGTCACACACAGTGTATTGGCATTTAAAAAAAATAAATTAAATTAAATTAGCTTCACGCTGTATCCCGCACACAGCAGGGTAGGCAGAGGGAACCTAGTGTTAAGACACTCCGTTCCCCACTTTCTGCCGAATTCTGGAGGCATTGCGTGTTGAGTGGCAGAACTCAACGGCGCGCTTAACCTCGACACCAGAGCGAAGAAATGGAAATATAAATTTAAGTAAATATTTCATCTCCTCGAGTGATCGAACCCTCAACCAGTCGGTTTTGCAGTCACACCTCGTGCCGCTGCGCCACGACCGGCCTCAATCTTTTTTAATTTATTACTTTCACGCTGTATCCCGTACGTAGCAGAAATAGAACACACAACCATCGCGTTTACAGTCGCACGTATGCTTGTGCCCTTGCGCCACGACGGCCAATATATCAATTAAAAAAATCTGACATCAAGCTCTCAAAAATAATAAATTAATACACATGGATAAAATGTATCGCATCTATAACAAAAATGAGTTAATTCAAAATGATCGTATTGATTAGCGGAATTTAACGCCGCGGTTTATCTTATTATTATAGAAGGTCTCTAAACAAAATCGACAATAAATTACAATGTCTTGAGTTAACTCACTTTATAATAATATATATGTAATATATGTACAAATATATGTACAGGGTGGAGGTGTCAGCATCACTTTAAATGACATCAGAGTTTTAACTACTCTATAAAAGCCTAATACTATTATTTTTTTTCCTAAAAATGAAAGTGATTTTTTGAAACAAAATAAATAATAAAATTATCGTTGTAATATAAAACGCCATTTATCAAGAACGACGCACGCATACATAAATCTATCAAAGGGAAACGCCTCATTCCAAAATCGAGTCCGAACTTTGCCGCCAATTTAGGTATTTACAAAGTTGATTAACCTTTAGTAGTATTTTTGTAGTAGTATGTTATTACGTTATTGGTATATATGCGTAACTGCGTCACACGAAATACGGGTATGGATAAATATCGTGAAATGAAAAACAATCCTATGTCTAAACTGTTGAGGTATCTTGATTAATTTATTAAGTATGGGTTTAAAATATTTACCCTATTTGCTGTTCCCGTAAAAGGAGCGCTGACACTTCCACTCTGTATATACAATATAACATATACATACATATATAATATTTAATCTACAGACGACTCAGAATCTTCGTTTTTGCTACTTATGTGGAATGCTATGACCGGAATCGAACCCAGGACCATACACGATCCCATCCCGTAGAAACACCAAGAATAACCGCCTGTCACGTCACGAAGTAAACCTGAAAGTGAAATATTAATTACATTTTATGAAAAAATTGACACCAATATATAATAATTATAATATGCAAATTACTAGTTGTCGCCCGTAGCTTTGTTTTTCGTGGACTTTAAGACGTAAAATGTATAAGTCTCGTTGTTTTCCCATTTATGTAGGAATTCCTCTGTCTCCTCACTCAGTGCTCCCCAACACTATCTAGCCTACGTTTTTAATTCTAGTAGAGTCATATGTGCGTTGTCTGTCAGTCACTTAGTATCCGAACTGGTAAGAGAAACTCCAGCGTTAGATACCTTCACCCAACACGCAATATTTCAAAGTTAGATGAAAATTGGTAAACGTTGTGTCTTGACTCTGGATTCTCCCTGTCTACCCTGTTATGCGCGAAAAAACAGACGCCTGAACTATCGATACTTCCACTTATTAGACTTAGATTGTAGAATTTACAATACAAAAGGTGTGGATTGTAATTAATTTCTATCCCAGCATTATAGCTAATTAAGCAGTTCCATCTTTACCATACTTTAATTACACTTTGAATCATAGAATCCTTATTTAAAAATCACTCAAATTCTTATGCAAAATATTACTTGTTACTCGCTTGATAAGTAATTCAAACTCTTATTAGAAATTTCAGTATAAATATAAGACTAACCAGCGGTCGGTGGAACAGATACAGCAGCAAGACTCTGAAACATTCTAACCAAACCATATGAAGATGCAATCCTGGCTGTTCCGAAAGCATCAGCCAAAAGAACTGGAACTAAAAGGAACCAGCAACCAAGGCAGAGACCGTAGGCACCTGGAAGAAAGATTTAAGATTTAGTGATTGGTCAATATCTTTGTCTTTCAATCTGTTTGACTAAAGTCATGTTTCGAAATGAGAAAGAAATCTTGATTTGAATTAAAATAATCTTCATTTCCATGCTCTGGTAAAAACACAAAGCGCAATTTTGGGCTACGCCCCAAAAAAAATAATTTCCCAGGTTCCCTCTGCCAACTCTGTTATGTGTGAGTTTCAACGCAAAATTTAAAAAACTGAATAACTTTATTATACCTGAAGCTATCGCCAGACTCCACCAGGATGATAAACTCGGTAAAGAAAGTACTGCCACACCAGCTATCAGGATACTGAGGAAATAAAAATATTAACAATTATATTTTTTTATATTTATTAATAATTATATATTTATTCTTAACAAGGCAAGGCTGCAAATTCCATTGACATTGACAGGTGGTAAATAAAACTACAATACGGTCTAACGTAGGGGCCACGATCGACAATGGCGATAAGCTGTGGCCCTTAGGTTATATTTTCTGAACTTCAGGTTTCCATCTACAGGTTTCTTCAGGACGGCCACGACTTCACGACACTACTGTAGCATGGCAAGGGTCATAAAGTCCACACAAATGAAGTAACACGTGATAACTAATAATTTAAATCAGAATCAGCTGCGCGCTGTATTCCGCATGTAGAAGGGTCAGTAGCAGTAGCAGCAGAGGCAGTCTCTACATATTCTTTTCCTCACTTTCCGTGGAATTGTGAAGACATTGCGTGTTGAGTGGCGGAACTCAACGCTGAGCTTTGCTTCGTTATCAGAGCAAAGAAATGAAAATACTAAATATTTTATTTCCTCGAGTGAGTATTGTCACAACCTGTTGAGCTTATAGTCGTTTGCTTGTGTCCCTGCGCCATGACTGGCGTTTAAAATATTTCAAAAAGATTTTTGATATCAACTTCATAATTAATACGAATAAAAATTTATTTCGTTATTTTGTAAACGAAAATTTATATTTTTTGAATGCTTATAATATGTATATAATACCTTAATATATACGCCTTTCTTCTACAAAACAAATGTAAATCGCACAAATATCCCAATCCAAGTCGTCCGCATAAGTCTAAAATAGCACTGATGGCTACTAGATGACCTGAAATAGAAAGAGTAATATTTTGAAAATATTTAAAAATTAAGGCCCTCATGGAACAGTGGCACAGTGTATGACTGTAAACGCGACGGTGGTGGATTCGTTTCCGACACGGGGATATGAATAATATAATATTTTCATTTCCCCACCCTGATCAAAGGATGCGAAGAGTTGGATTCCATCACTCAACACGCCAGTCGCAATGTCTCAATAATTCATCGGTGCATGGAGAACGGAGCCTACTTGCAACATATACCCAAGACACAGTGTGAAGTTGCACTTTGCAGTTGTGTGTCAGAAGAAGAGCTGCGCAAGAAATGATGAAAAAGAGCGGTGAAATGTAAATAATTTAAATATAATTACAATAATTGTGATATTTATAGATAAAAATGTTGATAAAAGATTATATTTCAATTAAAAAATATTTTTCGTTTTTCGTTTCTAGGTTCCCTGCGCGTTCGCTGATATGTGGGAAAAAGTCTGTAAAATAAATCATTCCTCTGAATGGGTATCTAACTCACAATCACATGTCTAATTTATTCATACATTAAAAACGTAGTTTTTTAACTCACCAGCAGCAGCTTTGCTATGTCCAACGGCAACGGTATAAGCGGGTAAATAGTACAACGCGTAAGGCGACCCACAAGACATGAGGCCCACAGACGCGCATAGCAGACCGAAACGCCAGGACTTTAGCAGAGACACGTCTAGATACCTGGAAAAAGAGAGTGAATAGTGGCATTTTACTCTTTTTTGTATTTTTTGTGTATTTCTTTGTCCCGACTGCTAAAGAAGGGTTATGTTTTTCGAGCGTATCTTGTATGTATGTATTATTCTTTATTACCTCAAATCTCCAGAACCGCTGAACATTAGCAGCCCAAGTGTTCTTAAAAAGGTGACATTAAATAAAAACAATCATGGCGGCTGTGGGGTCGCCATTGGACTATAGGTATCAAATTCAAGAGCTCACTACAAGGATTTCAAAAAAGTATATCATGATTATGAATACCATAATGAATTCTAACAAAAAAGTGAAAAATAAAAAAATATTTGTAAAAACAAAAGCCCCGACTGCATAAAACTAAACAGAAAATAAACAAACCCAATAGTTTATTAGGATTAACAGTCGGGACCTATAAGTAATTCTTCAATCAATAAAATCTTTACCAGGAACCCCGCATAATCTGAAGAGGTCCCGACTGTTAATCCTGATAAACTATTGGGCTTGTTTATTTTCTTTTTAGTTTTATGCAGTCGGGCTTTTTGTTTTTACAAATATTTTTTTATTTCCTGAACCACACACTTATTCCTACGGTAGGTGGAATTAAAGTAATTCACTGTCACCATCGTACGCTTCCGTTACAGCAGAATAGGTCAAGTTCAACAAACGTACTAATTATATTAGTATAAATGTACATAGTGTAAATATTCTTTCTTTTTGTGAGAGTTTGTTTGGAAGTTACTAAATCTATGATTAGCCGTTCTGTACAGCCTTTACTGTATCGTCTATTGGTATATATATATTTGTAAATAACTTCTGTGATAGACGATGTCTGCAATCAATGATGATTGGTCTGTATGTAGCTGGATTACGTGTGTTATGTTATTATTATAGTGGGGGAAACACGGGACACTTTACAATAACTAAAATAGGCACTTTAAAGCTTAACGGCTTCCTAAATCGAAAAACGGTCTTCTCACACCAAAACATCATAACGTCAAAAAAACGTCATACTTTATAACACGCCTCTATATTCGTAGGTCGGTTAAAAAGGATCTACAAAAATACAAAAATCACCTTGAAATCTTCTCAACACAACCTCTCTTCTCTTCTTTCTCCTCTATATTTTCTTCTTTCAATTCTTCCTCGTCCTTCTTTACGCTGTTCACCGGCTCCGAGAGCTTGCTTTGTATTATTCTACTGGGTAGTGGCGGCTTAATGTACAGGGATCTGAGAAAAAAAACAATATTAGAATATTTTAAAAAGTGTTATTCACACACATACGTAAAAATATTTCAAATTATATGAAAAAAAAGCAACAATTCTTAAATAACATTTTAAATGTAATTCTATGTGAGTTCGATTCAAAATTCGATTGGAAAATGAATTATTTTCATTTCCTCGCTCTGGTAACGAGACAAAGCGCGGCGTTGAATTCCGCCACACATCCCGCAATGCCTTCTGAAAGTGGTGGAAATTGAAGAAAGAACAGAAACACCCTAATAGGAATGGAATGTCCCAACATTAAGGTCCCAGGTTCCCTCTGCCTGCTCTGCTATATGTCAGACGCAGTGTGAAGCTATGTTCTAAAATATGAGCTTTAAAGTACTCACCGACTTAGTTTCCTGCCTCTAGCTTTATAAACGCAGGTACTGTCAGTGGACAGATCTTCCACAGAGTGGAGAATTGATGATGACCGAGTTGGTCTCAAACGAAGACGGGCCACTTCACGTGGCAATCCTGAGAAGTGGTTAAAATATAATATAAATTATATCTAAAAAATGAGTACACTAAAGTATGGGCACATTGATAATAAGTATAACAAAAATGAGTCTGTCGTGTAGTGGTCTGTAATATTATTTCTTAAAGGGACTAATATTGCGGCGTAGTTGAGGTATTACTGTATACTTAATAATTCTGGGTTCGAATTCTGTTCAATTCTCTTTACAACTTTTTTTTTAGCTTCACGCTGTATATCGCATGTTCCAGGTCAGGCAGAGGAAACTTTGTGCTGAGACACTAAATTTCTTTTGAGATTAAATAGAAAGTGGAGAACCAGAGCAAATTAAAATAATTCATTACTTCGAGTGGGGATCGAAACTAAAATCGTCGCGTTTAAATAATATTACTTACCAACTACTCCCAAAACATCTAATCCTTCTGAATCTTCTGAATCCGACATTTGAGATTGTAGTGGTGGTCGTGCTACCTAGAAGTACGTTAAAATATTATATTAATCAAGTGAAAAATGCAAAACACAGTGTATTGACACTAGAATTCGACGTTGGAATCTTTGGAATTTAAGGAATCTGCTAAATGAAATACTCTATAACAAATTAAGTAACAAACTAACAAAAACTGACTTTAACAGGATCACATAATCAGAACATAACCAAACTCCTATGAAACTATCCTTGAAGTATATCGTTTTCAATAAAAAATAATCAACGAAATCGGTTACCGTGATATTGAGTTATTCATCCACTTGTCGCACACACTTCATGCAAATTAAGACTTACTTATATTAATTACTTATATGATTTTTTTATGAATAACATTGTCAGAAATGGACCAAAATTCAAATATAAAAAGAATCATCGAAATCGATTCACCCAGTCAAAAGTTCTGAGGTACAAACATAAAAAACATACCTACAGTCGCATTGATAACCTCCTCCTTTTACAGAAGTCGGTTAGAAATGTACGAGTTTAAAACTTGTTATGTTCAAATTCAAATTCTATGTTGTACCTACTTTAAACAATAGATCGGGCGGATTTGACAGAAAACTCGATTAAGTATGTTTAATTGGTTTAATCTTTGGAATAAAAAAACAATTAGACTCTATTTATCGACACACTCTTTATATCCAACAAACATTATTTTATTTGATTTCTATATTAATGTTTGCTATATGCAAAAATTACATCTGATTTAGAATAATATAATATGTCATAAAAATATTATTAAAGTATTTTATTTACAATATTTGACACCCTCTCCCTACAGCGTGCATGAAATGCACAGCAGGTATCTTCAGTGTCCTTATATAGAGTGTTTGTGTTTCCATTTCCCCACTCTGTCTGTCTGTCTAAACACTAGTCTCTGCCTACCCTAATGTATGTGGGATACAGCGTGAAACTGAAAAGATATTACTATAATACACTTACTTCTATCAAACTAGGATGAATGATCTCAGTCAATAAGTTTGCACGTTTGTCATCACTTAGTAAAGCGTTCTTCTGATTCAACGTCATCGTCATTTCCGTTTCCGGTTGGAACAGATTTTGTAGCTTGTTGTCCTTGTTCGTTACTAATGTTTTACCTGAAAAAATAACATTTTGTAATATTACTACCTGCGACTTCCCCTGTGTGGTCAAACGATAGTAACTACTTGTTGTGTCATGACACATGACACATTCTAAGTGAAACTTAACACATACCAAACTCTTCTTGTCTTACCAAAGTAGGAACATTGAATTGAACCCAATACCCGAAGCCCCTCTGTGACTGAAAAGTAATACCTATTAAGTTTAGTAACTTGTGACGTCACTTGCTTGTGTTCTTGTTTTATCTAGTATTGTTACTGTTTTTATATATTTAAAGACTACTTTTCCCGTAATACCAATAAAATAGTGTCCTCACCCTCCGTTATATCATTCAGTAGTGTAGTGTTCTCCGTCGTGGTGGTGGTGACCGGGGTGTTCGCGCGGAGTGACGGCGGTGGACGATATAATGTTGCGGAAACGCATACATGGAGCATACCGGCACCTGTAATATATTTATATTATACAGGGTGGAAGAGGCAGCGCTCCATTTACGGAAACAGCATATAGGGTAAAATATTTCAAACCTATACCTAAAGAAATTAATCAAGATGTCTCAACAGTTTGGACGTAGGATTTTTTTTTCATTTCACGATTTTTATCCATACCTGTATTTCGTGAGACGCGATTACGTATAGATCCCAATAACATAAACACTTACTACTACAAAAATACTACTAAAGGTTAAACAACTTTGAACTTTATCACCAATACATACGACTCGATTTCGAAATGAGGCGTGTGCGGCGGTGTTCCTTTGATAGGTTAATGTGTGCGTGCGTCATCCTTACAAATGGCGTTTTGTTTTAAAATGACAATTTTATTATTTATTTTGTCTGAAAAAAAACTTTTTCATTTTTGGGAATTTATTTTTTTCTGAATTATATTAGGCTTTTATAGAGTAGTTAAAACTGTGGTTTCATTTAATGTGGTGCTGACACTTCCACCCTGTATATAGCATATTGAGAAACTCCGCTTCCCACGCATTGCCGAATGTAAAGATATTGCTTGTTGAATAGCGGGATTGAAAATTGCTCTAATCAAATCAAATATTTTAAATATCTTGTAGAATGTAATATCGTGGAATATTATGTCATCATGGAAAAATAAGAAACTTATTTGATTACATTTGTAAGAAAACACCGACTTGTGACGTAACTTCACACGTAAAGTGACGTTGTCATTTTAACGGCGGCGCGTGGACAGTCGTTTTAGAGCACTGGTTCCCAACCAGTGGTCCGCAGTAGCCTAAATATCGTCCGCGAACGATTTTAATTTTATGACTGGGAATGGTGAGGCGAAGTTTCTGTTTGATTATCTCAGTTAATTTTTATTATACCTACAGGCATAGTGGTTCCTGCTACCTAGAATGATATAAAAGTGGTCCTTGATCAAGAAAAGATTGGGAGCCCCTGTTTTAGAGGGAGGGGCGCACTAGGAGAACTGGTGGCTTCTATAGGAACGAAAAAATAATGAGATTCTCAGTTTTACATTTTAGGCACACACAAACAAAGTTGCGGGGACAACTAGTTATATATATTTTTCATCACGCAATACGCCGCATACAGCGGAGAAGCTAGAGGAGAACCAATGTTAAGACACTCTGTTTTCAATTCAATTTTAGAAACATTGCGTGTTGTCTTGCTGCCAGAGCGAAGAAAATAATAAAGTAAATAATTCAAATCAAACCCAAAACCGACGCGTTTACAGTCACACGCTGTCCTACTTCCGCACGACTGTCTTATACTATATATGTATATAAGGAACTGACCCAAAAGCAAATATGTCCCATGTAGTCCATAAGTGTCTACAAGTTTTTCAATGAGCATTGGAAATACGAAGCTGCCAGCAGCTGTCCCGCTCACACATATACCATTTGCTAACGCTCTGAAAGAGATAGATGTATTTGAAATTGATACAATACGGTCGACGAGTCGTGCCCGTCCTGATGTTAGCTGAAGATGACTGCGAAGCTTTCCGAGCTCGAGTGAACAATATTCAAAAGTTCAGAAAAGTTAATTTCAGGGCGGCCACGACTCCACGACCGTACTGTACGTATTAATAGAAATAAGCTGTTAAGGCCATTATGGTACATTTAGATTGTTTATAATTAAATATATTTTTTTACCTTTCTGTTGTGGATAAAGATAAGTTAAGTGCGTAAGCGTTAGGTTCCGCCATTCATACTCATATCTATTTTATACTACTTTAAGTAAATGATAGATATAAAAATCTGGATTTCTCATTAAGACCATGAATACATGCTTTATATAAGATTTCTTCATTATTATTTTTTTTGTAAAACGTTTAAAAATAAGTACATAACAGACCTACCTGTGCTTGTCAAAATATTGTGATACTATCACTATTCCAGGGGTCGTCGATAAACCGCCACCAATACCTACAAAAACACTCCACTACAATACAAAGACACTCCCGCCGAATTTTGGAGGCATTGCGTGTCAAGTGGCGGAACTCAGCGCCACACTTTGCCTCGACACCGAAGCGAAATTTTTTAAATATAAATTTAAATTAATACTTAATTCCTCGAGTGTGGATCGAACCCACTACCAGTTGAATTTACAGTCACAGTTGTGCAACTGCGCCTCGACTGGCCTCAAAAACGTTTTAATATAATTTATAGCTGAAGAGATTGTTCGCTTGAACGAGCTAATCTCAGGAGCTACTAATTCAAATTGAAATATTATTTTTGTATTAATGTCAATGTCCAAAAGGTGCACAAGCGTGCAACTGTAAACGCGATTGTTGTGAGTTAACAATGCAAGCACGGCGTTGAGTTCCGCTATGCAAAACGCAATGTCTCGAATATTCGTGCTGCTATATGCATAATACAGTGTAAGCCTAAAAAAAAGAGAAAATATCTTACCAGTCATAACACCAAAGCTCAAAAGTAAATGAAGTAAGCCAGTACTAAAATATGACACAGCGAGTCCTGTAGCACAGAAGAGACCACCGATGAAGACGACCAGTCTACACGAGTACTTCTCACATAGTGCTGATGATAAGGGAGCTGTGAACAAAGGAGTGGATCTTCATAATAAAAAATCCAAAATTAATTAGTTTTAAAATTTAAAATGTACGACTAACTTTAACTTTTTGCCAAATTAATTTTTGAGTGGGTGAACCTAAGATATTTAGTTATTTTATTTTGTTTCTCGCTGCATCCTGCGTATAGTAGGAGAGGCAAAAAAAACCTAATGTCAAGTTTCTTTGCTTTGTTTAAATTCACTTGTATTGTAACGTATATCTCTCCATTTTTGTTAATTTATTTTTTGCAGCGTTTCGCTTCCAGCAGGGCAGGCCAGACCCTAAAACACTCTCTTATATCACCTTTCTCATTTTTCTTATTCATCACCTTTCCACCTGATTTTCAGACATTACATGTTTAACGGCGAAACTTAACATCACACTTTGTCTTACCAAAAAAGATATATTTTCCCACCGGGAATAAAACCTACAACCATCTCGTTTACAGACACACTTGGTGCCAATTCTAGATTTTTTTATATTAGTTCAAAAACTCCAAAACGTAAGAATACATTTGACTTTCTTGCTTACAGAACTTTTTACTTGATAAATCTTGGATAAATAGTATGTACGATTTTTTTCCTCATCACGCAGTATCAGTATCAGAGTTGGCCAATTTTTATTTGCAATTAGCGATTAAATATTAATCATTCTTCATTTGTATCAATTAACAGTCCAATACAGGTTCCAGGTAGGCCAGTCGTGGCACATGGCCACGAAGTGTGACCGCAAACGCGACTGGTCGTAGGTTCGATCCCCAGTCGAGGAGATGAAATATTTATTTAAATATATATTTCCATTTCTTTGCTCAGGTGTCGAGCAATGCGCGGCGTTGAGTTCTGCCAGTCAACACGCAATGCCTCCAGAACTCGGCAGAAAGTGGGAATGGAGTATCTTAACACTAAGTTCCCTCTGCCTACCCTGCTGTTTGCAGGATACAACATGAAGCAGAACAATTCATTACTTGTAAATTAATTAACTGCTAACTGTTATAACTCAAATATCAATAAATTAATTATTAATTGCGACTTCCGCACAAACAAATAATTAATTATCCTTGTGTAAGTGTTAATTGTAATTAAAATTGGAGCAAGTCTGATCATTTTGTAGAAAATAAAAGTAATTCATCTTCCGGAGTGCGAGTCGAATTCCTATCATCGTTGTTACGATCAGATCCTATTAAAAAAGATTTGAATGAACTTACCCAAGGCCAAACACAAAGTGGACAAAGCAGCTGGTATCCAAGAGGCAACGCTCTCAGATGAATCAGGAAACGTCTCCATGATCTCGACGTAAAGAACCCCATACGACTTGAACAGACCGGCCACCCAGAACTGCACCATGAAGGCACCGAACACTACCACCCAGCCGTACCCGCCGTCTGGTGGGGATGACAAACTGGAAAGAAATCCATCTTTATATAAATATAACGTTTTTTATCTATAGCGATCAAAGAAACACTAAACACTGTTAAGAGAAGTTTGCTAAATTACAACAGTGAAAACTTAAATATAATTAATATCGCTTAAAATGTTTTTCTGAGATTTAGAGAGCGTTCACAAACATATAGACAAAAACACAAAAAATATTTTGGGTTCCATTACATTGATAAATGCCCCCAATAATAGATTTTTCACATATATCTCCCATATACAGACAGCGATCAACTACAATTTTATTCTATCTACATATACAGGGTGGAAGAGGCAGCGCTCCTTTTACGGAAACAGTATATAAGGTAAAATATTTCAAACCCATACCTAAAGAAATTAATCAAGATGTCTCAACAGTTTGGACATAGGATTTTTTTCATTTCACGATTTTTATCCATACTTGTATTTCGTGTGACGCAGTTACGCATAGATCCATAACGTAAACACTTACTACTACAAAAATACTACTAAAGGTTAAACAACTTTGAAATTTATCGCCAATACCTACGACTCGATATCGGAATGAGGCGTGTGCGGCGGTGTTCCTTTGATAGGTTTATGTGTGCGTGCGTTGTCCTTACAAATAGCGTTTTATTTATTACTTATTTTGTTTGAAAAAAAATACTTTTTTCATTTTTGGGAAAAAAATAATAATGGCTTTTATAGAGTGGTTATTTTTTTTATGGAAAAGGACAAGGCAAACGAGCGTTGGGGGCCACCTGATGGTAAGTGATTACCGTCGCCCACGGCCCCGTGCAACACCAGAGGAGCTACAGGTGCGTTGCCGGCCTTTAAGGTGGAGATAGACGCGCTTTTTGAAGGTACCCATGTCATATCGACCTGGAAACACTGCCGCGGGTAGGCCATTCCACAGTTCCGTGGTGCGTGGAAGGAAGTTCCTACGAAACCGCACAGTAGTGGATTGCCATGTATCCAGGTGGTGTGGTCAAAACTATGGTTTCATTTAAAGTGGTGCTAACACTTCCACTCAGTATATAGCTATACCTTTACTAAAACAAACAATTACTACTAAAAAAAGCTATTTCAACTAAATACATTAATTTTTTAAATTCACGCTGTATCCCACACAGCAGGGTAGGCAGAGGATGTCTGGAACCTAACTATAAGATACTTCATTCTGATTAAGTCCCCACTTTCAGTCCCCACTTTCCGCGGAATTCTGAAGGTGTTGTAAATGACGGAGCTCAACGACGCACTTTACTTTGTTACCAGAGCGAGGATATTAAAATATTATTATAAATATTTAATTTTGTCAGATTAAATATTTTTTTCATTTTGTGAGGCCAGTCGTGGCGCAGCGGCACCAGGTGTGACTGTAAAACAGACTGGTTGTGGGTTCGATCCCCACTCGAGGAGATGAAATATTTACTTAAATTTATATTTCCATTTCTTCGCTCTGGTGTCGAGGTTAAGCGCGACGTTGAGTTCTGCCACTCAACACGCAATGCCTCCAGAATTCGGCAGAAAGTGGGGAACGGAGTGTCTTAACACTAGGTTCCCTCTGCCTACCCTGCTGTGTGCGGGATACAGCGTGAAGCTGATTTTTTTTTTTTTTTTTAATATTTAATTTTCTTGATTGGAAATCGAGCTCACGACCTAGAAAGAGAACTTACACAAATTATAACAATATTAAATAAATGATCGTATATTTCACGTGGGCTTCTAATATAAGATTAAAAAGGAGACAAAACTGAAATGAACCCACGACCCAATAAATATAATACTAATATTAACTCACTCAGTGGAATCATTGTGCGGCCTCAGCTTCCTGGATGCGGCTAATAGAGGACGCGCGGTGACCGACGACAGTGTCAGCAGCGAATCCTCCTCCTGATCGGTGGGTGACATCGCTGAGAGGTAAGCTCCCACTTGCTAGTAAAGGAAAAATATAAAGTTTTAAAAATACGAAAAAACATATTTTTCACTATATATATAAAAGTGCTATAGAATGTGCTCGGAGCTATAAATTGTACGAGCCTAAGCCCGAAAGGTCTACTAGTAACCACTGAAGAGTTCCAATATTCAGATTCTGTCTTCGTCATCAAATCAGCTCGATGATACCACAATATTTATTTTTTTTCAGCTTCACGTTGTACATTTTTTTGCGAGGCATTGCGTATTGAGTGGCGAAATTCAACGCCGGCTTTTGCCTTGGTCCTTGGAGGGAGGAAATTAAAATAATATTAGAAAATAATAATTCACCCCTACAAGTGGGGATCGATTTTTTTGTAAATAATTAATGAATTGACTCCTTAGTAACTTAATTAAAATATAAATTTAAATGGAAATATAAATTAAAAAGATTTAAATTGCCTCGACACCAGAGCAAAGAAATGGAAATATAAATTTTAATAAATATTTCATTTCCTCGAGTGGGGATCGAACCCACAACTAGTCACGTTTACAATTACACTTTGTCACTGCGCCACGATCATAATAACTTAATTAAAAACTATCAAAGTAATTAATCTTCAATTAAGATTTATATATTAACAAGTCAAGTCAACAGGGACCGTCAATAACTCAATGCTAATTGTAGTTATAGTAAATAACTATGCCATTATATAAATAATACTAATATTAATAACTTAATAAGCAATTAATATAATATTTAATATTAAACAGTAATAAAAATATTTAACATCGATGTTAGCAGATAAATATGTTGCACTAAATAAAACATCGCAACATCGATGTCAACAGGGACACAAACGAAATTTAGTCGTGTACGCTTTCAAAATTATCATTTTTACAGTCTATTGACCAAAAGTATTAAGTACACCTAATGTGTCGTTATGCCCTAATGCTTTAAATTTTTAATATTTTTTTGATTTTTGTTTTAATTAAAATGTCGTTTGTTGTTTTATTTATTGATGACGACATGTGCAAAAAATTCCGATGTTGACTTAGATCCATGTTTTTCTTTGCAATTTGGATTTTTGTCGAACATTGATATTGACATATAAGTTTTTTAACATCGAGCTTCTATTACTCTTAGATTAGTTTACATTTCATATCGATCACGGAGATTGACCGATCGACACAAGCCTAATATCGATCACGGAGATTAGATTAACTGATTCACACAAGCCTAATATCGATCACGGAGATTGACCGATCGACACAAGCCTAATATCGATCACGGAGATTAGATTAACTGATTCACACAAACCTAATATCGATCACGGAGATTGACCGATCGACACAAGCCTAATATCGATCACGGAGATTAGATTAACTGATTCACACAAACCTAATATCGATCACGGAGATTGACCGATCAACACAAGCCTAATATCGATCACGGAGATTAGATTAACTCAGTGATTCTCAACCACTGTGCCTCGGCACTTTTGTGTGCCACCAAATTTCAAAAGTGTGCCGCCAAATTTTGCAAATATATAATAATGTTAATATTATTAAATTATATCATTTAAAAAGAAAAATATTTTTAACATGAATATATATTAAAATCCACAAAAAAATAAATTCGTATATTTAAAATTTTTGTCATAAACTATTTATGCAGTGTGTTGTAGTAAGTAAATAATTTTTAATTTTTTCTTTGTTTGCCGCCAAATTTTAAAATTGTTAAATATGTGCCGCAACAAAAAAAAGATTGAGAATCACTGGATTAACTGATCGACACAAACCTAATATCGATCACGGGAATTGAACAACCGCCGCAAGCCTATATAATAGAGCTGTAGCAAACCGTACGTACTCGTTACTTAGTAACGGGTGCGCCACCAAGTACCGAGTAACGAAACGTTACTCACTAATGCATTTCGTTACTCGCACTTTTCGTATCATTCGTACCTACACTGTTTCGGTTCACGCAGCAAGTACCAAATATGTATGTGCGTGTGTATGTGTATTGATAAGGTTTGTGTTATGTTTTAAACTTTAACTATTAAATAAAACTAAATTTAAAATAACTTAAACTCAAGTATACTTCAAGACTTGAGGTATTTTTAACACGCGGCGAAAAGTTTTAATGGAAATTGTTTTAATGGAAACGAAATGTCTTAACACTGCCTATTGTGTGATGTGCATAACACTTTGCGAAGCTAAAAAAAAGATCTGCATCAAAATACGGAAAAGTGAAAAAATGCATCTAACTCAGGTTGGTATATAATGAACAATTGTGTTTTATATAAATTTGAAATGTATAATACTATATGCGTATTGCGTACGCAATTCGACTCGAGTCATTGCTCCCACCTATACGAGTACACTGTACAGTATCAGAAGTAACGAGTAACGTACCGATACGAAAGTAACGAGTACTGATTGTTATAGTACCGAATAGAATACATACGGGTACGCTCGATTTCGTTACTTTTAACACCTCTACTATATAACTCATTATAAAATACAGCATATCATTAATGATAACTGTAAATACAAAAATAAATTATTTTAATTTCCTCGCTCTTTAGGTAAGACAAAGCATTTCAAAAATTTGAAGTCAACGAATTACATACATACGATATGAACGTAACGGTAGCGCGATCTAACTTTGTGCAACGCCATCTATATTTTAACTTGCGAAACTTAACCAACTTTAACATCGTCACCCAGTTGAAAATTATATTATAACAATCTATTTTATTTTTAGCTTCACGCTGTATCCCGAGCATAGCAGGTTAAAAAGAACCTGGGAACCTAATGTTAAGACTAGGTTCACGTTAATTAAGACACGTTATTTATTTATTTATCTAAATTACTTTAGTGTTCTAATAACATTATCATTTTAAAGATAATAATTATTTTTATATTAATTAAAATTTTGAGCTGATTCAATTAAATAGTTAATTTGTAGTAATGAAATTGAATGAAATGATTTATATATCTATAACTTTTTTATTTATGAACCGATAGCAATAAAACGAACTTTATATGTTAAGAGAAATTTACTAAAAGACAATAGGGAAAAGTGAACCTAACTTACGCCCAGTATTAATAACCTATCTCCAACGTCAATCTTAGATTGTTTCATACATCTATCCAATCTCTAGATAGGATAGATATATGAAACAATCTAAGATTGACGTTGGAGATAGGTTATTAATATTGGGCGTTAGTGAAGTCATTTCTGAGATTGTACGTGCGCACAGACAAAAAACATTGTTTTTGGGTTCTATGACATTGATAGATGTCCCAAATAATATATTTTCTCATATACATATCTTCCATGTACAGATAGCGATAAGTTATAATTTTATTATATGTTTTGATAATAGTCATACCCCAGACTAGGGAACAATATAAGCCTTATCCATATAGGTCCTGAACCAGCCATAAAGTCAGTAAGATTCATTTAACTCGAATCTGTTATGCCCGACTCCGATTATAGCATCGGTTGCGATATCCAAGCCAAAATTAAAATATACATGAATATCATAGTACTGACAGAATGAATGAACGAACGAAAAGACAGGTAGAAGAAAAGAGGTTCAGAGATTTTTACAGAAAACAAACAAAAACAAACGTGTTTTTGTCATCACCACTTTAAATGAAACCAGAGTTTTAACTACTTCTATATATCTACACCTAGTCTTAACGTTTAGTCTGTCTACCCACCTATATGCGGGATACAGCGTGAAGGTGAACTAATACTTACACTAGCTAACGGCAACTCTAGCAGCAAGCTAACTGGTCTTTCCCTCGGCTCGATGCGTTCACTTGGCTCCGGAGGTGCTGATTGGACGGACAGTAGAGAGCCCGCCTTGTCCGGTGAGAGTACCTGGGAAAAGTATTATGTGTATATTATACATGAAAATTAAGACCAGTCGTGCTGCAGGGGCACAAACATGCGAATGTAAAGGGTAACAACAAAATGAAATATTGAATATTATCATTTCCATTTTGTAAACTGAGTGACGCAAACAAAAAAAAACAGAAGAAAAACCAAATTAATGACAGTTAACGAAACACAAATACGATGTAATGTACATGTGTAATAGCTGTATCAACTTAAATTTGGATTTGCTAAACAAAGAGGAGAAATTTGTGATTAAAATGGCCAGTACGACAAAACACCAATTTCATATGTAGTGCTTAGTATAACGGTTTCGTTTTTCCTCTAGAATTACGAAACCCTACAATATCATAAATATTTTAAAGTAATGTGACATTTTTTCCGTTGCACAATAAGAATTCGACTTAACAATTCCATATAAATTGTTTTAAAGCTTGAAAAGTATGATTCATACTGCAAGTTTTCCGTATAATTTCTATTAGTAATATAGTACTAAAAGTTATAACGTAATTGGATGAGTCATACAAAACACCAACATGGCACAGTTGAGACGAGTCTGCCTGAATAGATATATGACTTCCGTTCTTATAACGAGACATCACCTTCTTTATAATGAAATTCCCAGCTTATTCCGAATATATTTAGCTGTAAAAAATTCATGCGTTGAGAATGAAACATGTAGATGGAAATACGATCATAATATAGCACAATAACTGCACACAACGAATCTTGTCACGTTGCAGGGTGAGCAGGTCAACAGTGCCTGGGACTCCAAGATCCTGGGAGATCCCAGTGTAAGCTTACGGGCCCTTTACAACGCACTAATACTTACTTGCATTTACTGCTCGAACTGTTCTATCCAATCAAATTCCACTAATGTTTCGGAAGATTTTCTTTAGATATTTAATAATTATAGGATACTGAAACACGCACCTTCGGAATTGGATGTCTGTCACGATAACATAATGCTTCGTCATATCAGTTAAAATAATTATTATTAAGAGAACCAGAAATAGAATACTAAAATCGCTAATTATCTCGAGGTGCCACAACCTGGACAGTTCTCATTGGTTCTCTTAATTCATATCATAATCGTATTTTTAATTACCTCTGCAATGGGGTCACCTGACATCTCGATGGAACACGACACGGGCACGGCGGTAGCTGGTGGCGCTGAGGTGCCGAGAACCTGCCCGTCCAGCTTCGACAACTCCTGGAGAAATAATGTTAATGTTGAATTTAATATTTAAAAATCCCGACTCAAAAAGCTGTAAGAAGTGAACGAGCAACAAAGTAGACAAGAAAAAAATTGATAATTTTCAAACGGCTTAACATCATTTCGTGAATCACTCCCGATTAAATAACCTTTAAGTTACCAAAATCGGTTCATCCATATAAGAACTACGATGCCATAGACAGACATACACGAGCATGGCTTCACGCTGTACCCCGCATACAACACAAAGTCAGTACACAAAGATGGGAGAAAGTGCTGGACATACATAAAAAATCAATAAAAACGTAGAGAGTATTCCTTTTTAAAATTCGGTTAAAAATCTAACGTCAAATAGTAATATGTGGTGTTGAAATTATGACCTGACTGTAAACGCGCCGGTTGTGGCTTCATTTCCCACTCGGGAAAATGAATCCAATTCCACCTTTTACCCAATCCAAAAGACGAAACGGAAAAGTTTCGTAACGTCCACACATTTATATAATTCATAATAGTTTTAACATTGTAAGTAAGAATATTATAAAATAAATACCGGATTTCAACCCACTATCAATTTAAATCCGCTATTTATAATATATATATTTCTATATAACTAAAATAGAAAGTAAGTCAACTGCTTTACACTGTATCCAGCACAAAGTAGAGTAGGCAGTGGGAATCTGGGAACCTAGTGTTAAGATACTCTATACCACACTTTTCTTCAAGTTTTCGAGACATGCCGTTGAGTGGCGGAATTCAATGCCGTATTGGATCTTGTTACCAGAGCGAGAGAAATAAAGCTAATTTATTCTCCTGGAAGGGAATCGAACCCACAGTCGCGTATCAGACGGCCTTATAAAAAAATCTTGCAAGCGCTAAAGCGTGAGCGTGAATACGTTAAGACACTTATCTTATGTAAGAGGATTTCACTAAGACGTAAGTACTTAAGTATAAAATAGTTGAATAACTGACGTATTCATGGCATTTTCGCTATTTTTATACAAAACACAATGGTTGTGGGTTCGATTATTGTTTTTAGACACTGATTCGTCACATTTGTAAATAAGGCCGTTGTGGCATAACATTATTTTACTGTAAATGCTACGCGGAAAGAAATTGCGGGTTCGATTCCCACTCGGAGAAAAGAGTTATTTTCATTTCCTCGCTATAGGAAGAACAAACAAGAAAATACTCGGCGTTCAGTTTCGATATTTAACAAACAATGTTTCGAGGATTGGAAGGTGCTTGGTGTGGTAGATTGAGCAAAGAATTGTTTTAAATCAAGGTCTCCTCTGCATACTCTTCTATATCCGGAAAGAGTTTTTTGTCAAGACACTCCGTCGTCATCATTATGTCCGATTATTTTATCGTCACGCTTTATGTTGCACATAGCAGAAAACCTAGTGTTAAGATACTGCGTTCCCATAGAGGCTCTTCCGTTCCTCACTTAGCGCAGAATTTGCGAGGTATTACGTGCTGAGTGGCGAGAGTCAACGACGCGCTTTGCCACACTACCAGAGCAAAAAAAGAAGATATTAAGTATTTCATTCTCCCGAGTGAGAATCGAACCCACAACTTTCGCGTTTGTACGCCGCACGGTTATGCCCCTAAGCCACAAGGATCCCAGAATTCGAAATTTTAAAAAATCTAAATAACCAACTTCACACTTTTTCCCGCAAAGCAAGATAGACAAAAAGAGCCTAATATGCGTATTAACGGAACTCAGCTTGCCTTTGTCATCTGGAAGGCCAGGAAAATATGAAAACATTTATTCCTAGTCCACAGATACAAAAAAATCAAAATTAAAAATTGCTCGAAAAATATTCACGTAAATAAATCGAACTCCCGACCTTCGATTTCTCGATAACTTCTAAAATTGTACCAGACGGTATCGATTGGTTAAAAGACCTTCATTCGTATAAGTAATATAGATAGAAGAATACTTAAAATCAATAATACTCAAGTGGAGACGAACTAAAGATTTGAAATTTTGAAATAGACAATATATTGTCTAAATTTAAATGAGACGTTTGTGGGTTCGACTCCCACTCGGGGCATTGATGATATATCAATAATTTCCATTTACTAGCTTTGCAAATTGTTTATCAAATCTAAGAGGGACGGAGTATCTTAATGCTAGAATTTATCAGTCTACTCTGCAGTATGTGGGGCATAGTGTGTAACTAAAGTGCTTATGTAACATATCTGTTCTTATTTTTGGACTGTAAACGCGATGGTGAGAGGTTCGGTGCCCACTTAGGGGAATGAGTTATTTTAATTTCCTCACTAAAATAAGTTAAGGCATTGCGTAAGCGAAGCTTCATTTTAGACCACTTATTACGCAGTGTTTAGAAAATTGGACAATGCATAGAGAACAGAATGTCTTAACACTAGTTGCTAACATTTCGAGACATTGGGCATTGATTTGTGGAACTCCACACCGCGCTCTGTCTTGTTCCTAGAGGGAGGAAATGAAAATAATTAATTCCCTCAATTGTATATCAGAGGCCGGTCGTGGCGCAGCGGCACGAGGTGTGACTGCAAAACCGACTGGTTGTGGGTTCGATCCCCACTCGAGGAGATGAAATATTTACTTAAATTTATATTTCCATTTCTTCGCTCTGGTGACGAGGTTAAGCGCGGCGTTGAGTTCTGACACTCAACACGCAATGCCTCCAGAATTCGGCAGAAAGTGGGGAACGGAGTGTCTTAACACTAGGTTCTCTCTGCCTACCCTGCTGTATGCGGGATACAGCGTGAAGCTAATTTATTATTATTTTATTTTATTTATTTAATTGTATATCAAACCCACAACCATCACGTTACACATACAGATATATCATAATGCCTTAAACGCTATATGCAGAAGACGGTAACTATTGATCGCTTCCGTTGTCTGAACAGCTACAGACTACTGAGTAAGGTCGAGCGTCGACCTGAAAATCGATACTAACGAGTCTAGTCTAGTATTTACTGTTGAATCTCCTCAGGAAATAACCTCTTATTTCCTCTTTCGGAAAACCACATAGGTTTAACTATTTTGCTAATTTTTATTAACTAGCGACCTAAACGCGACTTCACTCGCTTATAGTTGTTGTTATTTTATAGCCAAATTACACAAAATGTTTACGTCACCTGTGTGCTTATGTATTATTTTAATGTATAAGCTATATTACTGTAAAGTTTCATCTAAATCCGTTCAGTAGTTTGTGCGTGAAAATGGAACATACTTCCATCCTCACAAACTTTCACATTTATAATATTAATGTAATATAAGATTGCGTTTATCTGCGGTTTTGTCCCAGATGTAAAAAAATAGATGTCTAAGGACATGACGCATCCTAAGTACAGGATGTCACTCTGGCAGCAAGTATATCGTTAAACATGATGTAATATAGCCCATAGCTTTCCTCAAGAAATGGACTATGCTACGTAAAAAGATT
>JAJHJA010000274.1:0-23239 GCA_021202915.1 Heliconius himera | reverse complement strand
CAAACTTCTGTTAATCCGATCACTCGGATATTTTAAATATAGTTTTAGATCATAATTATCTTCGTTATCAAACACTATTTTGTATATATTATTTGTAATTTTTTATAATTTTAATTATTTTTAACTTTGAAAATTTTTGTATGAAACTTAAAAAATTTTTTTTGATTTAATTTGTCGTAATTCAGTGTCATCTTGTAGGGTCGATTGATCCTGCATGTAAATATTTTTTTCTGATTTTTTACGCGCCATTTTAGCGCGAATTTACTCGAAAGAGTTACTGGATTTGACATTTTTGGGGTTTTTCGAGGATAACTCCCGAACCCCCCCACTTACCTGGACTAGACCGGTGTCTGTGCATAGCTCCCCATCAGCCCCGTCGATTGACACCTCGTTTGTCGCGATCGGATGCGCAGAACCTGAAAAAAAGGCCCTCCCCCCCACCCTATCCTCTCAGACTCAAGTAAACGAGAATTCAATTGCTAAAATTTTCATACTCAGATTTGGCTAATATTTGGCAGGTACATTACTGGTTCCTCAGGCGGCAAAATGGACTATAAAAGAATGTTCCAATCACCGCCGAACAACAACAAAAAGACTTCGTCTCAGTCCTCTTCGGTGGCTGGGACAAGTCAACCGGATGTAACCAATCCCGTATCTGCGGCTGCTCAGGCAAGCGACAGCAGATGTAGCTCCCCAGACCTGGACGCATTCATGTTGGCAATGACTCCAGATGAAATAGATGAATTAAATCCCGAATCATCACAAACTAAAACCAAAACTAAACCTAAAGCCAAAAAGGCAGAGAAACCTCCCAGTAAGTCCCTCCCAATTGATGCTAAATCTGTTAAAGACGTCCGCTCGATGAACAATGTTATCAACACTCTCGCTAGACAGATCATCAACGCCATTCGTGAAGGCAAGAGCGTCACTTCTGGCAACAAAAAGTACATAATTGAAGCAGCCGAAGAAATTTGTTTAGCATCTGACATTTACCTTTCATCCATATTAGAACCAGATATTTATCCCCTTGAACCACCACCCGATCCACCGGCTGCTCCTCCTCCAAATGTTGATAGCGTTGTTCTGAGAGAGGAATTGGTCTCCGCAATGAGGGAGGAGATGACTAAGTTTAAAGCAGAGATTAAAGAGGAACTGTCTGCTGGTTCCGGTCCCTCTTATGCCCAAGTCGCTGCAAACAGAAATAAGATACCCCCCGAAAAGTCCCCTAACTCATCTTACAAACCTGCAATAGTTGTTACCCCTTTAGAGTCCTCTGAAAATAAGCAGGAAACAATTAATAAGTTTAAAAAGAGCGTCTCATTTAAAAATAAAAACTACGCTCCCTCGAGAGTCAAAGTCCTCTCGAATAACAAGGTGCGGGTGGAGTTCTCCAATGAAACCCAGTGCCAGGAGACCTTGAATCTGCTCAAGGAATCCACGATAGTCTCGGCAGAACCAGCTAAGAAGCTCCGGCCCATGTTAATTCTTAAGGGGGTGTCTAAGGACATTCCTCTTGAAGAATTAACCTCCGTCATTAGTGCACAAAACCCTTCCGTTACTGAACTCATAAAAGATTCTGAAGACTTGAAGCTCCGCTTCAAGCGCAATAATAATAGGAACCCCAACTTATACAACGCTGTCTTTATAGTTAGCCCGGCAGTGTGGAGGGAAGCTACGCTGCTCGGAAGACTTAACGTTGACCATCAACAGGTCTTCGTAGGGGACTTTTCACCGTTTATGCAGTGTTTCAAGTGTCTGCAGTTCGGGCATATCAGCAAAAACTGTATGTCTGACTGCAGGCCTTGCTCACACTGCGCTGACAAAAACCACCAGAGCACGAATTGCCCTAACATCAGTGCAAATACAACCCCTGTGTGTTTTAATTGTTCAAAATATAATGTAAAAACTAATAGTAATTTAAAAACCGACCACTCTGCAATATCTTCTTCTTGTCCAACTGTCCAATATATGTTAAACCAGCTAAAATGCAAAATTGATTACGGGGTGTAAATAATTTATTATATTATTTGATTCTTCTATATATCTATATATATTTTGTCTACAAATTTTGTTGTCTTAAAATTTTTAACATTTATGAATATCTATTGTATTTAATATAAGTAAATATATAATTTTTACCATCTGTGTCTGAATTAAAATTGTTATAAGTCTAAAAAATTTCGTTTCTTAATAAAAAATGTTGTTATAATGAATATGTCTGGAAAATATTGTGTCTCAAACTCCATCGTTGTAATTATATAAAATTTTTGTCTCAAATTTGTTAAGTCAGTTTTTAAAGTTAAAAAAAGTAAAATTAGTTATAAAATTAATGTATGTCAAGCATGTCTGCGCAACCGACCCCGGCCGCCCGTATCCATTAGCGAGGACTGCGGTTGGAAGCGTAGACTGGCATCTGTAATAAAAACATAAAGTAATGGGACTCAAACCCAAAAAAAAAAAAAACCTAACCTAACCTAACCTAACCTAACCTAACCTAACCTAACCTAACCTAACCTAACCTAACCTAACCTAACCTAACCTAACCTAACCTAACCTAACCTAACCTAACCTAACCTAACCTAACCTAACCTAACCTAACCTAACCTAACCCATACAAAACAAATTTTTCAAAACGAAATATTTTATTCCAAATTTATTTTATATACAAGATCTAAGTGAATAAACACTATTTATACAAGTTTTGACCTATTTACAAAAATCAAAATCACTGAAAAACACTTAGAAAAATTTCGGCTAGTCACAATAGAAAATTATTTATTTGAACCACTTACCTTGTTTGGATTGTTGACTTCTTGGTATCGTGTCGTAGGGTCTTCCGCGCCGTGCCATTCTAAATTTTTTCGAAATTTTTGCTGAAATTTTTGCGCCACTTTGACGCAAAAAAGTTTGAAAAATTCTGTTTTTTGGACATCTTACCTGCACCTCCCCTTTCATCCCCGCGGGTTGTATACTGTTTTGAAGGCCTTTCGAAGCCCGATCGCTGGACACCAGTTTCGCCGAAATCCGTTCAGTAGAATCTGAAAAAATTCACTATACCTATTTCTTATATAGGAAATCCACCTAAGCTCTGACGACTTCGAAAATTCTCATACAAAACAAATTTTTCAAAACGAAATATTTTATTCCAAATTTATTTTATATACAAGATCTAAGTGAATAAACACTATTTATACAAGTTTTGACCTATTTACAAAAATCAAAATCACTGAAAAACACTTAGAAAAATTTCGGCTAGTCACAATAGAAAATTATTTATTTGAACCACTTACCTTGTTTGGATTGTTGACTTCTTGGTATCGTGTCGTAGGGTCTTCCGCGCCGTGCCATTCTAAATTTTTTCGAAATTTTTGCTGAAATTTTTGCGCCACTTTGACGCAAAAAAGTTTGAAAAATTCTGTTTTTTGGACATCTTACCTGCACCTCCCCTTTCATCCCCGCGGGTTGTATACTGTTTTGAAGGCCTTTCGAAGCCCGATCGCTGGACACCAGTTTCGCCGAAATCCGTTCAGTAGAATCTGAAAAAATTCACTATACCTATTTCTTATATAGGAAATCCACCTAAGCTCTGACGACTTCGAAAATTCTCATACAAAACAAATTTTTCAAAACGAAATATTTTATTCCAAATTTATTTTATATACAAGATCTAAGTGAATAAACACTATTTATACAAGTTTTGACCTATTTACAAAAATCAAAATCACTGAAAAACACTTAGAAAAATTTCGGCTAGTCACAATAGAAAATTATTTATTTGAACCACTTACCTTGTTTGGATTGTTGACTTCTTGGTATCGTGTCGTAGGGTCTTCCGCGCCGTGCCATTCTAAATTTTTTCGAAATTTTTGCTGAAATTTTTGCGCCACTTTGACGCAAAAAAGTTTGAAAAATTCTGTTTTTTGGACATCTTACCTGCACCTCCCCTTTCATCCCCGCGGGTTGTATACTGTTTTGAAGGCCTTTCGAAGCCCGATCGCTGGACACCAGTTTCGCCGAAATCCGTTCAGTAGAATCTGAAAAAATTCACTATACCTATTTCTTATATAGGAAATCCACCTAAGCTCTGACGACTTCGAAAATTCTCATACAAAACAAATTTTTCAAAACGAAATATTTTATTCCAAATTTATTTTATATACAAGATCTAAGTGAATAAACACTATTTATACAAGTTTTGACCTATTTACAAAAATCAAAATCACTGAAAAACACTTAGAAAAATTTCGGCTAGTCACAATAGAAAATTATTTATTTGAACCACTTACCTTGTTTGGATTGTTGACTTCTTGGTATCGTGTCGTAGGGTCTTCCGCGCCGTGCCATTCTAAATTTTTTCGAAATTTTTGCTGAAATTTTTGCGCCACTTTGACGCAAAAAAGTTTGAAAAATTCTGTTTTTTGGACATCTTACCTGCACCTCCCCTTTCATCCCCGCGGGTTGTATACTGTTTTGAAGGCCTTTCGAAGCCCGATCGCTGGACACCAGTTTCGCCGAAATCCGTTCAGTAGAATCTGAAAAAATTCACTATACCTATTTCTTATATAGGAAATCCACCTAAGCTCTGACGACTTCGAAAATTCTCATACAAAACAAATTTTTCAAAACGAAATATTTTATTCCAAATTTATTTTATATACAAGATCTAAGTGAATAAACACTATTTATACAAGTTTTGACCTATTTACAAAAATCAAAATCACTGAAAAACACTTAGAAAAATTTCGGCTAGTCACAATAGAAAATTATTTATTTGAACCACTTACCTTGTTTGGATTGTTGACTTCTTGGTATCGTGTCGTAGGGTCTTCCGCGCCGTGCCATTCTAAATTTTTTCGAAATTTTTGCTGAAATTTTTGCGCCACTTTGACGCAAAAAAGTTTGAAAAATTCTGTTTTTTGGACATCTTACCTGCACCTCCCCTTTCATCCCCGCGGGTTGTATACTGTTTTGAAGGCCTTTCGAAGCCCGATCGCTGGACACCAGTTTCGCCGAAATCCGTTCAGTAGAATCTGAAAAAATTCACTATACCTATTTCTTATATAGGAAATCCACCTAAGCTCTGACGACTTCGAAAATTCTCATACAAAACAAATTTTTCAAAACGAAATATTTTATTCCAAATTTATTTTATATACAAGATCTAAGTGAATAAACACTATTTATACAAGTTTTGACCTATTTACAAAAATCAAAATCACTGAAAAACACTTAGAAAAATTTCGGCTAGTCACAATAGAAAATTATTTATTTGAACCACTTACCTTGTTTGGATTGTTGACTTCTTGGTATCGTGTCGTAGGGTCTTCCGCGCCGTGCCATTCTAAATTTTTTCGAAATTTTTGCTGAAATTTTTGCGCCACTTTGACGCAAAAAAGTTTGAAAAATTCTGTTTTTTGGACATCTTACCTGCACCTCCCCTTTCATCCCCGCGGGTTGTATACTGTTTTGAAGGCCTTTCGAAGCCCGATCGCTGGACACCAGTTTCGCCGAAATCCGTTCAGTAGAATCTGAAAAAATTCACTATACCTATTTCTTATATAGGAAATCCACCTAAGCTCTGACGACTTCGAAAATTCTCATACAAAACAAATTTTTCAAAACGAAATATTTTATTCCAAATTTATTTTATATACAAGATCTAAGTGAATAAACACTATTTATACAAGTTTTGACCTATTTACAAAAATCAAAATCACTGAAAAACACTTAGAAAAATTTCGGCTAGTCACAATAGAAAATTATTTATTTGAACCACTTACCTTGTTTGGATTGTTGACTTCTTGGTATCGTGTCGTAGGGTCTTCCGCGCCGTGCCATTCTAAATTTTTTCGAAATTTTTGCTGAAATTTTTGCGCCACTTTGACGCAAAAAAGTTTGAAAAATTCTGTTTTTTGGACATCTTACCTGCACCTCCCCTTTCATCCCCGCGGGTTGTATACTGTTTTGAAGGCCTTTCGAAGCCCGATCGCTGGACACCAGTTTCGCCGAAATCCGTTCAGTAGAATCTGAAAAAATTCACTATACCTATTTCTTATATAGGAAATCCACCTAAGCTCTGACGACTTCGAAAATTCTCATACAAAACAAATTTTTCAAAACGAAATATTTTATTCCAAATTTATTTTATATACAAGATCTAAGTGAATAAACACTATTTATACAAGTTTTGACCTATTTACAAAAATCAAAATCACTGAAAAACACTTAGAAAAATTTCGGCTAGTCACAATAGAAAATTATTTATTTGAACCACTTACCTTGTTTGGATTGTTGACTTCTTGGTATCGTGTCGTAGGGTCTTCCGCGCCGTGCCATTCTAAATTTTTTCGAAATTTTTGCTGAAATTTTTGCGCCACTTTGACGCAAAAAAGTTTGAAAAATTCTGTTTTTTGGACATCTTACCTGCACCTCCCCTTTCATCCCCGCGGGTTGTATACTGTTTTGAAGGCCTTTCGAAGCCCGATCGCTGGACACCAGTTTCGCCGAAATCCGTTCAGTAGAATCTGAAAAAATTCACTATACCTATTTCTTATATAGGAAATCCACCTAAGCTCTGACGACTTCGAAAATTCTCATACAAAACAAATTTTTCAAAACGAAATATTTTATTCCAAATTTATTTTATATACAAGATCTAAGTGAATAAACACTATTTATACAAGTTTTGACCTATTTACAAAAATCAAAATCACTGAAAAACACTTAGAAAAATTTCGGCTAGTCACAATAGAAAATTATTTATTTGAACCACTTACCTTGTTTGGATTGTTGACTTCTTGGTATCGTGTCGTAGGGTCTTCCGCGCCGTGCCATTCTAAATTTTTTCGAAATTTTTGCTGAAATTTTTGCGCCACTTTGACGCAAAAAAGTTTGAAAAATTCTGTTTTTTGGACATCTTACCTGCACCTCCCCTTTCATCCCCGCGGGTTGTATACTGTTTTGAAGGCCTTTCGAAGCCCGATCGCTGGACACCAGTTTCGCCGAAATCCGTTCAGTAGAATCTGAAAAAATTCACTATACCTATTTCTTATATAGGAAATCCACCTAAGCTCTGACGACTTCGAAAATTCTCATACAAAACAAATTTTTCAAAACGAAATATTTTATTCCAAATTTATTTTATATACAAGATCTAAGTGAATAAACACTATTTATACAAGTTTTGACCTATTTACAAAAATCAAAATCACTGAAAAACACTTAGAAAAATTTCGGCTAGTCACAATAGAAAATTATTTATTTGAACCACTTACCTTGTTTGGATTGTTGACTTCTTGGTATCGTGTCGTAGGGTCTTCCGCGCCGTGCCATTCTAAATTTTTTCGAAATTTTTGCTGAAATTTTTGCGCCACTTTGACGCAAAAAAGTTTGAAAAATTCTGTTTTTTGGACATCTTACCTGCACCTCCCCTTTCATCCCCGCGGGTTGTATACTGTTTTGAAGGCCTTTCGAAGCCCGATCGCTGGACACCAGTTTCGCCGAAATCCGTTCAGTAGAATCTGAAAAAATTCACTATACCTATTTCTTATATAGGAAATCCACCTAAGCTCTGACGACTTCGAAAATTCTCATACAAAACAAATTTTTCAAAACGAAATATTTTATTCCAAATTTATTTTATATACAAGATCTAAGTGAATAAACACTATTTATACAAGTTTTGACCTATTTACAAAAATCAAAATCACTGAAAAACACTTAGAAAAATTTCGGCTAGTCACAATAGAAAATTATTTATTTGAACCACTTACCTTGTTTGGATTGTTGACTTCTTGGTATCGTGTCGTAGGGTCTTCCGCGCCGTGCCATTCTAAATTTTTTCGAAATTTTTGCTGAAATTTTTGCGCCACTTTGACGCAAAAAAGTTTGAAAAATTCTGTTTTTTGGACATCTTACCTGCACCTCCCCTTTCATCCCCGCGGGTTGTATACTGTTTTGAAGGCCTTTCGAAGCCCGATCGCTGGACACCAGTTTCGCCGAAATCCGTTCAGTAGAATCTGAAAAAATTCACTATACCTATTTCTTATATAGGAAATCCACCTAAGCTCTGACGACTTCGAAAATTCTCATACAAAACAAATTTTTCAAAACGAAATATTTTATTCCAAATTTATTTTATATACAAGATCTAAGTGAATAAACACTATTTATACAAGTTTTGACCTATTTACAAAAATCAAAATCACTGAAAAACACTTAGAAAAATTTCGGCTAGTCACAATAGAAAATTATTTATTTGAACCACTTACCTTGTTTGGATTGTTGACTTCTTGGTATCGTGTCGTAGGGTCTTCCGCGCCGTGCCATTCTAAATTTTTTCGAAATTTTTGCTGAAATTTTTGCGCCACTTTGACGCAAAAAAGTTTGAAAAATTCTGTTTTTTGGACATCTTACCTGCACCTCCCCTTTCATCCCCGCGGGTTGTATACTGTTTTGAAGGCCTTTCGAAGCCCGATCGCTGGACACCAGTTTCGCCGAAATCCGTTCAGTAGAATCTGAAAAAATTCACTATACCTATTTCTTATATAGGAAATCCACCTAAGCTCTGACGACTTCGAAAATTCTCATACAAAACAAATTTTTCAAAACGAAATATTTTATTCCAAATTTATTTTATATACAAGATCTAAGTGAATAAACACTATTTATACAAGTTTTGACCTATTTACAAAAATCAAAATCACTGAAAAACACTTAGAAAAATTTCGGCTAGTCACAATAGAAAATTATTTATTTGAACCACTTACCTTGTTTGGATTGTTGACTTCTTGGTATCGTGTCGTAGGGTCTTCCGCGCCGTGCCATTCTAAATTTTTTCGAAATTTTTGCTGAAATTTTTGCGCCACTTTGACGCAAAAAAGTTTGAAAAATTCTGTTTTTTGGACATCTTACCTGCACCTCCCCTTTCATCCCCGCGGGTTGTATACTGTTTTGAAGGCCTTTCGAAGCCCGATCGCTGGACACCAGTTTCGCCGAAATCCGTTCAGTAGAATCTGAAAAAATTCACTATACCTATTTCTTATATAGGAAATCCACCTAAGCTCTGACGACTTCGAAAATTCTCATACAAAACAAATTTTTCAAAACGAAATATTTTATTCCAAATTTATTTTATATACAAGATCTAAGTGAATAAACACTATTTATACAAGTTTTGACCTATTTACAAAAATCAAAATCACTGAAAAACACTTAGAAAAATTTCGGCTAGTCACAATAGAAAATTATTTATTTGAACCACTTACCTTGTTTGGATTGTTGACTTCTTGGTATCGTGTCGTAGGGTCTTCCGCGCCGTGCCATTCTAAATTTTTTCGAAATTTTTGCTGAAATTTTTGCGCCACTTTGACGCAAAAAAGTTTGAAAAATTCTGTTTTTTGGACATCTTACCTGCACCTCCCCTTTCATCCCCGCGGGTTGTATACTGTTTTGAAGGCCTTTCGAAGCCCGATCGCTGGACACCAGTTTCGCCGAAATCCGTTCAGTAGAATCTGAAAAAATTCACTATACCTATTTCTTATATAGGAAATCCACCTAAGCTCTGACGACTTCGAAAATTCTCATACAAAACAAATTTTTCAAAACGAAATATTTTATTCCAAATTTATTTTATATACAAGATCTAAGTGAATAAACACTATTTATACAAGTTTTGACCTATTTACAAAAATCAAAATCACTGAAAAACACTTAGAAAAATTTCGGCTAGTCACAATAGAAAATTATTTATTTGAACCACTTACCTTGTTTGGATTGTTGACTTCTTGGTATCGTGTCGTAGGGTCTTCCGCGCCGTGCCATTCTAAATTTTTTCGAAATTTTTGCTGAAATTTTTGCGCCACTTTGACGCAAAAAAGTTTGAAAAATTCTGTTTTTTGGACATCTTACCTGCACCTCCCCTTTCATCCCCGCGGGTTGTATACTGTTTTGAAGGCCTTTCGAAGCCCGATCGCTGGACACCAGTTTCGCCGAAATCCGTTCAGTAGAATCTGAAAAAATTCACTATACCTATTTCTTATATAGGAAATCCACCTAAGCTCTGACGACTTCGAAAATTCTCATACAAAACAAATTTTTCAAAACGAAATATTTTATTCCAAATTTATTTTATATACAAGATCTAAGTGAATAAACACTATTTATACAAGTTTTGACCTATTTACAAAAATCAAAATCACTGAAAAACACTTAGAAAAATTTCGGCTAGTCACAATAGAAAATTATTTATTTGAACCACTTACCTTGTTTGGATTGTTGACTTCTTGGTATCGTGTCGTAGGGTCTTCCGCGCCGTGCCATTCTAAATTTTTTCGAAATTTTTGCTGAAATTTTTGCGCCACTTTGACGCAAAAAAGTTTGAAAAATTCTGTTTTTTGGACATCTTACCTGCACCTCCCCTTTCATCCCCGCGGGTTGTATACTGTTTTGAAGGCCTTTCGAAGCCCGATCGCTGGACACCAGTTTCGCCGAAATCCGTTCAGTAGAATCTGAAAAAATTCACTATACCTATTTCTTATATAGGAAATCCACCTAAGCTCTGACGACTTCGAAAATTCTCATACAAAACAAATTTTTCAAAACGAAATATTTTATTCCAAATTTATTTTATATACAAGATCTAAGTGAATAAACACTATTTATACAAGTTTTGACCTATTTACAAAAATCAAAATCACTGAAAAACACTTAGAAAAATTTCGGCTAGTCACAATAGAAAATTATTTATTTGAACCACTTACCTTGTTTGGATTGTTGACTTCTTGGTATCGTGTCGTAGGGTCTTCCGCGCCGTGCCATTCTAAATTTTTTCGAAATTTTTGCTGAAATTTTTGCGCCACTTTGACGCAAAAAAGTTTGAAAAATTCTGTTTTTTGGACATCTTACCTGCACCTCCCCTTTCATCCCCGCGGGTTGTATACTGTTTTGAAGGCCTTTCGAAGCCCGATCGCTGGACACCAGTTTCGCCGAAATCCGTTCAGTAGAATCTGAAAAAATTCACTATACCTATTTCTTATATAGGAAATCCACCTAAGCTCTGACGACTTCGAAAATTCTCATACAAAACAAATTTTTCAAAACGAAATATTTTATTCCAAATTTATTTTATATACAAGATCTAAGTGAATAAACACTATTTATACAAGTTTTGACCTATTTACAAAAATCAAAATCACTGAAAAACACTTAGAAAAATTTCGGCTAGTCACAATAGAAAATTATTTATTTGAACCACTTACCTTGTTTGGATTGTTGACTTCTTGGTATCGTGTCGTAGGGTCTTCCGCGCCGTGCCATTCTAAATTTTTTCGAAATTTTTGCTGAAATTTTTGCGCCACTTTGACGCAAAAAAGTTTGAAAAATTCTGTTTTTTGGACATCTTACCTGCACCTCCCCTTTCATCCCCGCGGGTTGTATACTGTTTTGAAGGCCTTTCGAAGCCCGATCGCTGGACACCAGTTTCGCCGAAATCCGTTCAGTAGAATCTGAAAAAATTCACTATACCTATTTCTTATATAGGAAATCCACCTAAGCTCTGACGACTTCGAAAATTCTCATACAAAACAAATTTTTCAAAACGAAATATTTTATTCCAAATTTATTTTATATACAAGATCTAAGTGAATAAACACTATTTATACAAGTTTTGACCTATTTACAAAAATCAAAATCACTGAAAAACACTTAGAAAAATTTCGGCTAGTCACAATAGAAAATTATTTATTTGAACCACTTACCTTGTTTGGATTGTTGACTTCTTGGTATCGTGTCGTAGGGTCTTCCGCGCCGTGCCATTCTAAATTTTTTCGAAATTTTTGCTGAAATTTTTGCGCCACTTTGACGCAAAAAAGTTTGAAAAATTCTGTTTTTTGGACATCTTACCTGCACCTCCCCTTTCATCCCCGCGGGTTGTATACTGTTTTGAAGGCCTTTCGAAGCCCGATCGCTGGACACCAGTTTCGCCGAAATCCGTTCAGTAGAATCTGAAAAAATTCACTATACCTATTTCTTATATAGGAAATCCACCTAAGCTCTGACGACTTCGAAAATTCTCATACAAAACAAATTTTTCAAAACGAAATATTTTATTCCAAATTTATTTTATATACAAGATCTAAGTGAATAAACACTATTTATACAAGTTTTGACCTATTTACAAAAATCAAAATCACTGAAAAACACTTAGAAAAATTTCGGCTAGTCACAATAGAAAATTATTTATTTGAACCACTTACCTTGTTTGGATTGTTGACTTCTTGGTATCGTGTCGTAGGGTCTTCCGCGCCGTGCCATTCTAAATTTTTTCGAAATTTTTGCTGAAATTTTTGCGCCACTTTGACGCAAAAAAGTTTGAAAAATTCTGTTTTTTGGACATCTTACCTGCACCTCCCCTTTCATCCCCGCGGGTTGTATACTGTTTTGAAGGCCTTTCGAAGCCCGATCGCTGGACACCAGTTTCGCCGAAATCCGTTCAGTAGAATCTGAAAAAATTCACTATACCTATTTCTTATATAGGAAATCCACCTAAGCTCTGACGACTTCGAAAATTCTCATACAAAACAAATTTTTCAAAACGAAATATTTTATTCCAAATTTATTTTATATACAAGATCTAAGTGAATAAACACTATTTATACAAGTTTTGACCTATTTACAAAAATCAAAATCACTGAAAAACACTTAGAAAAATTTCGGCTAGTCACAATAGAAAATTATTTATTTGAACCACTTACCTTGTTTGGATTGTTGACTTCTTGGTATCGTGTCGTAGGGTCTTCCGCGCCGTGCCATTCTAAATTTTTTCGAAATTTTTGCTGAAATTTTTGCGCCACTTTGACGCAAAAAAGTTTGAAAAATTCTGTTTTTTGGACATCTTACCTGCACCTCCCCTTTCATCCCCGCGGGTTGTATACTGTTTTGAAGGCCTTTCGAAGCCCGATCGCTGGACACCAGTTTCGCCGAAATCCGTTCAGTAGAATCTGAAAAAATTCACTATACCTATTTCTTATATAGGAAATCCACCTAAGCTCTGACGACTTCGAAAATTCTCATACAAAACAAATTTTTCAAAACGAAATATTTTATTCCAAATTTATTTTATATACAAGATCTAAGTGAATAAACACTATTTATACAAGTTTTGACCTATTTACAAAAATCAAAATCACTGAAAAACACTTAGAAAAATTTCGGCTAGTCACAATAGAAAATTATTTATTTGAACCACTTACCTTGTTTGGATTGTTGACTTCTTGGTATCGTGTCGTAGGGTCTTCCGCGCCGTGCCATTCTAAATTTTTTCGAAATTTTTGCTGAAATTTTTGCGCCACTTTGACGCAAAAAAGTTTGAAAAATTCTGTTTTTTGGACATCTTACCTGCACCTCCCCTTTCATCCCCGCGGGTTGTATACTGTTTTGAAGGCCTTTCGAAGCCCGATCGCTGGACACCAGTTTCGCCGAAATCCGTTCAGTAGAATCTGAAAAAATTCACTATACCTATTTCTTATATAGGAAATCCACCTAAGCTCTGACGACTTCGAAAATTCTCATACAAAACAAATTTTTCAAAACGAAATATTTTATTCCAAATTTATTTTATATACAAGATCTAAGTGAATAAACACTATTTATACAAGTTTTGACCTATTTACAAAAATCAAAATCACTGAAAAACACTTAGAAAAATTTCGGCTAGTCACAATAGAAAATTATTTATTTGAACCACTTACCTTGTTTGGATTGTTGACTTCTTGGTATCGTGTCGTAGGGTCTTCCGCGCCGTGCCATTCTAAATTTTTTCGAAATTTTTGCTGAAATTTTTGCGCCACTTTGACGCAAAAAAGTTTGAAAAATTCTGTTTTTTGGACATCTTACCTGCACCTCCCCTTTCATCCCCGCGGGTTGTATACTGTTTTGAAGGCCTTTCGAAGCCCGATCGCTGGACACCAGTTTCGCCGAAATCCGTTCAGTAGAATCTGAAAAAATTCACTATACCTATTTCTTATATAGGAAATCCACCTAAGCTCTGACGACTTCGAAAATTCTCATACAAAACAAATTTTTCAAAACGAAATATTTTATTCCAAATTTATTTTATATACAAGATCTAAGTGAATAAACACTATTTATACAAGTTTTGACCTATTTACAAAAATCAAAATCACTGAAAAACACTTAGAAAAATTTCGGCTAGTCACAATAGAAAATTATTTATTTGAACCACTTACCTTGTTTGGATTGTTGACTTCTTGGTATCGTGTCGTAGGGTCTTCCGCGCCGTGCCATTCTAAATTTTTTCGAAATTTTTGCTGAAATTTTTGCGCCACTTTGACGCAAAAAAGTTTGAAAAATTCTGTTTTTTGGACATCTTACCTGCACCTCCCCTTTCATCCCCGCGGGTTGTATACTGTTTTGAAGGCCTTTCGAAGCCCGATCGCTGGACACCAGTTTCGCCGAAATCCGTTCAGTAGAATCTGAAAAAATTCACTATACCTATTTCTTATATAGGAAATCCACCTAAGCTCTGACGACTTCGAAAATTCTCATACAAAACAAATTTTTCAAAACGAAATATTTTATTCCAAATTTATTTTATATACAAGATCTAAGTGAATAAACACTATTTATACAAGTTTTGACCTATTTACAAAAATCAAAATCACTGAAAAACACTTAGAAAAATTTCGGCTAGTCACAATAGAAAATTATTTATTTGAACCACTTACCTTGTTTGGATTGTTGACTTCTTGGTATCGTGTCGTAGGGTCTTCCGCGCCGTGCCATTCTAAATTTTTTCGAAATTTTTGCTGAAATTTTTGCGCCACTTTGACGCAAAAAAGTTTGAAAAATTCTGTTTTTTGGACATCTTACCTGCACCTCCCCTTTCATCCCCGCGGGTTGTATACTGTTTTGAAGGCCTTTCGAAGCCCGATCGCTGGACACCAGTTTCGCCGAAATCCGTTCAGTAGAATCTGAAAAAATTCACTATACCTATTTCTTATATAGGAAATCCACCTAAGCTCTGACGACTTCGAAAATTCTCATACAAAACAAATTTTTCAAAACGAAATATTTTATTCCAAATTTATTTTATATACAAGATCTAAGTGAATAAACACTATTTATACAAGTTTTGACCTATTTACAAAAATCAAAATCACTGAAAAACACTTAGAAAAATTTCGGCTAGTCACAATAGAAAATTATTTATTTGAACCACTTACCTTGTTTGGATTGTTGACTTCTTGGTATCGTGTCGTAGGGTCTTCCGCGCCGTGCCATTCTAAATTTTTTCGAAATTTTTGCTGAAATTTTTGCGCCACTTTGACGCAAAAAAGTTTGAAAAATTCTGTTTTTTGGACATCTTACCTGCACCTCCCCTTTCATCCCCGCGGGTTGTATACTGTTTTGAAGGCCTTTCGAAGCCCGATCGCTGGACACCAGTTTCGCCGAAATCCGTTCAGTAGAATCTGAAAAAATTCACTATACCTATTTCTTATATAGGAAATCCACCTAAGCTCTGACGACTTCGAAAATTCTCATACAAAACAAATTTTTCAAAACGAAATATTTTATTCCAAATTTATTTTATATACAAGATCTAAGTGAATAAACACTATTTATACAAGTTTTGACCTATTTACAAAAATCAAAATCACTGAAAAACACTTAGAAAAATTTCGGCTAGTCACAATAGAAAATTATTTATTTGAACCACTTACCTTGTTTGGATTGTTGACTTCTTGGTATCGTGTCGTAGGGTCTTCCGCGCCGTGCCATTCTAAATTTTTTCGAAATTTTTGCTGAAATTTTTGCGCCACTTTGACGCAAAAAAGTTTGAAAAATTCTGTTTTTTGGACATCTTACCTGCACCTCCCCTTTCATCCCCGCGGGTTGTATACTGTTTTGAAGGCCTTTCGAAGCCCGATCGCTGGACACCAGTTTCGCCGAAATCCGTTCAGTAGAATCTGAAAAAATTCACTATACCTATTTCTTATATAGGAAATCCACCTAAGCTCTGACGACTTCGAAAATTCTCATACAAAACAAATTTTTCAAAACGAAATATTTTATTCCAAATTTATTTTATATACAAGATCTAAGTGAATAAACACTATTTATACAAGTTTTGACCTATTTACAAAAATCAAAATCACTGAAAAACACTTAGAAAAATTTCGGCTAGTCACAATAGAAAATTATTTATTTGAACCACTTACCTTGTTTGGATTGTTGACTTCTTGGTATCGTGTCGTAGGGTCTTCCGCGCCGTGCCATTCTAAATTTTTTCGAAATTTTTGCTGAAATTTTTGCGCCACTTTGACGCAAAAAAGTTTGAAAAATTCTGTTTTTTGGACATCTTACCTGCACCTCCCCTTTCATCCCCGCGGGTTGTATACTGTTTTGAAGGCCTTTCGAAGCCCGATCGCTGGACACCAGTTTCGCCGAAATCCGTTCAGTAGAATCTGAAAAAATTCACTATACCTATTTCTTATATAGGAAATCCACCTAAGCTCTGACGACTTCGAAAATTCTCATACAAAACAAATTTTTCAAAACGAAATATTTTATTCCAAATTTATTTTATATACAAGATCTAAGTGAATAAACACTATTTATACAAGTTTTGACCTATTTACAAAAATCAAAATCACTGAAAAACACTTAGAAAAATTTCGGCTAGTCACAATAGAAAATTATTTATTTGAACCACTTACCTTGTTTGGATTGTTGACTTCTTGGTATCGTGTCGTAGGGTCTTCCGCGCCGTGCCATTCTAAATTTTTTCGAAATTTTTGCTGAAATTTTTGCGCCACTTTGACGCAAAAAAGTTTGAAAAATTCTGTTTTTTGGACATCTTACCTGCACCTCCCCTTTCATCCCCGCGGGTTGTATACTGTTTTGAAGGCCTTTCGAAGCCCGATCGCTGGACACCAGTTTCGCCGAAATCCGTTCAGTAGAATCTGAAAAAATTCACTATACCTATTTCTTATATAGGAAATCCACCTAAGCTCTGACGACTTCGAAAATTCTCATACAAAACAAATTTTTCAAAACGAAATATTTTATTCCAAATTTATTTTATATACAAGATCTAAGTGAATAAACACTATTTATACAAGTTTTGACCTATTTACAAAAATCAAAATCACTGAAAAACACTTAGAAAAATTTCGGCTAGTCACAATAGAAAATTATTTATTTGAACCACTTACCTTGTTTGGATTGTTGACTTCTTGGTATCGTGTCGTAGGGTCTTCCGCGCCGTGCCATTCTAAATTTTTTCGAAATTTTTGCTGAAATTTTTGCGCCACTTTGACGCAAAAAAGTTTGAAAAATTCTGTTTTTTGGACATCTTACCTGCACCTCCCCTTTCATCCCCGCGGGTTGTATACTGTTTTGAAGGCCTTTCGAAGCCCGATCGCTGGACACCAGTTTCGCCGAAATCCGTTCAGTAGAATCTGAAAAAATTCACTATACCTATTTCTTATATAGGAAATCCACCTAAGCTCTGACGACTTCGAAAATTCTCATACAAAACAAATTTTTCAAAACGAAATATTTTATTCCAAATTTATTTTATATACAAGATCTAAGTGAATAAACACTATTTATACAAGTTTTGACCTATTTACAAAAATCAAAATCACTGAAAAACACTTAGAAAAATTTCGGCTAGTCACAATAGAAAATTATTTATTTGAACCACTTACCTTGTTTGGATTGTTGACTTCTTGGTATCGTGTCGTAGGGTCTTCCGCGCCGTGCCATTCTAAATTTTTTCGAAATTTTTGCTGAAATTTTTGCGCCACTTTGACGCAAAAAAGTTTGAAAAATTCTGTTTTTTGGACATCTTACCTGCACCTCCCCTTTCATCCCCGCGGGTTGTATACTGTTTTGAAGGCCTTTCGAAGCCCGATCGCTGGACACCAGTTTCGCCGAAATCCGTTCAGTAGAATCTGAAAAAATTCACTATACCTATTTCTTATATAGGAAATCCACCTAAGCTCTGACGACTTCGAAAATTCTCATACAAAACAAATTTTTCAAAACGAAATATTTTATTCCAAATTTATTTTATATACAAGATCTAAGTGAATAAACACTATTTATACAAGTTTTGACCTATTTACAAAAATCAAAATCACTGAAAAACACTTAGAAAAATTTCGGCTAGTCACAATAGAAAATTATTTATTTGAACCACTTACCTTGTTTGGATTGTTGACTTCTTGGTATCGTGTCGTAGGGTCTTCCGCGCCGTGCCATTCTAAATTTTTTCGAAATTTTTGCTGAAATTTTTGCGCCACTTTGACGCAAAAAAGTTTGAAAAATTCTGTTTTTTGGACATCTTACCTGCACCTCCCCTTTCATCCCCGCGGGTTGTATACTGTTTTGAAGGCCTTTCGAAGCCCGATCGCTGGACACCAGTTTCGCCGAAATCCGTTCAGTAGAATCTGAAAAAATTCACTATACCTATTTCTTATATAGGAAATCCACCTAAGCTCTGACGACTTCGAAAATTCTCATACAAAACAAATTTTTCAAAACGAAATATTTTATTCCAAATTTATTTTATATACAAGATCTAAGTGAATAAACACTATTTATACAAGTTTTGACCTATTTACAAAAATCAAAATCACTGAAAAACACTTAGAAAAATTTCGGCTAGTCACAATAGAAAATTATTTATTTGAACCACTTACCTTGTTTGGATTGTTGACTTCTTGGTATCGTGTCGTAGGGTCTTCCGCGCCGTGCCATTCTAAATTTTTTCGAAATTTTTGCTGAAATTTTTGCGCCACTTTGACGCAAAAAAGTTTGAAAAATTCTGTTTTTTGGACATCTTACCTGCACCTCCCCTTTCATCCCCGCGGGTTGTATACTGTTTTGAAGGCCTTTCGAAGCCCGATCGCTGGACACCAGTTTCGCCGAAATCCGTTCAGTAGAATCTGAAAAAATTCACTATACCTATTTCTTATATAGGAAATCCACCTAAGCTCTGACGACTTCGAAAATTCTCATACAAAACAAATTTTTCAAAACGAAATATTTTATTCCAAATTTATTTTATATACAAGATCTAAGTGAATAAACACTATTTATACAAGTTTTGACCTATTTACAAAAATCAAAATCACTGAAAAACACTTAGAAAAATTTCGGCTAGTCACAATAGAAAATTATTTATTTGAACCACTTACCTTGTTTGGATTGTTGACTTCTTGGTATCGTGTCGTAGGGTCTTCCGCGCCGTGCCATTCTAAATTTTTTCGAAATTTTTGCTGAAATTTTTGCGCCACTTTGACGCAAAAAAGTTTGAAAAATTCTGTTTTTTGGACATCTTACCTGCACCTCCCCTTTCATCCCCGCGGGTTGTATACTGTTTTGAAGGCCTTTCGAAGCCCGATCGCTGGACACCAGTTTCGCCGAAATCCGTTCAGTAGAATCTGAAAAAATTCACTATACCTATTTCTTATATAGGAAATCCACCTAAGCTCTGACGACTTCGAAAATTCTCATACAAAACAAATTTTTCAAAACGAAATATTTTATTCCAAATTTATTTTATATACAAGATCTAAGTGAATAAACACTATTTATACAAGTTTTGACCTATTTACAAAAATCAAAATCACTGAAAAACACTTAGAAAAATTTCGGCTAGTCACAATAGAAAATTATTTATTTGAACCACTTACCTTGTTTGGATTGTTGACTTCTTGGTATCGTGTCGTAGGGTCTTCCGCGCCGTGCCATTCTAAATTTTTTCGAAATTTTTGCTGAAATTTTTGCGCCACTTTGACGCAAAAAAGTTTGAAAAATTCTGTTTTTTGGACATCTTACCTGCACCTCCCCTTTCATCCCCGCGGGTTGTATACTGTTTTGAAGGCCTTTCGAAGCCCGATCGCTGGACACCAGTTTCGCCGAAATCCGTTCAGTAGAATCTGAAAAAATTCACTATACCTATTTCTTATATAGGAAATCCACCTAAGCTCTGACGACTTCGAAAATTCTCATACAAAACAAATTTTTCAAAACGAAATATTTTATTCCAAATTTATTTTATATACAAGATCTAAGTGAATAAACACTATTTATACAAGTTTTGACCTATTTACAAAAATCAAAATCACTGAAAAACACTTAGAAAAATTTCGGCTAGTCACAATAGAAAATTATTTATTTGAACCACTTACCTTGTTTGGATTGTTGACTTCTTGGTATCGTGTCGTAGGGTCTTCCGCGCCGTGCCATTCTAAATTTTTTCGAAATTTTTGCTGAAATTTTTGCGCCACTTTGACGCAAAAAAGTTTGAAAAATTCTGTTTTTTGGACATCTTACCTGCACCTCCCCTTTCATCCCCGCGGGTTGTATACTGTTTTGAAGGCCTTTCGAAGCCCGATCGCTGGACACCAGTTTCGCCGAAATCCGTTCAGTAGAATCTGAAAAAATTCACTATACCTATTTCTTATATAGGAAATCCACCTAAGCTCTGACGACTTCGAAAATTCTCATACAAAACAAATTTTTCAAAACGAAATATTTTATTCCAAATTTATTTTATATACAAGATCTAAGTGAATAAACACTATTTATACAAGTTTTGACCTATTTACAAAAATCAAAATCACTGAAAAACACTTAGAAAAATTTCGGCTAGTCACAATAGAAAATTATTTATTTGAACCACTTACCTTGTTTGGATTGTTGACTTCTTGGTATCGTGTCGTAGGGTCTTCCGCGCCGTGCCATTCTAAATTTTTTCGAAATTTTTGCTGAAATTTTTGCGCCACTTTGACGCAAAAAAGTTTGAAAAATTCTGTTTTTTGGACATCTTACCTGCACCTCCCCTTTCATCCCCGCGGGTTGTATACTGTTTTGAAGGCCTTTCGAAGCCCGATCGCTGGACACCAGTTTCGCCGAAATCCGTTCAGTAGAATCTGAAAAAATTCACTATACCTATTTCTTATATAGGAAATCCACCTAAGCTCTGACGACTTCGAAAATTCTCATACAAAACAAATTTTTCAAAACGAAATATTTTATTCCAAATTTATTTTATATACAAGATCTAAGTGAATAAACACTATTTATACAAGTTTTGACCTATTTACAAAAATCAAAATCACTGAAAAACACTTAGAAAAATTTCGGCTAGTCACAATAGAAAATTATTTATTTGAACCACTTACCTTGTTTGGATTGTTGACTTCTTGGTATCGTGTCGTAGGGTCTTCCGCGCCGTGCCATTCTAAATTTTTTCGAAATTTTTGCTGAAATTTTTGCGCCACTTTGACGCAAAAAAGTTTGAAAAATTCTGTTTTTTGGACATCTTACCTGCACCTCCCCTTTCATCCCCGCGGGTTGTATACTGTTTTGAAGGCCTTTCGAAGCCCGATCGCTGGACACCAGTTTCGCCGAAATCCGTTCAGTAGAATCTGAAAAAATTCACTATACCTATTTCTTATATAGGAAATCCACCTAAGCTCTGACGACTTCGAAAATTCTCATACAAAACAAATTTTTCAAAACGAAATATTTTATTCCAAATTTATTTTATATACAAGATCTAAGTGAATAAACACTATTTATACAAGTTTTGACCTATTTACAAAAATCAAAATCACTGAAAAACACTTAGAAAAATTTCGGCTAGTCACAATAGAAAATTATTTATTTGAACCACTTACCTTGTTTGGATTGTTGACTTCTTGGTATCGTGTCGTAGGGTCTTCCGCGCCGTGCCATTCTAAATTTTTTCGAAATTTTTGCTGAAATTTTTGCGCCACTTTGACGCAAAAAAGTTTGAAAAATTCTGTTTTTTGGACATCTTACCTGCACCTCCCCTTTCATCCCCGCGGGTTGTATACTGTTTTGAAGGCCTTTCGAAGCCCGATCGCTGGACACCAGTTTCGCCGAAATCCGTTCAGTAGAATCTGAAAAAAAGGCCCTCCCCCCCGCCCTTTACTCTCAGGTTAGGTGGTTGAGACTGTTTTTCGGGAAATTTTTGGACTTTCAAAAATCTTTTATTTACGTTTTTGGGTAGACTCTGGTGCAGATAGCCTTAAAAAATTATTAAATAGACAGGCAGTGGCTCTTTACACCACTGCAAACATTTTAAATAGAATTTAATTAATTAATTTAATTTAATTTTGACTATTTACAAGACTATATACAATCATATATACAATTTTATTAACAAATATTTTTGACACCAGGAGTACAACATATATATATCCTTTTATATTACATATTTATTTTAATTTTATCCTTTTGACACGGTAGGCCTAGAGGGGAAAATCTGATTTTTACGGAAAAATCTCATAGTTCCCGTCACCCCGATTTTTATTAGTATTTTCTTTTCTTCTTTTTCTGCAGTACTCCTGGTATAGTTATACTTGATTTTGTTTGACTTCCGAGTGGCTCTTTACACCACTCGGAACACCCCGGAGAAGAGTCCCTCTGCGAAGATGTTCCGCACACCGGCGAAAGGCAGTGCTCGGATGTTGGACCTCTCGGGAACCCCAGAGGAGGTGGGGTTCCTGGAGGACTCACCAGTCCGAACGCCTGAGAGCCAACGCCGCCCCCCCCGAGCTTCCAGACAGCCCCCTCCCGCCCAAGGAAACTAAAGTCGTCTGTGACTGAGGGGACCCACAGCCCCGTCTCAAAATCAGGTTACGCGAGTAGGACTGCCGAAGCAAAGGCCCACTTAGCCAAAGCCAAATTACACCTTGGCAACTCGCGTAACCTGAAAACTGACATAAAGGCTGCAGTTACAAGCGCAATAGAGCGCTTGTACCAGTTGGTAAAGGAGGCAGAGGCGGAGAGAGGTGGGGAAGAGAGTAGTGGGAAGATGACAGTGCAAAGTGAAGTGAAGGAAAGCAAGGCGGTAAAGGACATAAAAGAAGAGGAAATGGTTAAGAGACTGGAAGAGCACGCTGTATTGTTAAAGAGGAATGAGGAGAAGATGGAGGAATTGAAGGAGGTGTTGGAAAGGCAGAGGAGTTCGCTCGAGAAGACCACATACGCGAGCGTGACGGCTGGTGAAACCAAAAGGGTTAGCCCACAGCCAGCCGCACTGCACTCGATTGTGGTCTCCTCGAAGAACGAGATCGACACGGGGGAGGAGGTTCTCGCCCAGATCAGAGAGGTGGTAAAGGCGAAGGAGGGATGGGTGCGGGTCGAGAAGGTGAGGAAGGCAAAGGATCAGAGG